>CM066330.1:242021781-242301781 GCA_033807585.1 Hydrophis major
AGAGTACTGGGCCTAAGATGGAACCTTGTGGCACCCCACTGCTTACTTCCCTCCATGTAGACTTAGACCCATTAAGGACTACTCATTGAGTACAGTTTGCCAGCCAGTTGCAAATCCATCTAGTGGTGGTGCTATCTATTCCACCTTTTTCTAGCTTACTTACTTAGTTTACTAAGAAGTAGGTTGTGGTTTACTTTATCGAATGCCTGTATTATGTCTACAGTATTTTGCTGGTCTACTAATTTAGTCACTTGTTGTAACTATGTATCATTAATGTGATTGCAACTATGTATCAGTGCAACTATGTATCATTCAAGCATTGTAACGATGTATCTTTCTCGTGTAAACATTAGACTTCTGTCTCTTCAGTGATCTTTGCCGGGCATGCATAAGAGACGGGGAGTTAAGCATCTGTCAATACAGAATGATATCCTAGCTGACTTGAACAATTATAAATCACACACATCCTGTTAACCTGGTATTCTAACTGACCTGGACTGTTATAAATCACACGCATCTTGTTAACCTGGCATCTTAACTGACCTGAGCTATTATAAATCATGTGTATCCTGCTGACTTAAACTATTATAACTCATGTATATCCTGATTACCTTGGGCTTTGAAAAATTTCACCCCCCTGTGAATAAGCATAATAAAAGAGCGTGTGCCGAGGCATTCGGGGCGCACTCATCCCGAGAAACCTCATCTCGTGTCGTTTCTTCCTCCTTCGCTCCCTCTCATGAGGCGCCCATCTGATGTGGGATAGCAGATACCGCAGTCACTGTGTTGAAGAATGAAATAAGATTGGTTTGGCATGATCTGTTTTTAACAAACCCATGCTGACTGCTAGTTATTACTTTACTTGTTTCTAGATGTTGGCAGATCTGGTTTTTTAAAAATTATTATCTTTTCCAGTATTTTCCTGGGTATTGATATTAGGCTGATTAGTCTATAGTTTCCTGGTCTTTTATTTTTCCTTTTTTGAAGATTGGAACCATATCAGCTCTTTTCCAGTCCTCTGGTAGTTTCCCGGTGCTCCAGGATTTTTGAAAGATATGGTGCAGTGGTTCTGAGATGACCTCTGCCAGCTCCTTTAAAACTCTGGGATGTAATCCATCAGGCCCTGGTGATTTGTTTTCATCAAGATCAGACAGGTGTTCTCTTATTATTATTTTTTGCTTATTTTAACTTTTATTTCTGGCCTGACTTTTACAGTTATGTTTTTGGTGGGTTGAATTATAGTTACTTTTTGCGTGAAGACAAATGCAAAGAATGAGTTAAGCAGTTCTGTTGCCTGTTACTTCCTTGCCATCTTCTCTCTTTAGTGGACCGACTGCTTTCTTGATTTTTTTCTTGTTATTTATATGTTGGAAGAAACTTTTTTATTATCTTTGACTTTTGTTGCAAGTCTTTGTTCGTTCTGAGCCTTTGCTATCCTCATTCTGAGACTTTGCTATCTGAACCTTTGCTATATCAAAGGGAGGAAGAGACACACAACAATCTTTGAGCAACCTGGCAATCATGTAAGACATTTAAATTATTTTGGATACTGCTTAACACTACTAGAAGCACTAATAAGGAAGCTAGAACTTAAATACTAGATATATAATGAGAAAGCAAGACCTCTAGCTGCTTGGAAAAGTGAAGGATATCAAAGAGGCAGAAAGTTACTATCAGAGGTGAAATTAAGTGTGGAATTACAAGAACTCAAAGAAGGATGTGAAGACAGATAGTCTTGGTGAAATGATATCTACTGGGTCAAAAAATGGGAAAAAATGAATCTACAAGGAAACTGCAGGAATCGGAGCAGAAGTGCTTCTTAATATCATTTATTGGAGAATGTAAGTGCATATGTGTTACTTCTTGGGGACTTCCTTTTTTTCTGGATGGCCATTGAGATGACCACTAAGATAAGAGTTGAATGGACCATGTATTTACCTGGTTTAATCCCAAGTACTTGGCTTTCTAACATGTCATGAAAAGTCATTTCAGCATTGCTCAAACAAAAAGGTCTATGAAAGTCTGTCTGTCTGTCAGTCAGTCTGTCTATCAATCATCTATCTATCATTTCTTTCTATCTTTTCTTTTATGTACACTGAGAGCATTTGCACCAAGACAAATTCCTTGTGTGTCCAATCATACTTGGCCAATAAAGAATTCTATTCTATTCTATTCTATTCTATTCTATTCTATTCTATTCTATTCTATTCTATTCTATCCATCTATTTGTATCTTCTCTGTTTATCTAACATTCTATGCATCTGTCCATCCATCCATCCATCCAGCTACCTACCTATCATCTATCTATCTAGCAGGAGCTAGGCAGTGAATTTGCTTAGTAATGGATCCTGCTCTTTGGTAAACATATGCCACCAGGATCCTAACCTTCTGTCCTAGAAAACTTAAAAGACTTGGATTTTCCCAAAAGCATTAGGGTAGAATGAGACTGGAGCCCAATAAAGTTGTTGGAAGATGTGTGGGGATGAGTTTGTGGGAATCAGGAGTTTTTGTGATGGTTGCTATACTTTTTACTGTTTCTATTGTTGTTTGTAAGCTGATTGCACATAAGATGAACAGCTACTATATAAAGTCTTTAAATAAATACATAAATAGTACACCCTGCCCAATCAAGTTAACTTTTTTTTGCATAATCAAATTTGCCAGTAGTTTCAGAATTGTTACTGTTCAAGGACCTGGGCTACAAAAGTATTGCTATGGATCTGCTGAAAGAGGCAGAATTCTTGTACATCACTTTTCCCAGACCATTCTCTGTCTGGGTAGCCCTTCAATGTATCAAGCATTTAAGCCTATCTCTCCAGCATGAAGTGTTGAAAATAGACTGTACCTCAACATTTTTATTCCAATGCTATGGTAAGGCACTTTGGAGCAAGGCAGTGTTTCTCAATCTTGGCAATATCTGGGAGTTGAGGTCCACATATCAAAATTTCCAAATTTGAGAAATATATAGAAGGGAGAAGGAGATTATTCCAGGATTATAAAGGAATAGTGCACAATTGGGTATATTTTCAGTGTGGCTGAAAGCTACAGGAAAGCAGGATTGGTTTGTATTACTACAGAAAATGGTCTGGTAAACTTGGCACCCAGTTTCTTAGATTATTGTTCTAAGCAGTCATGAATTATGAATCTACGGTAAGCAGTCAAACTGGGTAAACTGGAGTTCTGGAAAATTTGAACAGATGTTATCCCAAGGCCTGTATGGGGAAGGAAAGGCAAGGGAAGGAAGAAGATATAAAATTTAGAAAATTGGCTATTGGGATTCTTGGTATACTGATAAGTTTGGTGTTATAGGCAAAAATTTGGTTATTACACCTCAGAATGTGAAGAGCCGAACTGAAGCCATTTTGTGTTCACAGTCTGAACTTTTAAAACTCAGAACATTTATGTAATGTGTTTTCTGCTAGAAAAAAATACAATATTGCAAAACTATGTACTTGGCATAAATTAGAGGTATGTGCTGGGGTGCTCTGACACTAGACGTCACATTAAGAGATATTAATGTTTTCTTATAATTTTCTGGAATTTGAATAACAGTAAATCTGAAAATAATGAGAATGTTGGGAGTTTTCCACGGAAGATTGGAACTTTCTTATGAAAACATTGTATAATGTCCATATATGGGAAACAGGAAGTGTTATGTAACCATGTGATTTGATAAACCTATATAAGCTGTATTCACTAAATGGGAGTGTCTCCTTTTCTCCTAAACATAGGAGTCAAGGGGTCCATACTTCAATATTTTCTCTAATAAAGCATCCTATGGATCAGATTATCAAAAGTCTGTTGATTCATTTTTATGTACTTCTCATAATTTTGGCGAGCCAGCCAGGAGATAGACTTTTTTCTTCCTTTGGATGGATGATTTTTCAATGGCGCCTCTCCGCTGGGTTTGTGGAGGCAGTTGCTGGGTCTTCCGCCCAAAGGAGGGGAAATTGCTCTTAAGGCCTTGACTGATAATCTGATCGTAGGAGCTTGGAACGGCTGAAGTTTGGTGCACTGGGCCTTAGGTAATTAGTAACTTTTAAAACTTTTAAAATTGTGTTGCAACATTTCCTATATTGTTTGGGATTGTTTAGAGGGGTCTGAATATGCTTTCTGTTTGATGTATGTGTGTGAATCCACATTGTTTTTTCTTTTCTCTTTTCTCCCTGTCATATTTTGTGTTAAGGGGGGTTAGATATTTTTTGTTGTATTGAAATGTGTATTGGTTTGAATGCCTTCAAAGCTGTGTTAAGCAGTTAACTGTTAACTCTTTGTATTTTATCTTTTAATGCTGTATTGAAGAGTTAAAAAGTTAGATGCCCCATGTGATTTATGTTGATCTGTGATATGTGGAAGGATCCTACAGTCAGATTTACCCTCTTAGTAAGATATTTTTATTAAGGATTATGTTAGCTGTTTATGCTCATTTCCTTTCCTATAATTTGTTCCAACTGTTTCAGATACAGCTGAGAAGGGGAGAATTGAGGGGGGTTCCTGTGAGAATTTTTGTAAATGTGTTATTTACTTCCTCTGTTTTGAGGAACTATAAGCTATTTATGTTGTCATTGCAAAGTGTTCCGGAAAGGATTTGTTCCCTGATTTAAACATTTATATTTTTGAGGAGGTGCAGCATATTTTGCATTATTTGCTTACTCCAGAAGGAATATATATACTATACTCTACCAGTATAGTCTACTGCAGGAAATACCTGGTGATATACTGGATGGAATAGTCAGGGCAGTTTAGTACAAGGTGTTAAAACTGATGTGGCATGAGGGCAGAATTTGGTTAGAGGTTGTTTTTTTTTTTTTTTGATAGGTCAGTTAAGAGATGAATTGCCAGCAGAATTCTTAAATAGAATTAGGGTTAGTTTGAATAAGTGTTCTGTTTTTTCTTCAGAGACACCAGAATACTAAGCATTAAATGAAATTGTAGTTTGTGACAGAGGCCACGAAAGTTTTTTTTTAGTTGTGATGAAATGAAGTCTTGTCAGTTAATTAATGTTTTCTGTGTTAGAAGCTGTTAAAAAGTAGAGAGAGAGCAGAGATAATAAGTTAGATGGACTTGGACTTGTAATAGTTAATAATAATCACAAGATTGGAGCTTTATATTCATATTTATCTACTGGAAGTAGATGGAAGTGTCCGGAGAAGGAGAGAGAATAGAATTTCTTTCCTGGACGAGAGATAGCTGCTAAAGAAGTAAGCAGTGTTTTGCTTGTGGCATTTTGTGAGAAATTGCCCGGACAAGCGGAGAATGCAGCAGAGGCTGTATACCCTAATTGGAGATTGGGATGGGGGGATCAAAGGCTTTTAACAGTTGTGTCTCATTGGGAGTTTTTAGTAAATATAAAGATGAGACTTGAGGAAGCAGTTGTATTTTCCTGATAGATACTGATGTAGCCAGAATTTTTTTGGCCAGGTATGATGTATCTGGTGTTAAGGGAGAGCCTTTTGATGTTGCTATTGTTGAAAATGTGTCTCTAAAAGGAGGACACTCTGAGATAACATTGGATGTTATGTATATATCTGAAGCAGATATGAACCTTTTAGGGGGGATGCTTTGTCCTTATTAGGTTGTGTGCTTATCATTCTGAAGATAAGTGTACTGTTCATTTATTGACTGATGAACAGGAGAGATTTATAGATCCCATAGTGTGGGAAGTGAAAGGGAATAGAGGTGTTTTGAATATTGCACCTGTGGAGGTGATATTGAGCCAGTGAGGTGGAAGCAATGTGATATTTCCCTGGAATGGAGATGTGGCTTGAAGCCAGTGATAGAGTCCCTGTTAGGGGATGGGCTAATTGAGCCTGCAATGTTACCATACAATATACTTATATTACCTGTAGAGAAACCTGAAGTAAAATGTAAAATGTTTAGTCAGCAAGAAGTTAGGCTTATGTTGCAAGAGCCTGATGGAAATTCTCAGGTGTAGATTATTTACAAAAGAAAAACAGTGGATTTGTTATAGGTGAAAATTTGGTTATTACACCTCAGAATGTGAAGAGCCAAACTGAAGCCATTTTGTGTTCGCAGTCTGAACTTTTAAAACTCAGAACATTTATGTAATGTGTTTTCTGCTAGGAAAAAATACAATATTGCAAAACTATGTACTTGGCATAAGTTAGAGGTATGTGCTGGGGTGCTCTGACACTAGATGTCACATTAAGAGATATTAATGTTTTCTTATAATTTTCTGGAATTTGAATAACAGGAAATCTGAAAATAATGAGAATGTTGGGAGTTTTCCATGGAAGGTTGGAATTTTCTTTTGAAAATGTTGTATAATGTCCATATATGGGAAACAGGAAGTGTTATGTAACCATGTGATTTGATAAACCTATATCAGCTGTATTCACTAAATGGGAGTGTCTCCTTTTCTCCTAAACATAGGAGTCAAGGGGTCCATACTTCAATATTTTCTTCAATAAAGCATCCCATGGATCAGATTATCAAAAGTCTGTTGATTCATTTTTATGCACTTCTCACATTTGGCATAATGAAACACAACGCTTGACACTGCTCTTATTCAAGCTCACTAAAGTTCACAAAGGTATAATTCTGAATACTCCAAAATGCCCAGCTGACTTTTTATGATAGAATTGCTACTCTTCCTCCCTTAGGGAAAGAGACTGTGGTGGGCAGTTGTTTATGTTCCCAGGAAAACAAGAAAGGTCCAATATGGCACATTTGAAAAGAGGCTGGATCAAGGAAGTCAATGTAGCAGTCATTTTTTTGACAATGTCCCCACCACCAAGAGAGCTTTCGGTCTCTTTCTAGATTCAAAAATGTCATCCATGGGTTATGTTACCTAGGAAACAGACCAAAGCAAAGCAAGCATGGATATTTTGCTATTTTCATTGAAAGTTGAAGTGAAGCAAGGGACTAATGTATGTCTGGCAGGGTTTTTTTTTTTTTGTGTGTGTGTGTAAGAGAGAGAGAGAAAGAGAGAGATAGAGAGAAGAGCTGATCACAAGGACCTAAGTAAGGGCAGACCAATTTAGCACCTGGATGGAATTAATCCTTGGTATTGAACTCAACTAAAAGGAAACTTTATGAACTTAGATTGTCCCATCACAAATATAATTTGGTCTTTCCTAAAAAGATATTTATTTCTGTATTTTAATTAAATAAATTTCTGTATTTTAATTAAATAAAATATTTATTTCTGTATTTTAATTAAATAAATTTCTGTATTTTAATTAAATAAAATATTTGAAGGTATTGTTTTAGTTGTTAATTTTAAACATTTTTACCTTTTATCATATCATGCTTCAGTGCAACTATAGCCTCAAGCAAATATTGTCATATTATTAACTAAAAAACCCAGATTTGTAACCAGCATTCAGGAAAATAACTTATTTTGACTCAAAGGAATCAGAGAATACCTGTTTTGAGTCAGCATCTGATCAAAAGCAAGTTCATTTCTCCTGTTGTCTGAAGTAACAAAAAAAAAATCTTTTTGTACTTCTTGTGATTTCTTAAGAAATTGTCATTTAATTTGCAGAAACAATAGACAATGCAATCACAGAAAAATACGTGCAGGACTTTTGGAGATCGTCAAAATAACAGAGTTGGACTATGTATCAGAATGGTCAGTCAAATGGCAACTTCAAATCTCAACAAATAAATGCTCTGTCTTACATATTGGCAGAAAAAATCAGAAAATAAAATACAAGCTAAATAGTCAAGACCTTATTGAGGATCCAACTTTGTCAAGGACCTTGGAGTACTCATCTCAAATGATCTCAGTGCTAAAGCCCACTGTAACTACACAGCCAAAAAGGCATTAAGAATTGTTAATCTAATCCTATGTATCTTATTCTCTGGTAATATCACACTGCTAACTAGAGCATACAAAACATTTGCTAGACCTATACTTGAATACAGCTCATCAGTCTGGAACCCATACATGTATCTGATATTAACAAAATTGAAAAAGTCCAGAAATATTTCACAAGAAGTGTTTTCCGTTCCTCTACTCATTGCAGAATACCTTATGCCACCAGACTTGATCTTGATTCTATCCCTCTGTTAATGATTGCATTGTTTTTTTGGCAGCTGCAGCACACTGCTGGCACATTTTAAGTGATTGTTCACTAGGATTCTCACAGTTACTCCTGGTATTACTGGACCAGATTCTATACCTGTATATTTAGTTTTTCTTGCCTAAATGTAGAACTTTTCTCACAATTGAATTTCATTTTGTTAAATAGGATCCCATGTTCAAGTCTGTTAAGATTCTTCTACATAATATTGTTTTATGATAAAGTGTCACTCAATTTGAACAGAATTGTGAAGTCATACTTGATTCTTTTATGTAAATAAATCATACCAGTCTCAGATATTTCAATTGAGGGGAAAAGCTGTGTGTGAAGGCAGTGTTTTCAATGTGTAGGGAATTCTCATCCCAGTTTTGGATGTAAATATTGATTATAAACTACTAACTATGGAGAAGTGACTTCTAGTAGGAAACATGACCCTTTTCAAAGAAATACATTCATGGGATTTGTTGTCTGTAGAAAAAAATGAAATAGAAATAATATTAATTATAGAAAAAATAATAGTAAATAGGTTCAACAAAAGTTAAATGACATTTGCTTGAAGATCAGTATTTATTCAATTTAACAAATCAGTTTAGCCCAGAGATTAAAGCACCAGGCTAGAAACAAGGAGACAATGAATTCTAGTCCTACCCCCCTTAGGTATAAAATCCAGCTAGGTAACCTTGGGCCAGTCATGCTCTCTCAGCCCTAGGAAGGAGACAATGGAAAACAGTTTCTAAAATGTTGCCAAGAAAACTGCAAGGATGTGTCCAGACAATTGCCAGGAGTCAAAGGGCATCCACACATGCACAAAACAGACTATCTACTTTAACTATGGCAATAAAATCCCAGCAGAAACTCTATCAATTTATTTGAAAAAGCCCAAGTTCTGTGACTTTGCTTTGAAGCCAATAAAACTGTCTGGGACTATGGGAATTGTACTTGGATACAATAGAACATCAGGAACTGTGAGTTAAAGCTGCAAAAGACCTCATGTGAGAGAACAAATAGCATCACAGATTGGATAAAGAAGAAGAGGCTGAAGAAAGTTCCAAATTCATGTTTTGCCACAGCTGTTGATATTTGCAAGGCTTGTTCAGCATATGTCACAATGTGCCATGAAGTGTACTGCTGCTTTAACAACACGCGATGGTCCAAATAGACAGAAGGGTCATCTGAAATGGAAAGGAAATAAGTATATTAGGCATTGAGAAAGGGCCAGAGGTAAACTGATGCCCAAACAAAAGGATCAGGAGGAGGAGGAGGAGGAGGAGGAGGAGGAGGAGGAGGAGGAGGAGGAGGAGGAGGAGGAGGAGGAGGAGGAGGAGGAGGAGAAAAAAAGGCTGGGTTGCAAATTACTTCAGTCAGCAATAATTTCCATAATGCTTTAAAAAGCTAAACAAACATATGGCCTGAGGCTTTCAATTAAATAATGATTTATTTATTTACAGTACATATAACCTCAAAACCTCAAACCAAAAAATATATTTATGCATTAAAACCTTAACTGATTTATCTGAAATTTGCCAGGTCTGACCTCCTGAAAAAGGTCAAACTTTGCCCAAAAAATTTAATCCAGTTGTGCCAAAAAAAAAATTGAAACAACTTCCCGACAATTAAATTAAATTAAATACAAAATAAAATACAATGTAAAATAAAATGTAAAGATGGCTTACCACAATTCTTTCTCCCTTTACCTGTTTGATATTGGGTACATTATGCCCTCTCCTTAGCTTTTTACATTCCTGTCAAATGCACAGAAAATGTTATAGATGTCTGTTGATATTCTGTGATAGTCTGTGGAAAATGTGGACATTAAGATTTAGATGCTGAATAGAATTGGTTGGCTTTACTCTACTGTATGCACATCTCTACACAGAAGAGTAAAGGAAGATGGAAGAGTCAGATGGGCAAAGGAAGACTAAAGATACATTGGTTTGAGAATAACCTGTTCAGTCATACCAAAGAGGGTCTCCTATTATGGCTAGCTAGATGCATGGTTGAACATTTCATTCCTTAGCAGTTTTTTCTTAAAAATAACACTTAGCAAGCCTGGGGCAAGACCTCTAACAGAAACAAGACATATGGTCTTTGAAGAAGAGATCGGGTTCCATTATAAACCTGGGCACTTACTCATTACCCTGCCCACAAAATGTATTTCCTAAAGGACTGAAGGGATCATTTGTATCTACATAAAATGTCCCTTTGTAAATGTGTAGTTATAGGCACAAATTTAGAATTAATTACTAATATAGATTGAAAATCAGTACATGTGGAAAAAAATTACTTGTATGCTCTCTCATTGAGATGGCCAGAGGTTAAAAACTGATGAGTATGTTCAAGATTGCTGTTCATCCTCACCCTATGGAATTCTTTATCTTGAACAGAGACATAGATGGGACAACACTTCAAACGAAGAACATGTTTATATACAAGAGTGTCTTCTGATAACCCTTCGAACAGTGAACATGGGCACAAAAGGCTACTATCTAATGGAATTTGCATGCATTCAGATACAGCGTGATTTACACATGGAAATAAATAATTTATTGGCAACAAACTCCAGAAGGTAAATAAAACATTTCCAGGGTGGAGAAGAGTTCTCACAGTCTCTTTTTGAAATTGTAATGTAATTATTGTTGTTGTTGTTGTTTGTTGCAAAATCCTGTCTGACTCATCACAACCCCATGAGCAACATTCCTCCAGGCCTGCCTGTCCTCTACCGTCTCCTAGAATCCATTTAGCTCATGCTTACTGCTTCAGTGACTCCATCCAGCCATCTCATTCTCTGTCATCCCCTTCTTCTTTTGCCCTCAATTGTTCACAGCAGTAGGCTGTCCTCCAGTGAGTCCTTACTTCTCATCAGGTGGACAAATATTTGAGTTTCATCTTCAGGATCTTCCCTTCTAAAGAATAGTCAGGGTTGATCTCCTCTAGGACTGACCGGTTTGAGCTCCTTGCAGTCCAAGGGATTCAACAACCATGGAATTATTAGAGCTACCGAAAAGGATTTTTTAAAAGCCAGAATTCCAGAAATTATGACACATGGTCATAGCATACAAAGAATTTACTCATATATGAGTAAATTATTCGTACTTAGTGGTATTTTTGAATACAGGTGAAACTCGAAAAATTAGAATATCGTGCAAAAGTTCATTTATTTCAGTAATGCAACTTAAAAGGTGAACCTAATATATGAGATAGACATTACAAGCAAAGTAAGATAGTTCAAGCCACAATTTGTCATCATTGAGATGATTATGGCTTACAGCTCATGAAAACCCCAAATCCACAATCTCAGAAAATTAGAATATTGTGAAAAGGTTCAATATTCTAGGCTCAAAGTGTCCCACTCTAATCAGCTAATTAAGCCATAATACATGTAAAGGGTTCCTGAGCCTTTAAATGGTCTCTCAGTCAGGTTCAGTAGAAAGCACAATCATGGGAAAGACAGCTGACCTGACAGTTGTGCAGAAAACCATCATTGACACCCTCCATAAGGAGGGAAAGCCTCAAAAGGTAATTGCAAATGAAGTTGGATGTTCCCAAAGTGCTGTATCAAAGGACATTAATAGAAAGTTATGTGGAAGGGAAAAGTGTGGAAGAAAAGGGTGCACAAGCAGCAGGGATGACCACAGCCTGGAGAGGATTGTCAGGTAAAGGCCATTCAAAAGTGTTGGGGACTTTCACAAGGAGTGAATTGAGGCTGGAGTCAGTGCATCAAGAGCCACCACACACATATGGATCCTAGACATGGGCTTCAAATGTCGTATTCCTCTTGTCATGATGCTCCTGAACAATAAACAACATCAGAAGTATCTTACCTGGGCTAAAGAAAAACAGAACTGGTCTGTTACTCAGTGATCCAAAGTCCTCTTTTCTTATGAGAGCAACTTTTGCAAACTTTTGCAAACCAAGGACCCAGAGTCTGGAGGAAGAATGGAGAGGCACACACTTCAAGATGCTTGAAGTCCAGTGTGAAGTTTCCACAGTCTGTGTTGATTTGTGGAGCCATGTCATCTGCTGGTGTTGGTCCACTGTGCTTCATTAAGTTCAGGGTCAACGCAGCTGTCTACCAGGAGATTTTGGAGCACTTCATGCTTCCTTCCGCAGACAAGCTTTATGGGGATGTTGACTTCATTTTCCAGCAGGACTTGGCACCTGCCCACACTGCCCAAAAAACCAAAACCTGATTCATTGACTGTGGGATTACTGTGCCAGCAAACTTGCCTGACCTGAACCACATAGAGAATCTATGGGGCATTGCCAAGAGAAAGATAAGAGACATGAAACCGAACAATGCAGAAGAGCTGAAGGCCGCTATTGAAGCAGCCTGGTCTTCCATAAGACCTCAGCAGTGCCACAGGCTGATAGCTTCCATGCCACACTGCATTGAGGCAGTAATTGCTGCAAAATGGGCCCAAACCAAGTACTGAGTACATATGCATGCTTATACTTTTCAGAGGTCCGATATTGTTCTATGTACAATCCTTGTTTTATTGATTGCATGTAATATTCTAATTTTCTGAGTTTGTGGATTTGAGATTTTCATGAGCTGTAAGCCATAATCATCGCAATTATGACAAATCACAGCTTGAACTATCTTGCTTTGCATGTAACGAGCCTATCTCATAAATTGGTTTCACCTTTTAAGTTGCATTACTGAAATAAATGAACTTTTGCATGATATTCTAATTTTTCGAGTTTCACCTGTTGATTTTTTGAGTAGATTGGTAAAGGACTGCTCTGTTTAGTTGAGTGTTTACCACTCAAGAAAGAAGGAACATGCAGAGATGGTTTTATCAAACAGATGCATTTCTGTTCTTGTATGGTCTGTTGTTAAAAGTGTTTAGAAATGCTAGTGCAGAATGCACAGTCGGGGAATACTGGGTGCCTAGTTTAGACAATGTGTGCATTAAGATGTATCTGGATATATTTCTTTGAAGGGTAATTTCAAGGTCATAGTTGTACCAAAGGTATTAAGTACTTGGACATGGGTTGGAGTAAATGGAGACAGTCTTTGAATGTGAACTTTCAGCTCTTTATTGCATAGTGACTTCTCAAAAACAATAACAGTGAACTCTGCCTTATATAGGCAACCTTTGTGAGAATTGTCCAATAGCGAGCTATGAACGCTAGCTCTTTAAACCAATAATAATCCTCTGTTAAGGGCCAATTGGATTCCTAAGAACTAACCAATCCGATCTGGCCGCCTAACAGCCAATCAGAAGTGCAGGGCCAGAACCCTGCACTTTACCTCAAGCTCATACTTTATTAACTATGGTACATACACAACACCCCTTCCCCCTGGCTTCTTAATTACGGTGTAGTTATATAGTCCTTTAAATAGGACGGTTGTCTTTTAAGTCTTTCGGATTTTCGTTGGACTGGTTGATTGCAATCCTGTTGAGGTAGATTGTTGTTTGGCAGTGTCTCCGCTTCTTGCTCAGGTGCAATTTCTTGCGGTGCAAACAATTCTCCTTCCTGCTCCATTTCCTGAGTCTCGCTTGATTCGTCGCTCCCTTCGAGCAGGTTCTCTGGAACGTCATCTTCTTCTGTACCTCCCCCCCCTCAGTTTGGTCATGGGGGAGTTGTTGACTGGCCGTTGTGAGTCGTGAACGTAATTGGTCGATATGCCGTTTCCACATTCTATTGTCACAGCATTTCACTACGTAGGATTTGGGGCCGGTCACTCGCACTACCGTTGCCTCTATCCATAACGGATTGCCTGATAAGTTTCATGCGTAAACGTGGTCTCCTACCTGGAAGGTGCGATAGCGGCCACTGGATCCTATTGGCTTTTCCGGTTCGTAAGCAGGGTGCAACCGGTCGAGGTGGGAACGGAGTCTTCGTCCCATCAGTAGTTCCGCGGGAGTTCTGCCGGTGACACTATGTGGAGTTATGTGTTGCAAAAAGAGAATTTGGTTGACTTTGTCATCGATATTGTCATAGTCCATTTTTTGTAAAGTCTTTTTAACAAATTGGACCATGTGTTCCGCTCGGCCATTGGTCGCAGGGTGCGCAGGCAAGGTGAGCGCATGACGGATGCCACGGTCAGCGAGGTACTGCTCGAACATTAGTGCCGTAAACTGTGGCCCGTTATTGGACACCAGGACGTCAGGCAATCCGTGGGTTGCACAGAGTCTATTTAGGATCTTAATCACTGCCTCGGAAGTTGTGGCCGTCATACGATGAATTTCTAACCAATTGGAATATGCGTTGACTGTCAGCAGGAAGGTATATCCTTTGGTTGGCCCCGCGAAATCCAGATGGATTCTGCACCAGGGTCCACGTGGCATCTCCCATTCAGTAGGCATGGCTTGTTGGCAATTGGTACATGCTTTGACCCACTGCTCGATTTGCCGGTCCATGCCCGGCCACCATGCGTAGCTTCGTGCAAGCGCTTTCATCCGCACAATGCCGGGGTGGCCCTCATGCAGAATTTGTAGCAGCGTCTTCCGGAATCGTTCTGGGACAACGACTCTATCGCCCCAGATGACACAGCCTTTTTGGGAAAAAAGTTCAGTCTGTCTTGCTTTAAATGGCGTGAAGTCATCTGGGACTTGGTCCAATGGCCATCCGTGTTCTACCTAGCCTACGACTCGAGCTAGGCTGTGGTCTCATTTGGTTTCTCTCGCGATGTCTCGGGCGGTCATAGGCGGCGAGTTGAGTGTTTTGATCTGCAACGTGGTTGCCGTTGGTGCCGGATTGTCGAGAGTCTCTGGAAGCGGTGCTCGGCTTAATGCGTCGGCGTGGAGAATGGCTTTCCCCGGGTGATATTGCAGGCAATAATTATAAGCAGCTAGGAATTCTGACCATCGGGTCATTCTAGGGGATAATATGTAGGGGGTTGGCTTGTCCCCGGCTATTATCCCAAGCAACGGTTTGTGGTCAGTTATAATGGTAAATGTCCTTCCATACACATATTCATGAAATTTCTTTACAGCTGAAACGATTGCGAGAGCGTCTTTATCAATTTGTCCATAGTTCCGCTCTGCTTGTGAAAGAGTCTTCGAAAAGTATGTAACAGGGGCTTCGTTCCCATTAGGCAGTACATGACTCAAAATGGCGCCCACCCCGAAGGGCGAGGCATCGTAGGTTATAACTAATGGTAAAGTCTCGTTATACTGCATAAGTACAGAGTCAGATGTGAGCAATTTTTTAACATTCCAGAACGCTTGTTCTTCCCAGTAACCCCATACCCACAATGCTTTTTTATTTAATAACCGGTGTAACGGTTCAGCAACAGTCGCCTTGTGCGGTAAAAATACATTATAGAAATTAATGAGGCCTAAGAATGCCTGGAGATCGGCCTTGTTACATGGCCTGGGAGCATTTTTTATCGCCTTTAATTTACTTTGGGTAGGATGAATGCCCTGGCTATCAATCCGATACCCTAAAAATTCAATACTGTCAGTATATAAGTGACATTTATTTTTTTTCACCTTAAGTCCTGCCTCTTGGAATTTTTTAAGAACACATTACAAACGTTCCTGCAAGATTTTTTTGGTAGGGGCTGCAATTAATACGTCATCAAAATACGGAACCACGCCCTTGATTCCCTGTAACAACCTTTCCATGAGACTTTGGAATATCCCCGGGGCTACACTAACCCCAAATTGCAATCGAGTACATTTAAAAGCACCTCTCTGTGTTACAATTGTTTGGGCTTGGGCCGTCTTTTCATCCACTGGTAGTTGTTGATAAGCTTGAGCTAAATCTAATTTAGCGAAAACCTTTCCGCCTCCCAAGGAATGGAGGAGGTGCTGCACCACCGGAACTGGATACGCATTCTGCTGTAGGGCGTGGTTTAAAGTGGCCCAGTAGTCCCCACAAATTCAGATTGACCCGTCTGGCTTAATGGGTGTTACAATAGGGGTTTCCCATGGAGAGTGATCGATGGGCTTCAACACCCCTTGAGCAATTAGCTTGTTGAGTTGTTCGTTGATCTTAGCTTTAAGAGCGAATGGAACTCGACAGGACTTCAAGCGAATAGGGGCTACCTTTGGATCTAGACTAAATGAGATTGGGGTCCCTTTATATTCGCCTAAACAGTCCGTGAAGACGTCACTGAACTCAGAAATAAGGTCTTCCTCCCACTCACAACCACCGACTCGGTTCACGCCGGCCACTTCGATGCCGAGTGGCGCGAACCATTGGAGGCCTAATAGACTAGGCCTATCTCTATCGATGATCGTTAGAGGTAAGTACGCTGTATGCTTTTTGAAGGAGACTCGGACTCGGCAGGACCCGACCACGGGGATTCGATTTCCTTGGTAGTCCTTGAGGATGAGGCGTTGAAATTGGAGGTCTTGGCGTTGGATTGGGGGGATGAGTTGCTTGAGTGTCTTCCAAGACACCATCGAGAGGGACGATCCCGAGTCCACCTCCACGTGGCAAGGCTGGTTCTCGATGGCTACCGTGACTCGAATTTTCTTAGTGTCCAAAACTGAGGCGTGACCAATTGTGATAGTATGGTGAGCCTCTTCTCTTTGCAAAGCTTGATTTCTGTAGGAGTGGTTTACTGGTTCTCGCCTTACAGGACGGTTTCCTGTCGATTGGTGATAGTTGGCCCCTTTTGAGGCCTGGCTGGGTCCTGGTAAGCTGTGGCAGACCCGGCCGATGTGGCTTCGTTTCCCGCACTCATGGCAGAGTGCGTCGTGGAATTTGCATTCGGCCCTGGCATGGTTTGCTCCACAGCCAGCGCAAGGGTGTAAGGGCTTAGGACGGGACCGCAGTCGATGGACCCCTTCTTCGTTGCTGTCTGACAATGAAGAGAGGTCCTCGTGGTGCGTTGTTGCAAGCGGCCCTTCTGAGTTGGGTAAGATTTCGCCGGTCGGTTGTGTTGCCAGAGTGCGGCTTCGCCGTAATTGTGCAGCCAACTTTTTGGTTGCCTCCACAGTCATGGCTTCAGCGATGGCGTCAGCAAGGCTGATGTCGCCTTTCACCATCAGCTTGCTTTGCACGCCTAGTGAATCTAATCCCAGAATTACTCGATCTCTTAGTGCTTCTTCTAAATCAGCGAACCCACAGAGGCCCCCTAAATTCCAGAGGTCCGCCACAAAATCAGCCACGCTTTCTCCTTTTTGCTGGTTTCTCTGATAAAACTCGTGGCGTCTCACGAGTGTAGGCATGGTTGGCGTGTAATGGTCTCTCAGGATGGGTTCGAGGTCGTCCCAGCTCATGGCTTTCACTTCTCGAGGTTTGGCGAGTGCTTTAGCCATTTTAAATACAGCTGGGCTGCAGTGCGTCAGGAACAGTGCCTGCTTCTTTGCTGGTGTGGCATCCTTCAAATTATTCATCTCAAGAAACATTTGGAAGTGATCCATGTAGGATTCCCAATCCTCTTGGTTTGGATCGAACGGAGTGGGTGGTATGATGCCGCCAGACATGGTTCCATTGTTGGCGTCGTCTTATCACGTGCTCGGTATTGCTTCCTGGCTTCTTAGGTTCAGACGTCTCCAAATCCCATCCTCGTCACCAGTGTTAAGGACTTGGACATGGGTTGGAGTAAATGGAGACAGTCTTTGAATGTGAACTTTCAGCTCTTTATTGCACAGTGACTTCTCAAAAACAATAACAGTGAACTCTGCCTTATATAGGCAACCTTTGTGAGAATTGTCCAATAGCGAGCTATGAACGCTAGCTCTTTAAACCAATAATAATCCTCTGTGAAGGGCCAATCGGATTCCTAAGAACTAACCAATCCGATCTGGCCTCCTAACAGCCAATCAGAAGTGCAGGGCCAGAACCCTGCACTTTACCTCAAGCTCATACTTTATTAACTATGGTACATACACAACAAAAGGTGTTTATTTTTTCAAAAATCAACTGGACTTCGAACTGAACTGAGTCTTCTTAGAAAAAAAGCAATATGTCTTCAAGGAAAAACAAAGTCCAGTTGCCTTTTGAAAGAAGTGCCTTTGGGACAACAGGCCTTATGGTTATGATGGAAAGAACAAAGCAATTTTGATGATCTTCTTTCTCTTCCCTGTCCACCAAGCCACAGGTTTGGTAACTTACCCATTTTCATGCCTGAGTATTATTAGGATAACTACTAAAGGGGGTGGAGAGACAAAAACTGCTTTAATCCAGGCTGATGTGTGACTTTGCATAGCACTTCGAATATTATTAAGTGTTTGAATTCCTTCCTGTGTCTTTTTTAGCCTCCATGAGTGTCTTTCTCTTTGGCTGACAGCCTCTGCAGGACCAAATTGACAGCTCTTTAAAGCAGCCTGACGAAAAGCAGCATTAATTAAGTCATTGCCGGACTGTAATTGTGTTAAGAAGTAAAAATCTAATATGAGAAAAGGTTAGTGAGTCCTCTCTTGTGTCAGATTTTCTACTCTCTATGAATATTAATGTCCTTAATGAAGACAATCTTTGCCTCATCAAGCCGAAGCTCGGTATTCAGGTGCCAAATCTCAGTGCCATTGATTTGTTTTTAAAGAACAAATATGTCAACGGAGAGTGACTGTCCTGTTCCTTATCAACATCATAGAAAAGGCTTTTGTATTCCTGGAGTTTATAGATTTTTTTTTTTGGTATATGCTTTAAACAAGCAGCCTGTGTAATGGGAAGGATAGAAGAAGAAGAGAAAACATATGGGTGGGTGAGTTGGAAATAATGTACAAATAAAGTAAACTTTTGGAATGTGTTAACAATTGTCACGGTCCTTTCTTAGTGTTTCCTGGGTTCTAATAAGGGGTTATAGCTGTTGGTGTTAAACTGATGAATGCTGAGTGATCTACAAAATAGGCCCCAAGTTTTTCTGACAGACAATAACAAATTTCTCTGGTTATTTTTCCTCCTGGGAGGCTCGGAACCATAATGTCAGCTTTGGACTCCTTATTCATCGCTGCCACATAGCTTGAAAGAGTGGGAGGGAGGGATTTTTATTGAGTAGATCTAAGTAGACAAAATAGAATTCTTTTGTTCGTTCAAGGTCATAGAGTGTGGCGCAGAAACAAAAAGAAACTTACTTTGGGATTGGTTCCTGTGACGTGATGATGAGAGAAAAGGGGATGGTTTGTAGTTTGGGACATTGTGGGAAGTCTGAGAAACTTTTAGTTTCAAGATTCCACAAATGTGCCAGGTGCTATTCTAATAAAGGTACTTTTGAGATTATGCTTGTCTTGGAGTTACTGATTGAAATGGAGGTTCCCTGGAATGCTGACACATGATCAATTATGACTCTTTTTGAAAAAAAATCCACATGAGTAATATCTTACAGGCAGTTAGATTTATGACAGTTAGGACCAGAATTTCCATAGCCAAACAAGGTGGCTTGGCTATTAAGTGACTCATGCCTGATTTTTTTTGCCACAGTTGGTAAGCGAATCACTGCAACTGTTAAGCAAATCATGTAGCTGTCAAGCAAGTGTGGCTTCTCCCAATTCTCCTTGATTGTCAGAAACCAGTTAGAAAGGTCACAAATGACAATCATGTGACTCTGGAACACTGCAACCATTGCAAAGCTCCCAAATTTTGATCATATGACTGTAGGGGTGTTGCAATGGTCGTAAGTATGAGGCCCGCTCATAAGTTATTTTCCCCGTTCCTTTATAATTTTAAATGATTGCTAAACAATTAGCTGTAAGTCAAGGACTGCCTATATGCTGGTGGACAGCTGTATCTTTTTTGGTTACATCTTTTTTATTTTTAGTGAAGAAAAAAAAAAAAGACAAAGAGCCATTTGGAAGGTTGAGACTTCAATCCTAGGTAGCAGCAGATGTTTCTCTCCTAGGGCACAAAGAAAAAAAAATCTGCTGCTAATTCCATGTGGCATTTGGCCATAAACACTCAGCCCAATCCAGGGGTGGGTTGCTACTGGTTCTGCCCGGCTCTATAGAACTGGTATCTCTGAAGAGCAGCAGACACAGAATCAGTTCTGTGTTTGCTGCTGTTTGGCCCACCTGCCCACTGGGCCCTTACCTGTCCTTTATTTCCTGCTTTTTCAATCTCAGCTGCTTTGTGCGGCACAGCTGAGGTTGAAAAAGCACTAAAAACTGGCTTTTCAAATGCTACATACCTGTGTGCAGCAAGTAGCGCTTTTTAACTGTCTGGGTGGCACAACTTAACATAGTCACTGAACCAGTAGTAACACCAGTTGAATCCCAACCTTGGTTCCATCCATTGTAAAAAGAGAGTGATTGGAATACAGCAGCTTGAATATCCCAAAGGTGCTTTTTTCAAGAGGCAACTGGACTTTCTGGTTTTTCACTTCTCATCCAAGAACTCAGAGCTGAAGAAACTTCTTGGATGAGAAGCGAAACTTCTTCAAAGAAAAACCAGAAAGTCCAGTTGCCTCTTGAAAAAAGTACCTTTGGGACAACCATGACCCGGATGATGGAGAATCTCCATAGAGATCAGCTTGAATAGTACTACAGATAGTACTACAAAATATAGCCATAAATGAATTTGGAGGTCCAATTGTCTCTTTGGCTAAGTTTCTTTATCTGAAATATAGGGGCTATCAGATTGTCTGGTTCCAAAAACTTCCATGGGGTACAGTCAAAAATGCCAAGATAGCAGTCATGATAGCACAACTGAAGCTGTGCCAAAGATCCACATAGAAACAAGTGGAATTTCAGTCAAACTATTGTTGGCTATCTTGGCGTGTCCTGCAGACACCTCTGAGCATGACTTCTCAGTCCACTAAAATTAGAGTGGAAATAACGGAAATGAAATTGCATATACCGTATATACTCGAGTATAAGTCTACCCGAATATAAGCCGAGGCACCTAATTTAACCACAAAAAACTGGGAAAACTTATTGACTCGAGTATAAGCCGAGGGTGGGAAATGCAGCAGCTACTGGTAAATTTCAAAAATAAAAATAGATACCAATAAAAACTTTCACTAGGACAGTTGAGAATAAGTTTGATGTTCACAATTTCCTCTTTGAAAGAGACCAGTAAATAGGGAACAAGAAGATGAAGAAAAAAAAGTGTGTTTTTTCACACTTTTCACACTGCAGTGAACAAAAATGGCATCATAGGAACAGGCTTATTCTCAGTCCAAAGGTTTGTTTCTGATTTCTTCCCTGATTTAAGGGAAATTTGGGAAACGATCTCACTATCATGAAAGGTTTAATTGATTCACTAACCCAAAAGATGATGATGATGACAGTGGGAGGCAGGAGTCACTTTCTCCCTTGCAAGAAAAAAGCAAGAGCTGTTCTTATGATCTCTCTCTCTCTCTCTCTCTCCCCGTAATACAGTCAAGCCCTTTTCAGCACGCGCGATCTGCCTTCACCACTTTGCACCTTGCAAATGCAAAATCCTGGGTTTTTGCATTTGCAAGGTGCAAAGCGGCAGGGGCGGATCCCGCGTGCTGGAAAGGGCTTGACTGTATTACGGGGAGAGAGAGAGAGAGGGAGAGATCATAAGAATGGCTCTTGCTTTTTTTCTTGCAAGGGAGAGAGTGACTCCTGCCTCCCACTGTCATCAACATCTTCTTCTTTTGGGTTAGTGAATCAATTAATTTGGGAAATGATCTCACTATCAGAAAAAAACGTGAGCCGCCACCACCACCTCCTCCTCCCCCTCCTCCCAAGTGGACTGAAAGCAGCTGGAGCTGAGGAAATGAAGCTGAGTGGAGCGACCTCGGCTCGCGTTGTTTTCTCAGCCTAGAGCTCAGAAAACAACGTGAGCCACCACCACCACCTCCTCCCCCTCCTCCCGAGTGGACTGAAAGCAGCTGGAGCTGAGGAAATGAAGCTGAGTGGAGCCGAAGCAACCTTGGCTCGCATTGTTTTCTCAGCCTAGAGAAAGGGGAAGGGGGCTCATCTGGACCAATGGTGAGTCTCCCCCTCAGTTTCCCCTGAAGGATCTTCCGTCGCTTTTGCCTTCTTCCTACATCTTACCTCTGTTAAAATCCCCCCCACACACACACACACTTATTTTCGGTCAGATAGATTTCGTGTCTGAGCATTCTCACATGGCGGTGGGTCTTCCCCCCCAAAAAAAAAACAGTTAAAAAAGAAAAAACAATATATCCTCAAGCAAGAACTTTTCTGCTTCCGATTACCCCCATGCTTAAAAGTTGCAAAGGAAACACGGAAGCAGGGAAGTGGCTGCCCAGCTTCGGAGCTCCACACCATTTATTTTTCAGAGGGGAATCTGACTCGAGTATAAGCCGAGGGGTTTTTTTTCAGCACAAAAAATGTGCTGAAAAACTCGGCTTATACTCGAGTATATATGGTATATAGAACAGAACACCAATATTAATTTGTTATGTAACCATAGTTCATTCTAGGGCTTTCTTGGGCTAAAATGATATATTGTCCTGTATCTTTTTATATTTCTTTATCTTTATTGACAATCTGCTCCCTGGATATCCCTTCCTTCAAGGCACGTCAGAAGAGATTAAAAGAGATAAAATAGTAATAAAATCATGCAATGAAGCTGCACTTCAGATGATCCTAAGATGTGCCATTCAAACTTTGCATGTACTCCTCCATCTTCTGTGAAAAAGTCAAAATACTTATCTATAAGCAACAGTTTTGCAAAATAGATATTAAAAAATAGGACATTGACATATCACTGCATCACAATATAAGCAGTATTAAAAAATGATACATTTTCCATTGAATAAATAGATAACTTTTTTTTAAAACAGGACAGATTCCAATTACTATTAAAGGTTAAGTGAAGAGAACAGATATTGTTTGACATTTAAAAACACTAAAAACGCACAAGAAAAAGAAGTATGAGGATTGATTTTGGGTATCACTATAGAAAAGTTATACTGTATTTTCCAGCAATAAATAACATTTCTACACTATCTCAGTTAACTTCTGTTTATTATTTTATCTAATACACATGTGCAGCACCTGTATAAGCACATATATTGGGTAGAAATCAAGGGCCATTTTCTCTATCAGTTCTTTGCCTACTAAAATAAGCAAAAGTGACTGCAATTCAGAGCAAAAGCAAAAAATACATATTGAAATGAATTCATATTCATTTTCCTTGATTGTTAGCACCGGTAGTACCCAAAGGACACACCAGGGAACTATGAATTTCTTAGAAGTTTTATTTTTAGTCTAAAGAAATCACAAGACTTCTGAATCTGATCACAACAGCAATACCTGGGAAAAGTGAGATTGATCCTTTTCCTGTTCTGAAACCTGCATTTGTCATACTGTAGATTTTCTTTCCATTATAAAGAAATTTGTACAATATTATATGCTGTGCAGGTATCTCAGTATTTCAGATTAGCTAGAATTCTACTGTTTGACTGTGATATGGCTGTAATTGTGTTAAGTTTTAAAGGATTCTGTCGAACATCTAGTTTATGAGGTATTTTAAAAGGACAAGAAAGAAAAGCTGGGATTATTTCATTAAGGAAGCTATTGCGAGAAAGGGGTTACCTCTCCTCACCTAATGGCTGCCTCTGAATTATCTGGAAAATTCCATCATAATTTAACACATCCTTTCCAAAACCTCTGTGGAAAAACAACTTTTGTGAAAGTCACTATGCTGATCGGGATAGCACAAGGGAAGAAGATAAGGCATAACAGAGAAGACTGTTACTGAAATATGGAAAGCCAGGGAGATGCTAGATCATGACAGATATGACTGTATAATATAAGAGAGGTCATTCACTTACTGACAATTCAATCAGCAGAAGAGAATGTCAAGTTCCTTACAATAGTTGACACCCCAGAAAGCAAGATTTTGAGTAGTAGGTATATTGCAAAGGTGGGGGGGAGGGAAGGGGGAGGTTATTAAATCCTGGAAAGTTGATATGTGTATCCTGAACATTGTCAATCACCAAATGCATCAAGGCAGATATTCTTTATTGCCCTTAATCTGCCCAATGGATTCTTAGTTTAATGGAGAGGAAGCTACAGTAATTGCTTTTTGCAATGCTCAAAAATATCCATCAGTCCTTACTCTACAATATTTTGGAAACATCCACTTCCCTTAAACAAAACAAAACAAAAAAAAACCCTCCCTTTTTACAACCCTGTAATCCCTTCACTTCCAAGGTCAGAGCTATATCCCAAAGAATTTCTGTGAGTTTTTCTTCTTTCAAATAACATTTGAAAGGAAATTCTTTTTCATCTAATTAAACAAGAACCAATAAAAATAAATGCAGGAGAATTCATAATGGATTGCCTTAATTTTTATTTTCTTCTATTCAGTTGTATCTTATTTTTCTGGACAAATTCTGCCTGGACAAATCCACGGTATTTGCTTGGCAAGGTTTTTGAGAAATGGTTTTCCATTGCCTACTTCCCAGAGCTAAGAGAGAGGAGATAGCCCATGGTCACCCATCTGGCTTTTATGCCTAAGGTAAGACTAGAACTCACCTTCTCCTGGTATCTTGTCTAATGCCTTAACTATAAAAATCCTTGCAAAAATATACAAAGTTAAAAGGATGGAGAGAGATCTCAACCAGATTTTATTGGACAAACAGCTTCAACTTGAAGAAGGCAATCATGGAGATATTATAGGCCCTGAGCCTATATTCATTCATTCATTCATTCATTCATTCATTCATTATTTCCCACTTTTATTATTATTTTTATAAATAATTCAAGGCACCAAATATACCTAATACTCCTTTCTCCTCGTCTTTTCCCAGCAACTGTAAACATGTGGGATTGGGGTGGGCTAAGAGGGAATGACTGGACCAAAATCACCCAGACGGTTTTCTTGTCTAAGGCAGAACTAGAACTCATTAGATTCCCAGTTTCTATGCATTAACCATAAAACCAAAGTGGCTTTCATTCTGGACCATGTAGAGTTTTAAAAATAATTAACCAGCACCTTGAATTCTACATACTGTAGAAGCTAACTGGCAACCATAGCAGCTCTGACAGTAACAGTTTCAGACAAAATTTAAAAAATTAAAGATAAAACAATTAATGTTTGTGGAGAAGAATATACAAATCTTATGAAATACTAAGATTTATTAGTTTTGGGATAATGAAAAGAATGAAACTGCAGGACAATGCCTGAAAATATTTCTGATAACCAAATTAGGTCAATGTTAAAACATAAAAATGTCTAATATTTTTCTTCTTCTATAATCAGTGATGGAATGGCTCCTTGGTTAGTAGCAAGGGTACATTTATCATGTAGAACAATATTATATGGTAGGGTTGGCAACTTGTTGGCATATAATTCACAGAATCCTTTTCCATTGACCACATAAAAATACAGAACACTAGTAGAGACACTATGTAACCATTTAATAGGATCCATTTACTCAATCAAACCTATATACATTCAAGTTAATAGAGATTATTTACAGACACACATGTATATAATGTCACTAGAAGTTGAGCATGATATGAGGATGTTGTTTAACTCAAACTTAACACAATAACAGAGTTGGAAGGGACTTTGGAGATCTTCTAGTCCAAACTCCTGTTCAAGCAACAAACCCATTTTAGAGAAATAGTTGTCCAATCTCTTCTTTAAAATCTCTAGTGTTGGAATGTTCACAACATCTGGAGGCAACTTGTTCCACTGATTAATTGTTCTGTCTTATTTTGCTACTCAGTATATATTGCAAACTACTCCTAAAACTAAAATCTTATGGTATCTCTGCACAACTGCATAACTGGATAGAAGCATTCCTGTCAAACAGACAACAAATGGTCAAAATTGGGAGCGTCCTATCAAATTCTGTACCTGTCAATAGTGGTGTCCCCCAAAGCAGTGTTCTAGGACCAACTCTCTTCATACTCTACATAAATGACCTCTGTGATCATATTAAGAGCAACTGCATTCTTTTTGCTGATGATATAAAGCTGTTCAATACCACAGACAAGACTGCTACCCTCCAAAAAGATCCTGACTATGTATCAGAATGGTCAAAAAAATGACAACTTCAAATCTCAACAAATAAATGCTGTGTCTTACATATTGGCAAAAAAAAATAAAAATCAGAAAATAAAATACAAGCTGAATAATCAAGATCTTGTTGATGATCCAAGCTCTGTAAAATACCTTGGAATACTCATTTCTAATGATCTAAGTGCTAGAGCCCACTGTAACTACATAGCCAAAAAGGCATTAAGAGTTGTTAAACTAATCCTACGTAGCTTTTTCTCTGGTAACATCACACTACTAACTAGAGCATACAAAACATTTGCTAGACCAATACTCGAATACAGCTCATCAGTCTGGAACCCATATCATGTATCTGATATTAACACAGCTGAAAAAGTCCAGAAATGTTTCACAAGAAGAGTTCTCCACTCCTCTACTCATTGTAGAATACCTTATGCCACCAGACTTGAAATTCTAGACCTAGAAAACCTTGAATTACGCCATCTTCGATGTGATCTAAGTATGGTATATAAAACCATACATTGGAATGACTTATCTGTCAATGAATACTTCAGCTTCAACCATAACAACACAAGAGCACACAATTGATACAAAATCAAGGTAAACCGCACCAAACTTGATTGCAGGAAATACGACTTCAGCAACAGAGTGGTCAATCTCTGGAATACTCTACCTGACTCTGTGGTTTCTTCCCCAAACCCCCAAAACTTTAACCTTAGACTGTCTACTATTGACCTCACCCCTTTCCTAAGAGGTCTGTAGGGGGCATGCATAAGCACACCAACGTGCTTACCATCCCTGTCCTATTGTTTCTTTTATTTTTCTTATATGTACCCATTTCATGTATTCATAACTATGTATATACTTATACCTATTATCTTGTAAGCGATTGACAAATCAAATAAATAAATACATACATAAAATAAAATCATAAGGACAAAGTGGACAGGGATTGAAGAGACATGGATGCCTATCATTAAATACAAAAGTCATCTTGAAATCAAGATTGTGTTTACATCAGGAATTATAGAGTTTGGATTTAAGGGTTTATATCCAGAAGTTTGTATTCAAGGAATTACCAATAGTACCATCACTATCTAATGCCATTGAGTAACTTTCTTGCTACCTCACATAATTATCTCATATATGTGACTTCCAGAGGAAGTCATTTTGCACTTTCAGCTGCCAATCATCAAAGGAAGAAAAGTCATTATATTTAAGAATGTGTGAAACAGCCAAAAGTATTAGTCTGATAGCCAAAAAAATTTTTATAGAGAGAGATGCATTCCATTTATAACTTTGATTTTTTTGCTTTTATTATATGATAAGCATGTGGGCGCCTCTCCCACATTATGCAAAATATTCATGAACTATTTTCTGTTTTTGAACGTGCAGGAGTTTCCAGATTTATATCTCACCTCTCTCTTCCTGTACAAAATAGAAACTAGCAGTAGCTGCCATGTGAGATCATCTTCTCAGTTAAATTTATTTTCTTCTCACTTACAAAATATTGGAGCAATGATATTACAGAAAGATTTCATTTGCTTCTACTTAATGTCTGTGTTAATGTGTTTAACAAAGGACAAAAAAGAGAGAATTGGCCTGGGGAGATATTGGATCGATTGCCTGTAAGTTCAACCCCAAAGTTCCTCCTTTTGAAGCAAAATAAGTACCTTGGACACAGTCCCAAGGAAGTGCCTTCCCACTGGGGACTTCAGCTCTGTGGCTGAAGATGTTTGGTATAGAATAAATAGGAGGTTCAATAACAAAACAAGAGACGTGTAAAAGGTGTGGAAATGAAGCTTGCTATAAGATTGACCTGTCTCTTTCTCTCCAATTAATTTAATTGGGAATTTTGGATTATTTAGCATTTTTCATCCATAGATTTGAAAACATTTTATATGACAGTGTAAATGTCAATATCCTGATTCTGCAGATTGGAGAGGAAGGGCAGAAGAAGTTAAATGAGTTGCCCAAGGTCAGAAAGTTTAGTGTTGGACTCACAAATGGAGGGGAGGCAACAGATACAATTTAGCATTATTTTAAATGTTGTTCTAGGGAACCCTCCTAAGACCCTATTGTGAGAATAACTAAGCCATAATAGAGTTTGTTTGCTTTTGCATTAGCCTGCTATATTAACCTGACTACTGGCATTTGTAAACCATGTTTTTGTCATGTTTGAGTCTAATCAATCATATATGAATGAATGAATGAATGAATGAATGAATGAATTCTTTATTGGCCAAGTATGATTAGAAACAAGGAATTTGTCTTGGTGCATACGCTCTCAGTGTACATAAAAAGAAGAGATACATTTGTCAAGAATCATAAGGTACAACAATTAAGGATTATCATGGGGTACAAATAAGCAATCAAATCATACTAGGAAACAGCCAATATAAATTGTAAAGATACAAGCAACAAAGTTAGTCATACAGTCACAAGTGGGAGAAAATGGGTGATAGGAACAATAAGAAGATTAATAGTAATAGTAATGCAGACTTAGTAAATAGTTGGACAGTGTTGAGGGAATTATTTATTTAGCAGATAGTAAACTGCTATTTTTTTAAAAAAAATCAAACAAAACAACAACAAAAGGCACACTGCCTGGGTCAGGATTGATAATGGCAGGCAATCACCAACTAAAAGTTAGGCAGCTGCCCAGAAAATCAGCTTTTTCTTTGCTGTAGAACAGGCCTGACAAACTGGCGGCCTGCAGGCCAGATGGGTAATATGCAGGCCACGACCACCCCGGCTCTGCAAAAGCAAAAAGTATTATGATAAGTCGTGATATGACATGATCGAGTTTGACACCCTTGCTGTAGAATGTAGACCCATGTGACAGATGCTGAACTTAAGGTTTGAAATGTATGAATGTGCGCCCCAGAATTTTCCCTATAATGTCATGCAAAATTTAGAGCCTTCCTAATCTTCAACTTATAGCCAATCATTTTATCAACCATTGGAAGCTACCCTGAAAAAACTAACTTAGGAGAAGCCCTCACACTTAACAAATGTCACAGCATCCCCACAGTCATGTATAGGATGCTCATCATTAAACACAAAAGTCACATTGAAATCGAGATTGTGTTTACATCCAGGAGTTATAGAGTTTGGATTTAGGAGTTTGTATTTGTTAAGTCCTGAGCGTAGGCACAAGGAACGGAGATGAGACATTGAACGGTGACTTCAACTCTTTATTGTAAAATAAGAACAGAGCAAATACTTGGGCAGCAGCAGCTCTTTTATAGAGCTGGCTGCTGTCAAAACAACCAATGATTTGAGTCGCTTGTGACGCTTTCACAAGTGTCCAATCAGAGGGGCCTGTTAACAGCCAATCAGACTGGCCAGAAACGACCAATCACGACTTGCTATTCGCGGGCCAATGAGAAGTGCAGGATTACAAGCCTGCTGTAAAGTAAAGCTGTTTAGGGTTGTACCGCTGCGTTGGCTTAGTCCATAACACCCCTCCCTCCTAGGTTCCGTCTGAGGGGTGGGGTGATGTATTCTTGTAAATAGGCAGGTCGCTTCACCTGTCTGCTTGACCTGCGCTGTTACACTGGTTTCTGTCCTGGCTCTGGTTCCGGTGGGCTGCTAGCTGGGTTGGATGGTGAAACTGTGGCCTTGGGCTGCTTTCCCTGCTTATGCCAGTGCTGTTTTCCGGGTTCCCTGGATCTGTTTCCATTGCAGTGCTGTCACGCGGCGAGGCCACTCCCTGGCTCGGTTCTCCTTCTGACGGTGAGTATTCCCTGGTTGGTTGTGTAGACTGTTGGGTTTCAATTGTTATTTGTTCTTCGGCCTCCTCAATCTTCCTCCCCCCCGCAGCTAAAGATTCTGGGGCTGAGAATAGGACTAGGTGCTAATCTGGAACAGAGTTGGTCTATGTGGCATTTCCACATCTTACCATCTGCAGTTTGTAGGCGATAGGATCGGGGTCCCGTAAGTTGCGTTATCATCGCGGGGACCCACAATGGGTTGCCCGAGAAGTTTTTCGCAAACACGAGGTCACCTTCCTGGAATGCCCGACACTTGCTGCTGGATCCTGGGGGTTGTTCAGGCATGTAGTTTGGGTGGAGGTGATCAAGATGTGAGTGAAGTTTCCGGCCATCAGGAATTCAGCTGGGGTTCTGTTTATGGTACTGTTTGGGGTTATGTGCTGGGGGAGAAGCATCCGGTTTATTTTGTCATCAATGTCGCTGAGGTCCATTTTGTGCAAAGTCTTTTTTACAAATTGAACTATTCGCTCAGCCCTACCATTGGCCGCAGGGTGAGCTGGTGATGTTAAGGCATGGTGGATGCCCCGATCTGCCAGGTACTGTTCGAATGGCAGGGCAGTGAATTGGGGGCCATTATCAGAGACCAGGACATCCGGCAATCCGTGGGTAGCGAATAGTTTATTCAGCTTTTTAGTGACCGCCTCTTTGGTGGTGCTTTTCATTTTGTGGACTTCGAGCCAGTTTGAATAGGCATCCACTGTTAGGAGGAAAGTGTGTCCTCTTGTGGGTCCCGCAAAATTGATGTGGATATGGGACCAAGGACCTCGAGGCATTTCACACTGAGTTGGGGGAGTTTTTGGAGGACTAGAGTGAGTCTCCTGGCATTTGCTGCACTTTGCTACCCAGGTCTCTATCTGTTTGTCTAACCCAGGCCACCATGTGTAACTCCTGGCCAATGCCTTCATCTGCACAATGACTGGATGTCCATCATGCAACATTTTTAATACCCTATGTTGCAATTTCTCCGGGATTACAACTCTGTCTCCCCATACGATGCAGCCCTTCTGGGAGAATAGCTCTGTTTGTCGATTCCTAAATGGCTTGAACGTGTCATTGGTTGCGCTGACCGGCCAACCCCGTTCCACCCAGCTGAGGACTCATGCCAAAACAGGGTCCTTTTTTGTTTCTAAGGCGATGTCTCGAGTGGTTAGCGGCGGCGATTTGACGGTTTTGATTTGCAATATGGCTAAGGTTGGAGCTGGGTCCTCTATGATGTCTGGTAGTGGAGAGCGGCTCAAAGCGTCAGCGTGGGGAATGGTTTTCTCCAGGTGGTATTGCAATCGGTAATTGTAGGCAGCTAAAAATTCTGACCAACGTGTCATTCTTGGTGATAAGATATGGGGCGTTGGTCTGCTTCCCGCCAAAATACCAAGTAGTGGCTTGTGGTCTGTAATTATGGCAAAGGTTCTCCCATACACATATTCATGGAAAAGTTTAATTGCGGATACAATAGCGAGAGCCTCTTTATCAAGTTGACTATAGTACCTTTTGGTCTTAGACAAAGTTCTCGAAAAGAACGCAATAGGTGCCTCATTCCCATTTGGTAGGAGATGGCTTAAAATGGCTCCCACTCCAAATGGTGAGGCGTCACAGGTAACCGTCAAGGGTAGAGTCTCATTGTATTGCATTAATACAGCATCGGAGGTTAAGAGGTCTTTTACTTGTTGGAATGCCCTTTCTTCATGCCATCCCCATCCCCAGGAAGCCTTTTTGTCGAGAAGTCTATGTAGGGGCTCGGCTACGGTCGCCTTCTGGGGCAAGAAGATGTTATAAAAGTTAATGAGTCCCAGGAAGACTTGGAGGTCTGTCTTATTCCTAGGTCTCGGGGCATTTTTGATTGCAGTTAGTTTTTTTCCGGTGGGGTGGATTCCTTGTCTGTCAAGAAGGTATCCCAGGAACTCCACTCTCTCTGTACAAAGTTGACACTTGTCCCTTTTTACTTTCAGACCAGCGTCTTTAAATTTCTGAAGAACTTTTCCAAGTCATTGTACTAATAACTCTTTAGTGGGGGCCAGCTATTTGGACGTCGTCAAAATAAGGCACGACGCCTTTTATGCCTTGTAATAGTCTCTCCATTAAACTTTGGAAAATGCCAGGTGCCACACTTACTCCAAATTGGTGTCTATTGCACTTGAAGGCGCCTCTATGTGTAACTATTGTCTGGGCTTCTGCAGTTGTCGCATCTACAGGTAGTTGCTGGTGTGCCTGAGCTAAGTCCAATTTCACAAATATTTTTCCACCACCCAGGGAATGAAGAAGGTGTTGGACCACCGGTACTGGGTAAGTGCTCTGTTGAGGAGCATGATTTAGGGTAGCCCAGAAATCCCCACAAATTTTTAACAAACCATCTGGCTTCATGGGTGTTACTATTGGAGTTTCCCAGGGGGCATGGTCAATCAGTTCCAATACGCCCTGGACTACCAGTTTATCTAGCTGCTCGTCAATCTTCAGCTTGAGGGCAAAAGGCACTCAACGAGGCTTAAGCCGAATGGGAGCTACATCGGGGCTGAGATTAAATGATACAGGGGTCCCCTTGTACTTGCCTAATGTTCTTGTGAACACGTCCAGGAATTCCTGGATGAGAGCCTCTTCCCAGTCATTGCTTCTGGTTTGGTGTATGGCAGCGAGTTAAATCCCGAGTGGGGCGAACCACTGTAACCCTAACAAATTCGACGACAACACGATCGACGACAGTCAGGGGAAGCATCATGGTGTGGTCCTTGAAGGATACTTGGACGTGGCTGGAACCGACAGCTGGAATTCTGTTTCCCTGGTAGTCTTTTAGGATGACTCATTGAGTGCTGAGGTCCTGGCGGCAGATGACAGGGATCAACTGTTTGAGGGTTTTCCAGGATACCATCGATAGGGATGATCCCAAATCGACTTCCATCATGCACAGTCGATTCTCAATAGTAACCCTTACGTGGATCTTTCTTGCATAGAATGATAAAGCGTGGCCGATAATAATGGTTTGGTGGGCCTCTTCTCGTCTCATTGAAGAGGCAGGTGCTCAATTTCTGTAGTAGTAGTGGTTGTTCCATTGGTGGTTCAGGCAGTCCCAATTTCCAGGTGGTTTGCCTGTCTCCCGGCGGAGGTTATTCTCCCTCTGGCTTGGACTGGACTCTCGCTTGCTTCTGCAGACCTTTGTGATGTGGCCTCTTTTCCCAGAGGAATGGCAGAGTGCGTCGAGGAATTTGCAGTCCGATCGTGGGTGGTTTGCCCCACAACCAACACATTGGCGCAGAAGTCTCTGGTTCCTTTGCTCTCGTTCTGAGCGGAGCCGGTTGACCTCCTCTTCCTCACTGTCTGAGGATGACTCGAGTTCTTCATGATGGGCGGTAATAGTGTGCCTCTCGGAGGAGAGCGTACTATCGCTAGCGAGTTGGTGGTGCGGTGCATTTGCTCGGCGCATTCAAACGGCTGACTTCCTGGTTGCTTCTGTGGCAGTAGCGTCGGTGATGACATCTGCAAGGCTGACGTCTCCTTTCACCATGATTTTGCTCTGTGACGTGTGGTCATCTAATGCCAGAACTATGCGGTCTCTCAGGCTTCCTCGAGGTTTGCAAAACCACAGAGTCCTCCCAGGTTCCGGAGGTCAGCTATGAAGTCCCCAACGCTCTCGTTCTTCCGTTGGTCCCTCTGGTAAAACTCATGTCTTCGTATCAGTGAAGGTACTGTGGGTGCGTAATGGGCCCGGAGGATCGGCGCGAGGTTATCCCAATCCATGGTCTTCACTTCCGCCGGTTTTGCCAGTGCTTTAGCCATTTTGAAAACGGCGGGGCCGCAATGAGTCAGGAACACCGCTCGTTTCTTGCCAGGCATAGCATCTTTTAAATTGTTGGTCTCTAGGAACATCTGGAAGCGATCTATATACGAGTCCCAGTCTTCGGTTGCTGGGTCAAATGGAGCGGGTGGTATGGCGATGCTGGTCATCTTGCCGTTTGTTGCATGCGGTCTTCAGCCACGTGCTCTGTCTTGTTCGATGCGTACCTAGTCAGCTGTATCGTCTCCGAATCCCACCTTCATCTCCAGTGTTAAGTCCTGAGCATGGGCGCAAGGAACGGAGACGAGACATCGAACGGTGACTTCAACTCTTTATTTTAAAATAAGAACAGAGCAAATACTTGGGCAGCAGCAGCTCTTTTATAGAGCTGGCTGCTGTCAAAACAACCAATGAATTGAGTTTACCGCTTTTACAAGCGTCCAATCAGAGGGGCCCGTTAACAGCCAATCAGACTGGCCAGAAACGACCAATCACGACTCGCTATTCGTGGGCCAATGAGAAGTGCAGGATTACAAGCCTGCTGTAAAGTAAAGCTGTTAGGGTTGTACCGCTGCATTGGCTTAGTCCATAACGTATCTACGTTTGTATTCAAGGAATTACTAGTAGTACCATCACTATCTAATGCCATTGACAGAAGAAACATTTATATTAAGGATTTCCTCATAAATCTGGATTTGTCAGGAAGAGCTCTTTCTTTTAGAACACTGTTATGTATTGAGCATGGGCGAGAAAGAATGGAGACAAGCCTCTGAACGGTGAACTTCAGCTCTTTATTTACATTGTGACTTCCTCGTTTTAACAGTAGTTAAACCCTACCTTATATAGGCAAATCTTGTAACTTTTAACCAATAACGAGCTAGGAATACTAGCTCTTATAACCAATAGAAACTCTCTGTTAAGGGCCAATCGGATTCCCTGGAATAGGCCAAAAGGTAAGAACGCTGTGTGCTTCTTGAAGGAGACTCGGACTTGGAAGGAACCGACGACGGGGATTCGATTCCCTTGGTAGTCCTTGAGGATGAGGCGTTGGAAGCAGAGATCTTGGCGTTGAATTGTGGGGATGAGTTGCTTGAGTGTCTTCCAGGACACCATGAGAGGGACGATCCCGAGTCGACCTCCATGTGGCAAGGCTGGTTCTCGATGGCTACTGTGACTCAGATTTTCTTAGTGTCCAAGGCTGAGGTGTGACCGATAGTGATAGTATGGTGAGCCTCTTCTCTCTGCAAAGCACGATTTCTGTAGGAGTGGTTTACTGGTTCTCGCCGTACAGGACGGTTTCCTGTCAATTGGCGATAGTTAGCCCCTTTTGAGGCCTGGCTGGGTCCTGGCGAGCTGCGGCAGACCCGTCTGATGTGGCCTCATTTCTCGCACTCATGGCAAAGTGCATCGTGGAATTTGCATTCGGACCTGGCATGGTTGGCTTCACAGCCAGCACAAGGGCGTAAAGGCTTCGGGTGGTGGTCCCGGTTGGACTGCAGTCGATGGACCCCTTCTTCATCGCTGTCTGACAATGAAGAGAGGTCCTTGTGATGCGTTGTCTCAAGTTGTCCTTCCGACTTGGATAAAATGTCGCTTGTCAGTGGAGGTACCGGAGCGTGGTTTCAGCGTAGTTGTGCAGCCGACTTCCTGGTTGCTTCTGCTGCAGTAGCATCGGCGATGGCGTCGGCAAGGCTGTTGTTGCCTTTCACCATCAGCTTGCTTTGGACGCCTGGTGCATCTAGTCCCAGAACTATGCGATCTCTTAGTGCTTCTTCTAAATCGGTGAATCCACAGAGGCCTCCCAAATTCCAGAGGTCTGCTATGAAGTCGGGCATACTTTCTCCCTTTCATTGGCTTCTCTGATAAAACTCGTGGCGTCTCACGAGCGTAGGCACGGTCGGGGTGTAGTGGTCTCGCAGGATAGGTTCGAGGTCGTCCCAATCCATGGCCTTCACTTCTCGGGGTTTGGCTAGTGCTTTAGCCATCTTAAATACGGTTGGACTGCAATGCGTTAGGAACACCGCCCGCTTCTTCCCGGCTGTGGCGTCCTTTAAGTTCTTCGTCTCTAGGAACATTTGGAAACGATCCATGTAAGACACTCAGTCTTCTTGTGTTGGATCGAACGGAGCGGGTGGTACGATGCCGCCGGACATGGTTCCGTTGTTGGCTTCGTCTGTCACGTGCTTGGTGTTCTTCGAAGTTTCGTTGGTTCAGATATCTCCAAATCCCAGCCTCGTCGCCAGTGTTACGTATTGAGCATGGGCGAGAAAGAATGGAGACAAGCCTCTGAACGGTGAACTTCAGCTCTTTATTTACATTGTGACTTCCTCGTTTTAACAGTAGTTAAACCCTGCCTTATATAGGCAAACCTTGTAACTTTTAACCAATAACGAGCTAGGAATACTAGCTCTTATAACCAATAGAAACTCTCTGTTAAGGGCCAATCGGATTCCCCAGAACGGGCCAATCCGGTCCGGCCGCTTAACAGCCAATCAGAAGTGTAGGGCCAGAACCCTGCACTTACTCCAAGCTCACATTTTATTAATCTTTATTGCATACACAACAAACACTTTCTCTAGAACAAGGGTCTCAACCCCCAGGCTGTGAGCCAGAAATGGGTTGTGCAAGCAGTGGGGGAATGGCACAGCTTCAGTTGCACGACCTGTGGGTGCAAAGCCATGTTCATGTGCAAAGTTCTATTTGTGCAAGTGGTGGGCATGTGCAAAAAATGGCTGCTGCGTGGGCAAGCACACTTGCCCATGGTTTCACAGAACCATCCCCTCTCTTACTCTCTGCCACCCCCGCTGGTCCAGAGACCCAGAAGGTTTGGGGACCATTGCTCTAGAACAGGGGTCCCCAAACTTGATAACTTTAAGACTTGTGGACTTCAACTCCCAGAATTCCAGTCATGTTAGCTTAGGAATTCTGGGAGTTGAAGTCCACAAGTCTTAAACTTGCCAAGTTTGAAGACCCTTGCTCTAGAAGACTGTTTTAGAGGATTTTGTTAATGAACAGCTAAGGTATGTTTAGCCTAACAAAGAGAAGGCTTAGATGTGACATGATAGCCATCTTCCAATACTTGAAGGGCAGGGGTGGGATTCTACCAGTTTTGTCTGGATCTGTAGAACCGGTAGCTCTGAAGAGCAGCAGACATAGAACTGGTTCTATGTCTGCTGCTGTTTTGGCCCACCTGCCTGCCCGGGCTCTTACCTGACCTTTATGTATTGTTTTTTTCAACCTCAGCTGCTGTTCAAGGCACAGCTGCAGTTGAAAGAGCAAGGAAAAAGTGATTTTTCAAATGCTGCTTCCCTGCACGCAGCACTGCTCAGCTGTCCAGGAGGCAAGCTGACGAAGATTTACATGTGCACGCAGCGTGCAGGGAAGCACACCGTAAATCACCAAACCGATTTTAAACCTGTCGGATCCCAACCGTGTTGAAGCTCCATCATATGAAAGAGGCTATCATAGCACCTGAAGGCAGGATAAGAAACAATGGGTAGAAGTTCATTAAAGGGAGATCAAACCTGGAACTAAGGAGAAATTTACAATTATTCAGTCGAATAGCTTGCCTTCTGAAGTTGTAGATGCTCTATTGCTGGAGGCTTTTAGGAAAAAATTGGACAACCATTTGTCTGGGATGGAATAAGGGATCCTACCTTGGGCAGGGGATTGGAGAAGAAGACCTCCAAAGTCCCTTCCATTTCTATGTTTCTATGTCATAAGGCCTCTTTTACTTTTGCATTCTAAATGGTAGTGGAGAAAGCTATATGACTTCAGAGAAGAAGATTTCAAACCTGGTGGATAAATTGCAATTTTGATTGCTTTTCCATATACCAATATTCTTGTAAATAAAACAAGGCAAAGATATAGAAGATCAGAAAGAAATATTCCATTCCAGTTCATTCTTTCATACTTATATTGTCTCATGACAGAACATTTTGGGGGGTTTTTTTGTAACATAAAAGATTATTTGAAAAATACGGCTACCTCATCAAAGGACTTGACCAGATTTTGGCATTCAAATCTTTCTTGATACTAAGTATTTTGTTTATTTTGGAGAATAAGGCTGGCAAGGTCTATTGGTCAGGTTGGCTACATCCTAATTACGTGATCAGAGGCAACATGGCTCTAAATAACAGTTTCTGAATGCTCTTGCATGCAGTCCTGCATATTGGCTGAATTCCCAGACACATCTAGTTAGATGCGATCAGAAAAAATGCTAGACTACTTTGATCCAATTCTGCAAGGCTGCCTTATACTTATGTTCACACCTTCTTCCATTCAACATAGGGTGACAGGTGATAGGTGATCTGATCTGATAGAATGCTGGTAAACATTGAATCGTATTATGTCAATCACTTATAAAGCACCCAGATAGTCTGCCATGTTTTATACAAATGCTTCTAAGACGTTATTGGCTGAAATCCCATACAGAGATAGTTTAATTCCATTAGAAAGGCACTGGATTTGAAAGGGTCAAATGGATGGACAGAAGACTGCAGAAAAACACAAGGAAGGAAGGAAGGAAGGAAGGAAGGAAGGAAGGAAGGAAGGAAGGAAGGAAGGAAGGAAGGAAGGAAGGAAGGAAGGAAGGAAGGAAGGAAGGAAGGAAGGAAACAAACAAACATATGTTTTTACATTTTTGCTCCATTGTGTGATTAAGCAGATGAAAGCTTTTTCTGACAAATGTTAGTTTAATAGTTTAATATTTTGATTTCTGCTTATTTGCCTGAAAATCCAGGCATTTTGGTCTAACAACAACCCCAAGCAAATAATGTAGACCCTGTTGTAAGACTGTTTTAATACCACTCTATAAAACCTTGGTAAGACTACACCTAGAATGCTGCATCCAGTTTTGGTCACCACATTATAAAAAAGATGTTGAGACTCTAGAAAGATTGCAGAGAAGAGCAACTAGGATGATTTAGGGGACTGGAGACTAAAACATACAATGAACATTGCAGGAACTGGGCATGGCTAGTCTAGTGAAGAGAAAGACCAGGGGAGACATGACAGCAGTGTTCCAATATTTGAGGGGCTGCCACAGAGAGGAAGGGCTCAAGCTATTTTCCAAGATACCTGAAGGCCAGACAAGGAATAATGGATGGAAACTGAACAAGGAAAGATTCAATCTGGAAATAAGGAGAATTTTTCTGACAGTGAGAACAATCAACCAATGGAACAGCTTGTCCTCGGAAGTTGTGGGAACACCATCACTTGAGACTTTCAAGAAGAGATTGGACTCCCATCTGTCAGAAGTGGTGTAAGGTCTCCCGCTTGGGTGGGAGGGGGGGTTGGACTAGATGACCTACCAGGTCCCTTCCAAATCTGTATAACTTTTCTCCTTCCTCCAATGGATTTCCCTTGCAATGAATGCTGCAATGAATGCTGGGTAATTCTTGCTTCTGAGAACGCATACAACTCAGAAAACAGAGCTTTAGCAGTCTGTGTAAGAAGATAAAATATACCAAGGAAGGCATCTAATAGAGGAAATATGTAAAACAGTGCAATTCCCAGTGGAAAAAGTATTTGCAATAATTGTCCTCACAAGCAATAGTACAAAAGAGGGAGGCACAGGAAAATGTTCATCTGCAGTTTTCCACATTGCAAATAAATGTGATTCAAAAATATAACTAAGGGATATGGATTCTATAGAGAAACAACTTAAAAGAAAAAATAGACAAATGGCAAATAAGAGAAGGTCCAAATAGCTTATTTTTCTTGGCAGACACTGTATAATCCTTTCATTACTGATGCATCTAATATACAAGTATACATCCAGGCACACACACACACACACACACACACACATGCATGGATTTGTACATGCAAGTATTCAGTTAAAAAAATGAACCTATGCCCCAAAGTAGAATATTGAGGGATAAGAACAGAACATGAATTTTAACAATAAAAACAGAGAGTCTACTCGGTCTAGAGCACTGGGTAACCCTCGGTGATTGGCTTCTAAAGATTACCATATGTTCTGTCCCCAGGAATATGAAAAATGAAGTGGAAATATGCTTTGTAGAAAGACATTCTTTATGGCACTGGGAAAACTGTAAACTGAAATAAATACAATGCCTTCTGAGTGACTCAAGACACCAGTGACCTATCAATTTCACAATTCACATAAAAGGGAATGAGACAGATGACAGGTCTCTCCCAGCAGAGTTGCTGATATACAGTAAGCAGCTCTACTTCTGTGCTTGATTATTAACAGACACTAATGCAAAAGCTAATCAGCTCTTGGAAGCACGGAGGCGTTGGGAATTTAAGCCCCCCAAAGACACCATCATTTTCAAAGAGGAGAGAGGACCAACCCAAAGCCTTGCAGAACTGGGCTGAGTTCACTAAGAAAAGGTTCGGATGTTGATGGTTTTTTTTTTTTATGTAGAAGTATGCATATGTACAGTGGGCTGGGCAATAGTTCAACATTTTTGGTTCCAAAACTAATATTCTTTAATTTGTGCAGCTGTATGAATGTAACATTTCTCTGCAGCTCTTTAAAATACCTACTTCTTCCATGGAAATTTTGATAAAGATGCAGATGCTTTGAAAAGCTGCTAACTGGGGTTACATTGGTGCTCCTGAACATCTATTTCAAGTCAGTTCTTGTCGTGTCCGCAAAAAGACGCCAGGAGTCGGTGACTACGTTTAAAGCCCTTTATTGCAAGGATTGGAACCGAACCGGCGAAAAGAAAAAAGCCCGCGGCTTTTATTCTTTTCGCCGCGGCGGCCGCGGCCAATGGCAGCATTTCGAGTCTCCCGCTCTTGGAGCGAGCCAATCGCGGAAGACTCTTAACGAGCCAATCGGCGCGGCTCGCCTGACCAATTAGAAATCCCCGCGCTTTGGCCAATCAAAGCGCGGGGATTTCGAGTATGTAAATTAGGACAGAACACCCCTCCCCTCTTGGTATAGTCTTTACGTTGCGTAGTCACGTAGGTAGGCGGGGCTCCGTCGGGTCCTACTTGACCTGCGCAACTCAGTCGTCAACGGAATCCCGGCCTGTTCGGTCGGGTTTTTTGTTATTCCTGGTCCTGTGCGAACCGGCTGGTTGATCGGGCCGGTTCCTTCTCCGTGGCTCCCACCTGGTCCTTCCGGGTTGGTTGAGCTACGGATTTCGCCGCTCCCACTCGGTCTTTCCGGGTTGGTCGAGCTGGCTTGGCAGTTCTTTTCCGGCGAGGGGTCGCGATGGCTGCATCCTGGTAAGTACTGCTGGTTTATTTTTTCTTGCGCTTGTTTATTCGGGTATTCCCTCCCCCCTTGGTTTGCGTTTTGGGAGGTGGGTTCTTTTGCCGTCCTAGACCTGAGTTGGTCAATATGTCGTTTCCAGGCTCGCCCATCTGTGGTTTGGAGCCGGTACGAGCGTGGCCCTGTAACTTGGGTGATGATGGCTGGGATCCATAGGGGGTCCCCCATCAGGTTTTTTGCATACACGAGGTCCCCGGGTGCGAACGTTCGGTATTTTGTACTTGAGTCTGGGGGCCGCTCCGGGTTATATGTTGGGTGTAACCTGTCGAGTGGGGACCTCAGCTTTCTACCCATTAGTAATTCGGCTGGGCTTTTGTTGGTAGTGGTGTTCGGGGTTATGTGTTGTATAAAGAGGAGTCTGTTAATTTTGTCTTGGATCTCCCCGTGGTCCATTTTCCGGATGGTTTTTTTGGTAAATTGAACCATCCGTTCCGCCCTACCGTTCGCCGCCGGATGCGCCGGTGCTGTTAGTGCGTGGCGGATTCCTCTTTCCGCCAGGAACTTCTCGAAGTCGAGGGAGGTAAACTGGGGCCCGTTGTCGGAGACGACGACGTCTGGGAGGCCGTGTGTTGCAAAGAGTTTGCAAAGTTCTTTGATCACGGCCTCCGTGGTTGTTGCCTTCATGTCGCTTACCTCCAACCAGTTGGAGTAAGCGTCAACCGTTATGAGAAAGGTATGTCCATTTGTGGGACCAGCAAAGTCTAAATGTATTCTGGACCAGGGCCCCCTTGGTGTTTCCCACTCCAGGATGGGTGCTGTGGGTGGGCTGGGTCTAGTCTCTGGCATCGCTGGCACCTAGCTACCCAGGCTTCTATCTGCTTGTCCATCCCTGGCCACCAAGCGTAACTTCTGGCCAGGGCTTTAGTTCGTACGATGCCAGGATGCCCCTCATGCAACATTTCCAAAACCTTCCCCTGTAGTCTGTCCGGGATGACCACCCTGTCACCCCACAAGAGGCACCCCTTAAGCAGCGATAGTTCGGTTTGGCGGTTCCTGAATGCCTTGCTGGACTCGTCGTTGTCCTTTTCCGGCCACCCTTTTTCTACCCAATGCAAAATCCGCGCCAGACGCCTGTCTTTAATAGTTTCCCGGGCAATGTCTGACGCGGTTATGGGTAGGTTGGGCAGGGCCTCGATGCTGAGGGTGGTCGTTGTTGGTGCTGGGTCAGGGTCGGAGTCTGGTAACGGCGAGCGGCTTAAAGCGTCCGCGTGTGAAATTTTCTTACCCGGTCTGTGTATAAGTTCGTAGCTGTAGGCTGCCAGGAACTCAGACCACCTTGTCATCTGGGGAAACAGAATGTTCGGGTTGGCCCGATTCCCTGCAAGGATGCCCAGCAACGGCTTATGGTCTGTTACAATGGTGAAAGGGCGGCCGTATAGGTATTCATGGAACCGTTTTACGGTGGCAACTATAGCCAAAGCCTCTTTGTCCAGTTGGCTATAGTTCCACTCTGGCTTGGTTAGGGTCCGTGAAAAGAACGTGATGGGTGCTTCTTTTCTGTCAGGAAGGGTATGGCTGAGGACAGCGCCGACGCCGAAAGGTGATGCGTCGCAAGTGACGGCCAGGGGCAGGGTTTCGTTGAATTGAATCAAGACGGCGTCGGAGGTGAGGAGGTCTTTAGTTTTTTGGAAGGCGGCTTGCTCCCGTTTCCCCCAAGTCCAGGTTGCCGCCTTATCCAGGAGCCTATTCAAAGGCTCCGCCGCCGTTGCCTTTTGGGGTAGGAAAACATTATAAAAGTTCAGTAACCCCAAGAATGCTTGTAGCTCAGTTTTTGATTTAGGGGTGGGGGCCTCTTTGATAGCTCTGACTTTTTTACTTGTGGGGTGAATGCCGTGCCGGTCTAGGAGGTAGCCCAAGAATTCCACTCGTTCCGTGCACAGTTGGCATTTCTCCCTTTTTACTTTAAGTCCCGTTACTTTAAATTTAGTTAGGACCTCTCTGAGTCGGCTTTCTAATTCGACTTCATTTGGCGCCGCCACTAGAACGTCATCGAAATAGGGCACCACCCCCTTGATGCCCTGCAACAACCGTTCCATCAGGCTCTGAAAGATGCCTGGTGCCACGCTGACTCCGAATTGGAGTCGGTTGCACTTGAAAGCCCCCCGGTGGGTAACGATGGTCTGGGCTTCCGCCGTTTGCTCGTCTACCGGCAACTGCTGGTATGCCTGGGCGAGATCGAGCTTGGCAAAGACCCTGCCCCCTCCCAGTGAGTGCAGCAGGTGTTGCACGATTGGGACGGGGTAGGCGCTTTGTTGCAGCGCGCCATTTAGGGTGGCCTTATAGTCCCCACAGATCCTCACTGACCCATCTGGCTTGACCGGGGTCACTATGGGGGTCTCCCACCGGGCATGGTCTATGGGCTGCAATACCCCTTGTTTGACGAGCTTGTCAATTTGCTCGTCTATCTTAGGTTTTAGGGCGAATGGTACCCGCCTAGGTTTTAGTCGTTTGGGGGGGACGTTAGGGTCTAGGTCAAACGAGATAAGGGGCCCCTGGTACTTGCCCAGGCTTCCGTCGAAGACTTCTTGGAACTCCTGGGTTAGTCGCTGTTCCCAGCCGTCGTCGGTGACGTGGTTGACCCCCGTGAGAGAGATGTCGAGCGGGGCGAACCATTGCAGTCCCAGCAGGCTTGGGCGGTCGCGATCGATGATTGTGAGGGGAAGTTGTTCGGTGCGCCCCTTATATGTCACGTTAAAGTTTTTGGTGCCCACTACCGGGACGCGGTTTCCCTGGTAGTCTTTTACAATAAGTCTTTGGGCGTCTATGGTCCTCCTTTGGAGGGTAGGTACCAACCGTTTTATCTCGTGCCATGCAATCATGGAGAGGTAGGACCCGGAGTCTACCTCCATTTGGCATGGCTGGCCTTCGATGTGAACCTCGACGTGGACTTTTCGGGCGCCGTCGGAGATGGCATGGCCGATGGTTACCGTCTGGTGGGTCTCCTCTCTCCGTCGGTTGTCGCCGCCTCTCAAGGATTGTCCGGTCCGGTCCCATCGGCTGTCCGAGTGGCGATCTCTGGGCCGGGGCGGTGTGCTTTCCCTTCTGCGGTCGTGTTGGTCCCATCGGGGTGGACTGCAAGGTTTCTTCTGGCGGCAAACCCGGGCGATGTGCCCCTTTTTTTCACAATGCCGGCAGATGGAATCAAAAAACCGGCATTCTGACCTGGGATGGTCGCCGCCGCAACCGGCACAGTTGGTCCTCGACCTACGACCTCTGCGGTTCCTCTGGTCGCGCCCCATCTGCAATCGATGTATGTCTTCTTCGTCTTCGGACGTACTGGATGCAGAATGGAAATCGCCGTGGTGTGTGGTTGTTTCGGATTTTTGTTCGGTCGACCTTGCCGGGTTGTTGTTTCCGCCGCGGTCCTTCGCGTCTGGTTTTCGCATGCTGTCGGCGGAAGTACGGGTTGCTTCCGCGGCTGCGGCTGCGGTGAGGGCGTCTGCTAAGCTGATGTCGTCCTTGGCCATCAGCCGGCTCTGGAGCACGGGGTCCCACAGGCCGAGCACGAATCGGTCTCTCAGGAGGCTGTTCAGGCTGTCAAATTCGCAGAGCCCCCCTAGGCGCCGCAGCTCGGCGACGAAGTCGCTCAATTTTTCACCCGGTCTCTGGTCCCGCCGGTAGAATTCATTGTGCCGGATCAGGATGGGGACTTCGGGAGCGTAATGGCGCTGTAGGATAGGTTCGAGGACATCCCAGTCCATGGCAGTTGCGTCGGCGGGCTTGGCCAATGCCTTGGCCATCTGGAAAACTTCGGTTCCGCAATGGGTGAGGAAGACGGCGCGTTTTAGCAGGCCCGAGGCGTCCTTCATGCCGGTGCACTCGAGGTACATGCGGAAACGGTCGGAGAACGATTCCCAGTCTTCGGTGGCGGGGTTGAAGGGGGCGGGCGGTGCGATTTTCGCCATCTCGGTGCTAAGTCTGGCTTCCGTCGGACACGGGGTTCGGTTCAGGGTCTGGATCCCATCCTCGTCGCCAGTGTCGTGTCCGCAAAAAGACGCCAGGAGTCGGTGACTACGTTTAAAGCTCTTTATTGCAAGGATTGGAACCGAACCGGCGAAAAGAAAAAAGCCCACGGCTTTTATTCTTTTCGCCGCGGCGGCCGCGGCCAATGGCAGCGTTTCGAGTCTCCCGCTCTTGGAGCGAGCCAATCGCGGAAGACTCTTAACGAGCCAATCGGCGCGGCTCGCCTGACCAATTAGAAATCCCCGCGCTTTGGCCAATCAAAGCACGGGGATTTCGAGTATGTAAATTAGGACAGAACAGTTCTGAAGCCCTGCATAGATCTAAAGTACCTTTCAAAACCAATTCAATTTTCCCATGCTAACTTAAATTTACAGAATGTATATGAAATACTTAACTTTCATAAATTGGGAGAAGGCTGATTTCTTTTCTATCACATCTTCATTGACCCAATCAGCTAACTTTGTGATTGAGTTACGTTCACAGGAATGGGTTAGTTCCACTGAACAGCCTGACTGCTGTATCTTTTAAAAGCATGTCCAAAATGACACAACAGGTGGATACTTAGGTTTCAAGCATTACAAAACTAGAGAGATATTCACACTTGTACTTCTTTGCCTTGCTCTAGAAAAGTATGCTATGTATAACATGATAGGCCAGGGGTGGGCAAACTATGGCCCGTGGGCCACATCTGGCCCGTTGGTCATTTTAATACGGCCCGCCTCTGAAAAAAAAATTCCCCTCTGAAAAAAAAATTGGAGCCGGCCAAAAGAGACCCCGTGCCACACGCCAATAAATCGCACACACAACACAGAGCTGGGCAGCTGCTTCCCTGGTAAAGGGACCAAGGCCGCTGCGTGGGGAACGCCCACTGCTTTCCCTCGCCAGGGTTGGGCGATGGCATGTTGTTGCCCTGCGCTGCGTGGCCCCTGCCTGGCAACGCGCTTCTCGGCTGGTCTCCTCCTCCTTGGCCATACAGAACAAACAGGCAGAGAAGGAGGAGACCAGTCGGCTGGTTGGGGGAAGCTTTCTGCGCCGAAAGAGGCAGCTACTAATCTACGGCTTTGTCCGGCTGGGGCTGTCAGGAGTTGCTACCGCCAGCGCAGCTCCGCGCGGCTCCAGTCCCGCGTTGCCTTGGGAAGGGAAAGGCAAAACCAGGAGCCACTGAGCCTGAGCCTCCGGTGACACTGCTGCCTTTGCAAAGCACCACCGCGGCTCTTCCTTTTTGCCTTTCCCTTCCCGAGGCAATGCGGGACTGGAGCTGCATGGAGCCATGCCGGCGGTAGCAACTCCTGGCTCAGGGGGCTTCCGAGGGGAGGGGAAGGAGGAGAAGAAGGGGGAAGGGGGGGCGATTCCCAAAAAATCTTGTGCTGACCCGGCCCGTCTGTCAAATTTTAAAAGTCAATGCGGCCCCCGAGCCAAAAAGTTTGCCCACCCCTGTGATAGACTATCAATGTTTCCAAGGAGTGCTTTAATTTCAGATAAGATTCATCCAAAGAAACTTTAAAACAACTTCACAAAGCAAAATCGCCATCAGTCTAGACATAAACAGTTCTGTTTTACTTTGAGCTGCTTTGATGTTATTTTGTCTGGAGTTCTAGAAATAATTTGGGCAGAAGCCTCTTCTATCTACTAAGAGCTGCTGGGAAGGCCCAAAATTCACATGAAGCACCTGGACCAGATAAATTATATCATGGTGGTACCTTGGAGTAATATTGCCTCCAGTGAATAAAACAGTTTGTCAGGATATGAATCCTGGTGACTTCACACATCATCATCATCTCCATGTTGAAAAATATAACCTAAACAGAGTTTTACCAGGTAGCAACTTACCTTATTTAAACCTTATAATTTGTAATGCCACATCAGGTGACAACCAGAATTTAACTTTTTCTATACATCCCTGCCTTTTTCACCATGTGTAAATCTGTAATAGAAGCAGGACATTGCAGAATATTACAGAAATGGAATACACGTGTTTGTTACCAAATGCCAACTTGCAATAACTCTGCCCTTTCAAATCAATTGCTGATTTATATAGAATGTTTTATTTTAAAAAGAATAGGATTACTGACCGAAATGATCAAACAGCAAATCCTTACATTATTAAAACATATAATTGCCTCCAAATTAGAAAGGGGAAGCAGATGGTTGACATTTTTTGTGCTCAGAAGCTAATCAGGTTGTGCCTGATTAGTTCTTGGGTGGAAGACTTCCATGGAATATCAGAAGTTGGCTAGGTAGTTAAAAAATATAGAAATCCTACATGAAGGATTTTGTGAATCACTTGTGTGGTTTTTGTAGAAAACTCCACGATTCTGTTCATACATTCATCATGAGCTTGACTTGAAGGAAATGTACTTACTTGTATTACAAAACTCTCAGGAAATGTGTAGAAAAAGAGAATGTGGGTATGTATAAGGACATATATTTTGGAGGCAGTTTGCTGGAAATCTAACCGGGACAGAATATTTTGAATTAGTGGCAGATTAATTATTTCAATATCTCATCAGTCATTTGTGGTAGGTCAGATCAGGAAACATACAACAGAAGGATTACAGGAATGTGACTTAATGGTTATGGGGTAGAATAACAGAATCTTGAAAACCTGCAAGAGTTTCCCTGTGCCCCCCTTACACCAAACAGAGCAAGGCAGGATTATTTTGAGTTTCTTTCTCTTCCTTCCACTTTTCAAGAACTGAGTTTTCTCTTGTTCTATTTTCTCCTAAATACCCCTACATACTTTCATCAAGATTATCTCTACAGTACTATACATCTCTCAGATGCTTTTTTTCCTGGCAATACATAACAATAATAAATTCAGTTCATTTTTTTTTCACATTCATGACATTCAAAATTCAGTGGCTGCTACTACCGAATGGAAGGGCTGGTTTGACTGCTTTTGTTACTCAAGCTAGTCCTCCCATTAGGTAGTAGCAATAACAATAGCACTTAGACTTATATAACTTTTTACAATGCTTTGCAGCTGCCTCTAAGTGATTTACAGAGTCAGCATATTGCCCCCAACAATTTGAGCCTAGTGAGATTTGAACTGCCAAATTACAGGCAGCCAGCAGTTTAGCAGAAGTAGCCTGAAGTACTATACTCTAACCACTGCACTACCCTGGCTAGTAGACCTATTGTTTGGTTACTTGTGATGACAGAGTGGTTAGAATATAGCATTACATGCTAACTCTGCTCACAGCCAGGAATTGGATGCTGATTGGCTCAAGGTGGACTCAGCCTTCCATCCTTCCAAGGTTGGTAAAATGAGGACCCAGACTGTTGGGGTCAATTTGCTGAGAAGACAAAGTCTAAGTGCTATTGCTACCAAATTTTGCTATTGCTATTGCTACTCATGTGTTGCTTCTAGTTTTTTTTTTTTTTTTTTTTTTTTGGGGGGGGGGGGAATACCTATTTTAGAAAAGATGATTCTGAACTAACCAAGGTGATGTGGTGTGTGTGTGTGTGTGTGTGTGTGTATGTAGAAGGGATTTTGGAGACCCTCTAACTCAGAGGAAGCACCATATTAATCAAGGGAAGAGTAAGTACTTAAATATTGGAAGATATTCATATTTTAATAACAGAGCACACAGTTTGCATTTAGAAAATTCCTGGCTTCTGATCCTTGAAACTTCATTTAAAAGCCCAAAGTTGCAAATGGCAGGAGAAAAAAAATTGCTTACGCTGCTGGAAAGTTATTGCTAAAGAGAGTAGGCAATATCAGGCTAAATCAGTCCATTCTGATTATACACTAAGCAGCATTCTGAAAACCTAAGTTTGAGAAGATGCCAACAATAGATAGATCGACTCCATGGTTTATGTGAGGTTAAGTAATTGTCCTTAATGTGGTGACTTCCCAAAGTTTTGCTTAATTTATTCCAGAAAAAAAGTAAAATTGAATAGATGGGGGGAAAGTACCGTTCATGTTAGATTTTTAGAAAAGCATTCACTCGCATGAAAAGCCTAATATCTAAGCCTAAACTCAATAGAAAGTAGTCCTTTAACACTCTAATCTTTAATACATTCTATCATCCTATTGTTGAGGAAAACTTAGATGTCTTATGTTTTCACCTTCCAAAGTCCTTGGTAGTTAATTCCTCTGGAATATTAGAATATTTCAGTGTGCAAATACATGAATTTTTCTTCTGAGGGGTGATGGTTGCATTCCCCTCTCATTTAATACACATTTATACACAGCCCAAGAAATTTCTCTTTCAATTTCTATTAAATCTCTATTCATAATCCTTTCTCTGTGATCCGCCTAGGAGTCTAGTTTAAATTGTTCACTATCTTAAAGAAAAAAGATCTATCAATTTAATCACTCCCATGAATCAGCTCTAAATGATCTCAGCAGAGGAAATGTGTTAGTCATTTAAATCCCATCTTTACATATTATATAATAATTATGACTAATTTCAACTTCAGCTGGGCCTCCATATTGCTCAACATACCTAATAAGATTTAGTTCAGCACAGCCACATTTTCAAATCTTTTTCTGACTTGTCATTTCAGATTTGCTGTTTACTGACACATCTAGGCCACTGTTTTGAAATAACAATTCTTGAAAAATTTGTACTGAAACTTTTGCCCATCTCAATAGGGGCATCCATTGCAAAGATCCTTGGCTTCAAAATGGTGGGCATGGCCAAGCAACTAAAGCACCATCCTTATTATCATGCACACTTCATGCATATAAAAATATGCAGGCTTTTCTCGCCAGTTGCACCTACCATTTTAAAGCTTCTCACTCATAAGCTGAGGTGGAAAATAACGAATAGAATAGAATAGAATAGAATAGCTTCGGTGATGCAGTGGTTAGAGTACAATACTGCAGGCTACTTCTGCTGACTGTCAGCTCCCTACAATTTGGCAGTTCAAATCCCACCAGGCTCAAGGTTGACTCAGCCTTCCATCTTTTCAAGGTGGGCAAAATGAGGACCCAAAATTGTTGGGGGCAATATGCTGACTCTGTAAACTGCTTAGAGAGGGCTGTAAAGCACTATAAAGTGATATATAAGTCTAAATGCTATTGCTATTGCTATAGAACAGACAGAACAGTCCAGTCCCCTGCTCTGACAGGATACTCTATACCAGAGGTTTCAAACTGGCAGCCTGCAGGCCAGATGCATCATGCACAGGCCATACCCACTCCAGCTCTGTGAAGGAGAAAAACATCATGAAACATCATGTGATAGCACATGACACGGCAAATTTGATATCCATGCCTCATACTATTCCAGATAAGTGACTGTTTAGACACTTCTTAAAAGCTTCCAGTGACGAATCACCTACAACTTCTGAAGGCAAGTTTTTCCACTGGTTAATTGTTCTCACTGTTATGGAACATCTCATGCACATGGCAGAAGAAAAGTGCAGAATATAAACAAATGGGGAAATGGACTGGGATAATAAATAAATAATCTATGAGTATCTTTTTGATGGCATCCTTCCTGACAGATGAATTTGGCAAAATCAGTGATTAAATGTTGAACTTTAACAGTTGTGGTGTTCCTAATTTTGGAAAGCCATATTTTGTGTTATATTTATGGTGCAGATAGACCTTAAGAGTTGGAGACTTTGCTGTGACAAATGAAGCTATTTATCTCTATCTCTATCTCTACCTCTATCTCTATCTCTACATATAGATATACATATGCATACACACACACACATATATATTCTAAACTTACATTTATAACATTTTAGATTTGATATTTCATAGTGTGTATTTTTACCTTTAATGCTTTTATTGCAATGTGATATGAATGTGCCATACAATAAATAAATATTATTAATTTTGAAAAATGCATTTTGCCTTTGTAACCCATATATGGAAATGAAACCAGGCCATCATAATGGGCAGTGGAAATTATTTTGCTGTAGTCTTTGAGAATAAAAAATATATATTTTATAAAAAATTCATCATGGGTTATTTCCTCCCCTCTCACCATAATGATATATCTTCCCTATTTCTGAAGAGTCTGGGGCGCTATTGATGTAACCAAATTGATCCCCAAAGAGATATCTCAGTTGCAGGTTCTGTCTCCTGAAATTCACAGAGCCACACAGACACAGGCGCAGTGAGAGAGAAATAACATGGCCAGAGAGCCAAGCCCCGTGGGCCCTATTAGCTAATCAAAATTAGAATTCCTCTCTTGGATTGAAACTTCACCCTTGATCCACATCTGAACTTAATGTTCATTGTCTCTCTGATCTGTCAAATATGTGTTACATGTCCTGTCCCTGATTTGATGCCCTTACCAACCACCTTGCAACTCAACATCACAATCCTGTCAAAATTAGAAAGTTTTGACAGTTTTATAATCACCCTGCGCTCATCAGCATGGGGATGTTAGTCACTTCATTTTCCACAGTCTAACAGTTAATATGCCTTAATTTTTCTCACTTTGTGAATATTTAATTCCTCCCTTTTCAACATCATTTTTAGGTTGTGTGAATCATTTTCAAAGCCTTTTTTTTTTTTTTTTGCTATTCTCCCTCCACGATCATCTGCATATTTTATGAAATGGCACAGTTGAATCTCTGAGGGCTCTTGATAAAAATGAAACTGGCAGGCTGTTCATTAGTTATTTACCTGAAGCTCTATGAATCCCCTTGCATGGCGGACTCCCATTTGGATTTGAATTAGGCTATTCTGACACATAAGAATAGAAACCTTCCTGAGTACATCCATTTTTTCATCTTTTCTCTCACCAATTAATAGCTTTTTTTTGTATCGGAGAAAAAAAAATTCCTTTCTTTGACCACCTCAAGTAGTGAAGAAACTACAGCATCCAAATATTTTATTCTTATGGCACAGGGCTAGGCTGACCAACAAAAATTAATATTAATGAGAAATTAAAGGCAAGATTTTGAAGTATTTTAAATTTAGATTTGCTGAACTCTATAGGGACATGCAAAATGACTGGTCCTAATGCTGAAATGGTTCTGTTTCAAGATGTGTATTCCAAACTTGAAGCAATCAGAGTTTTTCTTCAAGCGCAGAATAAAACACACTTTGTTATTTAGAGGAGCATGCATTTGAATGTTCCACTTGTTCTGAATCTGCTATCTGGAGCTTTGATTAGTCTGGTTTTCTTCACAAAGTTTCATTAGTTTAGCCATTAAAGCAGCAGTGACCTATTGTGTATTAGAAGGGATGACATGGAATATGGAAAATGAGTGTCAAAGGAACTGAATGTTAAAAGGAATGCAGTCTGCTTGTAGTTACATGATAAATCATTCATGCTTTAATAAGCTCCTGTCTTGACTACTGCAATGTGCTGTACATGGGGCTGCCCTTGAAAAATATCTGGAAGCTTGCATTGATTCAAAATGTGGGTGGCCTGTATGGTTTGTGCAAGTCTACATTAGCACATGTGTCACCTGTCTTGCGGGAGTTGTGGTGGCTGCTGATTTGCTTGCAGGTCCAATTCAAGGTGTTGGTTTTTACTTTTAAAACCCTATATGGCCTGGGGCCAGGCTATTTGAAAAACTGCCTTTCCCCAATTACATCAACCTGATCCAGAGTCATTATAGAGGAATAATTATTGTTTCTGTTTTCTATTTTCCGAATATGGAAAAGTAAGGATATCTGTCTAGCAACCAAATGTAGGTTAGTCCGCTCTATTGTGTTCCTTGTAGCTACCTATCTTTGTGAAAGCTGGACTTTAAAAAATCAAGACAGGAAGAAAGTCAACTCATTTGAGCTGTTGTACCATGGAAGGCTTCTGTGTATTCCTTGGATAGCAAAGTTGACTAACAAACAAGTACTGGAACACATAACACCAGATGTCCCTGGAAGGCCAAAATCACAAAACTGCCTCTGGGTTTTTGGGGTCTGTCATGCAGGGGAATTCACTGGAGAAAGCAGTGGGAAGATTTAGTGGTAGAAGGAAATCAGGACATCATAGAACACAGTGGCTGACACCACCAAATCTAACACCAGCCAGAGCATAGAAAAACTCAAAGAAGTAGTGCAAGATTGAAAGTTGTGGAGAGACCTGGCCCATAGAATTGTCAAGGGTCAGATATGACTGAATGGCCATCATCATGATCACCTTCATTATCATCATCATTTCTGTGATCTGGCTTGTAAACATTCTGTTCCTTAATCTTTTTTAGTCTTCCTAGGACCTAGGCTGAATGGGTATTCCATATATCTTTTTTTCTAAATGTAACTATTCTGAGGTTCTTATTTTTCATTTTTGCAAAAAAAAAAGACAGGTTATCTGGGCAAATATTCTTTACCAAAGTTTACCATATTCGAACTTTTGCCTTGTTAAATTAAAAAAAAGACCTCTATGAAAATTCATGAGATACTCTAAAATAACTGTCTATAATATTATTAGATCAAATGAGTATATCCTTGGAGGGGAGTAAAAACGAGTTTCAAATCCTTAAAAGATTTGAATTGCACATTTAATTCCTACCGCAAAGTTATTTCCTTTTTTTAACATTAAAAGTGCATATCCTCAAAACCAAAATCATACTAGCAGAGGTACTAAAAATAATTAAATATCTTACGATTATAGAATCTCTACTAATCTGCATATTGACTAAATCTACAGTATATCTCAGCAATGAGATACCACTTTATATTACAGAGGAATACAGCTATGATCTTTCTCATATCCAGATAAAATGAACTTGAATAAGATTGGCAATTTTGTTTGCTAAAAATTAGAGAAGATGTTAGGTAACAGTATCATTATAGTTGGAAGGGACCTTGGAGGTCTTCTAGTCCAACCCCTCCTCCTCAAGCAGGAGACCCTATACCATTCTGGACAAATGGTTGTGCAGTTTCTTCTTAAAAATCTCCAGTGTTGGAGCATCCAACTTCTGGAGGTAAGTTGTTCCACTGATTAATTGTTCTCACTGTCAGTAAATTTCTCCTTAGTTCTCAGTTGGTTCTCTCTTTGATAAGTTTCCACCTATTACTTCTTGTCCTGCCCTCAGGTGCTTTGGAGAAGAGGTAGAAATAGGTAGAAAGCTGTGTGAGAAACTTGAGTGTGTGTGTCTTTGTGTGTGTCTGTGTGTGTGTACAGTTAATCCTTGACTCATGACCATTTGTTTGTTCAGCAATTGTTCAAAGTTACAATGACACTAAATGAAAGTACTTATGATCCATGCTTGAAGTTATAGTCATTAAGGTCATGTGATCAAAATATGGGTACTTGGCAGATAGCCTGCATTTATCGCTGCAGGCATGTTACAATTCCCCACACCTGTCTATTTCCCCTCCATCTATATACTCTTTTTGACTCCATGCCTATTTTGGGGGTGGGGGAGAGGTAGTGCAAAGCCAGTCTCAAACTTGCCCTGGCAATTAGGGATTAAGGAATTACCAATTTAGACAAAGAAGCTAACAGTAAACAACTTCCTAATGAAGGAACCACCAAGAACATTACCACCAACACTGACAGGGCAAGCCATTAGTATATAAAATGAGAGCAAACGCCATTCTCTTCCAACACTGATCATTGTACCTTGTTTGGTAATGAAACTAGGTCTGCAAGAAAACAACCAAGCTCAGAGACCACAAAGTACCCCACAGTTCAACCCTAAGCTACACATATCAAGGAGTGGTGCAGTAGTTAGAGTGTAGTACCGCAGGTTACTTCTGCTGACTGCCAGCAGTTCGGCAGTTCGAGTCTCACTGGCTCAAAGTTGACTCAGCCTTCCATCCTTCCGAGTTCGGTAAAATGAGGAGCAGATTGTTGGGAGCAATATGCTGATTCTATAAACTGCTTAGAGAGGGCTGTATAGTCTAAGTGCTATTGGTATTCTCTTCTGTTGATACACTTCTTAAACTGTGATAGTTAAAAGTATACACCATACTATAAATAAAATCCCATCACAGCTTTGTGTAAGGACATTATACTAGTCATTCAGTTTTCAATGTTTACTTAATGATTCCAAGCTTGGAATTAACCTTTCTTAGTTTGCACATAACTGATCATTGAACCATTTGCTGTGATTGCACACGCCATATTTATGGCCAACTCAGATCCCACTAAAGCATAAGTGAAATTTGACTTATGGGTGCCATTTTAGTTTTCCTTATGTAATCTCTCCACTACTACCTAATGTACAAGCTGTGTGGAATCAACACACATAATCTTTGTTAAAGAACTAATACCTACATCTGCACAATGCATAAGTTTTGTTTTAAACGTGGTTGTTGCTGTTATAGCTTAGCATATTGTCAAAACCCAACTCATTTGATTAGTTTCTGGTTCAGTGCACCATGGGAACCTAGACAATGTAACCTGGATTCTAAGCAAAAACCTCTCTCCCTCAACTCTTTACTTTCTCCTTTGACCCATAATAATGTGTGCAAAGGCCATCGAAATGGATGGTGCTGGCTATTAGCTTTTAACTTTCTATTGAAGGTAGCTAGAGAAGAGGGAGTAAACATTTGATATCCCCCTTCATCTGTTCCCTTCATTATTTAACCCACATAAACCCACACATACATATACCAAACCAGGCTTAACAGCCAAGGCAGTCTCTTTAGTTTCCCTACCCCCAACTTCTGCTAAGGAGACCAGAGACCTGACATTTGATGTTGTTTGTTTGAAATGATAAACTTAATCATGTGTGAAATGTTAGGAAGTGACAAGGCTGGACACACTAAGGTCATTTCACATGTGAGCCAAGTATAACACAGCTTTTCCATTAATTGCATTGCCAGTCTTTGCTGTCTGGAGAACTTGGGCTTTTTGCAAAGATGGAACTGAATTTGTGATAATTAAACCATGGACTTCTGTAAAGCTTGCCAAATCTGCCATATGGTAGTTTTATGACTGAGACTGCTATTATCTCTGGAGTAAGCAAATGTCCTAATCTCATTTTAGTTATCTATGACCAGTCTCTCATTTCTGGAGGGCAAAATGCTGGTACTCAATGTTTCTGTGATGTTCTAAAGCAATATAGTATTCACTGACAAGGGTGAATATGTGAAGGGAAATAATTTCCCTAGTACTCAGGAAATAATGTCCACCATGTCATTGCAGTATAAAACCAGCCGTTTTGTACTTGCAACATGATGCCACTCATAATTATGTATAAAACAGAACTTGCGTCATGATATCACAATTACATCTCAGCTTTCTTCTGACATTCCTGGCATCCTATTTATCGTAAAGGTGGACTGAAATACTCTCAAAATGAAAGCTATATGTTTAACATACTGAAATTTAAATACATGCATGACAGTGCTCTACAAATTCCCTATAATCAGAGGTGGTATTCAGCAGGTTCTGACTAGTTCTGGAGAACTGGTAGCGGAAATTTTGAGTAGTTCGGAGAACCAGCAAATACCACATCTGACTGGAGATTTTACAGTATTCTTCCCCTGCCATGCCTACCAAGCCATGCTCAAAGAACTGGTAATAAAAAAAAATTTGAATCCCACCACTGCCTACCATGCTTTGATGCAAAAGATAGGTGGAGTAATTAATGCTCCCTCTGAGCAACGACTCAGTGGTTAAAGAAACTGAGCTTGTCAGTTGGATAGCTGACAGCCAGGGTTTGAGACCCAGCTCCACATAATGGGGGTGAGCTCCTGTTACTTGCTCCAGCTCCTGCCTAGCAATTCAAAATCACACAAATGTGAGTAGATTAATAGGTACCATTTCGGTGAAAAGGTAACATATTCTGTGTATCTTTGGTATATAGCCTTGCTGACCACTTGACCCTGTAAATTGTCTTCAGACAACACTGGCTTCCTTGGCCAAGAAATGGAGATGAGCACCATGCCTTAGAGTCAGAAATGACTAACAGGAACTTTTTTACCTTTTATCTTTTTCTCTACTTTTATGCTGTATATTCTTTTCCGCTTTAACTTTTTGTCATTTCAAATCAACATGAATAATATGAATAGAATATGAATTGAAAAAGAACAAGATGTTCATTTAAATAGTGATGGATATTTGATTGAAAAGGGATAGGGGAAATTTGTAAAAAAGCATTTATTTGTCATTCTATAACACTAGAAGTCAATGAGTTCATCAAGAATCTTGACCATTAGATGATAGAGTTTAGATCTATGGTGTCTGATTCTGTAAGTGTACAAACATTTAATTCTTGTGGCTAAATCACAGTTCTTTAAGCATATGTTGCTTCTGCCCATTTCCACATTGGTTTGAATGGGTTTTTTTTCCTACTATGGAAATTTGTGCTCATTTTGAACACAACACTTATCTGTACATCTTTTTGTATACAATTTCTCTACATGTTGGTTTTTAATTGGAAAATTGTATTTTAAAAAGTGTGAAATCTGAATAATTAAGAATAAATTAAACCAATATGAGAATCCAGATTATTTATTATGGACACTGTTCAGTAGGGAATAAAATAAAATAAAAAGAAAGAACAAACAAAGCCTACATAGTAGAGTCTATAAACAGGATGATGTGTAATTGATTATGCTACAGGGTAATTAGGCATTGTAGCTGATTAGCTAAAAGTGTCTGAAGCTAAGTTAAATCAGATATTAGGAACTCATTGTAATCAAACAAAACATTGGTACACCATGTAGGATATTGTAACTCAAGTTAAAAGTTTAGGAAATATAAAATTAAGTTGGTTTGTATTAGAATATGCATCAAACCTTTTATTTCTCTATCCCTACAACAGAAAGCTATATTGTTCATCAGTGTTCTGACAAATTATGCCATAAGCAGCACTAAGTATGATTAACACAACTGTTGGCCAACATCTAAGATCAATATCAGTTCAAATAATGAAAGTGTGGTTAGTGTAAAAAGGTCACATTTCCTTCAAACTAAGTTTGATTCCTGATGATTTCCTGGATCTGTCCATGTGGGTTACTTGGCACCAGTGTGGAATGACTTGTATGACCTTCAGCTAAGAGGTTTTTTCAACTGCCCAAGCACAATCCTCGGATCCCATGGTAGAACTAACCAGATCTAGCCCTTCTTAGCTTCTGAACCTTCACAATGTTAGCCAAGCATTATTACCTAGCTGAGCTATTATTATCCAATGGGCATGTAAATTCACTATATATGCAGTATATTCAGTGGTACTCCATTCTTTATTATTATCTCAAAGCCTTCAGACTTGCATGCTGTTTCTCATAAAATTAGGGACCTGCTATTTAATGTGGTAGGTGAAGTTCCAAAGAGTGCTTAAATAACTTGGAAAACCCATGTACTATAAAGGATTTAGATGGCTCCCTGTTCCTATTATCAAAATATTTCAGGGCTATGAAAATATATCTCTGCTGCTCTTTCTCATTCTCTCTTTCTCTTTTTAAATGCAAAATTCTAGTTATATAAACTAGATAATGCAGTCTGCTATAAATCAACCGGTTTGTCCCTTGATATTTTGAAAACTGATGAGGCTGCCGATTCTTCCTTCTTACTTTGTATGCAAATTATGAATTATAGATGGGGAAATGAGAAAAAGAAGGTTTTTACTCATTTGCTGGATTGAAAAGGACTGGATTAGCGAGTGAACACTAGTATCCTTGGACTATTTATTGTGACATTGTTCAGAAATATTCAAACTCCCCAAGCCTTCAAATCACCAGGGATGTTGTTAGCTTTCTTCAGGAATTATTAAAATGTACAGAAATGTATGAGCTTCACTTTGTAATAATTAATCAGGAGCTGTTGATTAATAAAGCTTTTTTTTCATCCTGATGAATCAGGGTATTATCCAAAGGACAGTGTCCTTGTCATATTGATTAAGAAACCAGAATTTGCAAAAAAAGAAAGTGCACAAATCGTGGCATTTCATCCTTCCTTCACTCCCCCCACCCACTCCCATCCTGCCACCTTCCCAATAAAATAAATATTGAATGAGAATATTAACTCGTTAACCTTGACAACAATTTGTAATTTTCATAAGGGGGAAAATCTTGCATATTCAGCAAATAAATTGCTTTGGGAATTTCTCAGAAACAAATTGGAGGGAATGAAGAATGCTGCCATATGAATTCTGTCATTTTTATGGGCTGGGGTGATTAATTTGTTTGTTTAAGTCCCTCAATTAAGGCCACAAATACTAGAAAGTGTCAGAAGCAAGTTAACTGGCACTGCTGATACAATCAACTTGGGATGACTTCTAAGGTCATTCCAAGCTTAAATTATTTTTCTGTTCATCTTCAGTTTTAAGCCTGAACTTTCCTTTCTCATTTCAGAACAAGCCATTTGACCTCTGCCTCCTGTGATCATCAGAATATCATTTACCACTCATAGTGTGAAACGTTCTAGCAGCAAAAGCAACTGCTGAATCTGATGCTTTCATCCACATGAAAGCACCATACCCCAAGCTCTGCCCCTTTTATACCTCTGTGGGATGACATGATGTACATGATGGGGCAAAAATGGCAAGGCTTTATCATTTCCCTCTCCTGCTTGAAGGTGCCTCCAGCCAGTACTGTAACCAGATCAATACATGTTCAGCACTTAAATTGTCCCTTGGTTAAATTTAATAGGTGCTTTCTTTTGCTTAGGGATTTCCTCATTGCTAGAGATGGACTTTTTAAAGAGTTTGGAATCCAAAGAATACTGTTGAAGAACACAAATCAAATGTCAGTTTACTTGTGGAGTTGTCTAGGATATTACCCTTTTTACGGGTAAGGGTCTTAATCTGTCTGTCTGTCCATCAACTGTCTGTTTGTCTGTCTGTCTATCATCTATCATCTATCTATCATCTATCTACCATCTTTATGTCTGTCTGTCTATTTATCATCATCTATCTATCATTTCTCTCCCTCTCCCTTCTCCCAACTTCTATCATCTTATCTCTCATCACCCACCTACATAAATACATACCTATCTTTACCTATTATCTTCTTAAAAATCCCTTCTCATCCCTATGAGTGATATGCATCTTCCACAGTCTCAGGTCCTCCACCAAAAGCTTGGGAGTTTGAGGGTTCTGAGCAGTAACTTAGCTGTTCCTAGCACTGCTTCTTTGGGACTGAGACCTTTGATGTTCATGGGATCTACCAGTGCCACTCTTTCAGCTTGGGAGTTACAGCCTTGAGTGCTCCTCCTACCACTGGGATCACTTTGACTTTTGTTTCCATATCCTCTTCAGTTCCTTCTGTAGTACTTTTATGCTATTCATTTTGTTCCTGATATTTCTGTCTCTTGTACCGCTACATCTATTACTACTACTATCTTCTGGTCCTCGCCTATTACTAGTGTCTCACTGATTCACCAGTAGATCCCTGTCCAACTGGATCTGGAAGTCTCATATAATTTTAGCCTTACCTTCTGTGGAATCTCTTATCTTGACTTCAGGTGGCAGGGGGGGGATAACCAATACACTGCGCCGTGGTTCTTGTATATAATCACAATTATTTGATTGTACCATTTAGTGTATTTCATTCTTGTCATAGCACTTCCTCTGCTTGATCTTCCACCAATGCCTGCAGCTGCCTCCCCAGGAGATAAATGGACCTTGAGCATGGGAAGATTGATAGCCGCTGTTTAATACTGGCAGTTTGTGATATGATTTAATATCATAACATTATATTTATTAAAGTGCAAATAAGATGTACTTTTCTTCTTTTATCCAGACACAGAACTCTTGATGAAAACTCCAGCTCCAATGCTCACATTTGATGAGGGATGAACAGGAGCAGGTGTTGGGTTTACAAATCACATCTCCTGCTTGTCCCCCTATGTCGGTAATGCATCCAAAAGTAAAGTAGAGTGGATCAAAATGCTTATCCAAAGAACTAAATAAATGTGTTTCACTCATATGCAATCACACCACACTTGCTATACAAGCTCACAAAGTCTATCTCACATTGCTCAAATGAACCATTTAAACCAAACATTTTAACCGTAGATCTTTTCAATGGAAAGTAAGTGACAGTAAGTAAGAAAGAAAGTAAGTGAAAGTAAGTGACAGTAGAACTTCACCTATTTTTGGTAGGTTATAATATTGTTGTATTACTTTAAATATTATTATTAATGCATTCAATCTTTATTAGCCTACAATGCAAACTAAATACCCTATATTACAAATCATTCACTGTAATAACCCGTATTCACTTAAAATACTATGTGCAAATGTGAGCATATTAGTTTTATTAATGAAACTAGAAGGATCCAATGGGCAGCTATGACTATGCAACTGAAGCTGTGTTTCTGTTTTACACATGGCATATGCAAAACATGGGTATGGCTATGATAATACAGTCATGGTTCTATTCTTTGACTTCTTTGTCTCTCTAGTCTATGGAGCCCCCTTCCCAGAACTGCAACATATTTAAAACATTTATGTCCTGGAACTGAGTATCACATTATATCTAGAATGCTACTTCCTATTCCAACTAATGCATTTCTGCAACTTCATGAAGCACCCCTGGAATGCTCAGATGGGTACATTCCAGAAATAAATTGAAGATTCCAGGAGTAAAATAGGCCATTTTGTTGCCCATCCATTTTATTTTGAACATCACTTAACTTGGAAAACACCAATTTAGTACCAATGAAAAATTATAGTTACTCTTGGAATCCTCATTATATACTATATACGTTGTGTTTCAATATGTGTTTGAATTGCAAGTGTCAATTGGTTTTCAACATACTGCATGTAAAAAGGGTCACAAAAGAGAACTTCAAATGTAATCCTAATATTTTAAGCTTTTTAACTGATGGAGAATTCCTTTTATCTAAATGATATACTATTAGTTGATTACTATTTTGATAAAATATGGGGATCACCAATGCAAACATTATGTCACTATCACTTCCCAGTGTTTCATAAGCGTCTACCATCCTGTGTAATTAACAAAGCCCTTACTTCATCAAACTATTGAGGTATTTGTTCCTTTTTAACTGGTGGATTCAGATCAGTTTGATGGATCATCCCTCTTAATTCTTAGGACTTCTGTAAGTGGTTGATAGTGAAACTGTTTGTTTTGCTTTAATCTTATTTTAATATATCATGCCTGTCACTTTTTATCATTTGAGGTTTTAACAATAACAAAAATGCTTCAGAATTAAACCACTGTCCCAGGAATAGTTATTTATTCATCAAAGTAATGTGAAAAAAGTTCAGTAAGATTCCCCATTTTTAAATTAAAACTTCTAAATTTTTATATGGGAAAACCATACAACAGGGTCATGATGACACATGCTAGGGAATATTAATGTTCAACCCATTGAAAAACAACAGCAGTAAGATTGCTGATGTGAGACAAAATGTTTGTTGCCTCTTTTTTCAAAAGTTACCATAGCGACATAGGTTGAATTTCTATTTTGCATGAGCAAAGTCCTTGTTCTGGGTGCTTTTAAAATACTCTTCCAATATTGTTGAAGATATTGAATGAAGACCTACTTAAGATAAAATAGAGTAATATCTTGGTTATTTGGTCATAGCTAGACCAGTGGTGGGATTCAATTTTTTTTACAACCAGTTCTGTGGGCATGGCTTGGTGGGCGTAGCAGGGGAAGGATACTGTAAAATCTCCAGTCAGAGGTGGTATTTTCCAGTTCTCCAAGCTACTCAAAACTTCCATGACCGGTTCTGCAGAACTGGTCAGAACCTGCAGAATACCACCTCTGAGCTAGACCCTATTCAGGATGATATTTCCATAATCTAGTTCTCTGGGTCATCCAATTTAGTCTTTCCACCTGGCTATAAGTTGTCATCCTCTTCCTTCTAACTTTCTCAGCATTATAGACTTCTCAAGAGAGTAACTTCTTAACCAAAATATAACTATTTCATCTAGACATTCGCACTGCAAGTGAGATCTCTAGATATAACTTCCTTCCTTCCTTCCTTCCTTCCTTCCTTCCTTCCTTCCTTCCTTCCTTCCTTCCTTCCTTCTTTTCTTTCTTTCTTTCTTTCTTTCTTTCTTTCTTTCTTTCTTTCTTTCTTTCTTTCTTTCTTTCTTTCTTTCTTTCCTAATTGTTTAAAGTACATAGAGAATTGTCAGGAAAACTATTGCCTTCACAATTTGATCATAGCAGCTAAACATATTTTCCAAGGCCTTCAAGTGCTGGTCTCTAGTATATTTCTTGGCTGCTGGTTCCTTCACTGTTGGACATTAATACTGCAAGGCAGATGCTAAAGATCACAAACTCCAAAAGGAATAAACATGGTCGAAAATACAGTAAGCAGGATCCTTCTTGTTGGCAAAAGCAGCAGAAACCTATAATATTGCCCTTAGTGGTAGATCCAACACACAGCTGCCAGAATCTGTCTCTTTCTTCCCTTTTAAATCAACTTTCTGTGTTTTTTTTTAACATATAAGATCACTAAAACTGCAAGTAGCTTATGTAAGATATGATAAGTACAGGTAGTCCTCAAGTTACAACAGTTCATTTAGTGACTGTTCAAAGTTACAATGGCACTTTAAAAAGTGAGTTATGACTGTTTTTCACAGTTATGACCTTTGCAACATCCTCATGATCATGTGTTCAAAATTCAGATGTTTGGCAACTAGTTCATATTTATGACCATTGTTGTGTGATCATGTTTTGTGATCTTCTGACACGCAAAATCAAAAGGGAAGCCAGATTCACTTATCAACTGAGTTTCTAACTTATCTAACTTCAGTGATTCACTTAGCAACAGAGGCAAAAAAGGTCATAAAATGGGTCACAACTCACTTAACAAATGTCTCACTTAACAACAGAAATGTTGGGCTCAATTGTGGTCATAGGTTGAGGACTACCTGTCGAGGACTACCTGGAAAGCCTTGATTAGGTTTCTTGGGCAGATGACACTGTAGAAGTCAGAAAGTCTGCTGAAATCTAAACCAACATGACCACAATGGGCAGTTCTCAGTAGCTGGAGAGAGGCAAGAATATCTATCAGGAACTGGGTAGATCTCAAGACTGCTTATAACAGCAGTCATGTATGTTGATGAAACATGCTGCATCATATACATGGCAAATGTGTGTCAGGAGAAGAGGCAGATGTGGTATTCAGCAATTTCTGACCAGTTCTGGAGAAACAGTAGTGGAAATTTTGAGCAGTTCGGGGAACCGGCAAATACCACCTCTGACTGGCCCCGCCCCCATCTATTCTCTGCCTCCTGAGTCTCGGCTGGGTCTTCTTTTGTTGCCTTGCACAGGGGAACAGAACTGGAAAGCAGGTTAGTGGGATGGGGAAGGAATGGGATTTTGCAGTATCCTTCCTCCAGGAGTGGGGAGGGAATGGGGATTTCATAGTATCCTTCCCCTGCCATGCCCACCAAGCCACACCCACCAAGCCACACCATGCCAACAAGCCACACCCACAGAACCAGTAGTAAAAATTTTTTAATCCCATCACTGAGAAGAGGGGAAATATTACTTTGGAATAGAAAAATAAAGATGATTTAAGCAGCCTCAGTTGTGAGTTGGGGATGAGATAATGTTCCTGGAGTATGTTTGTCAGTTCCTGGCATATGTTTGTCCCAGGCTTATAGGGAAAGGAAATTGAGCCCTAGCTCAAACCAGAGCTATAACTGATCATGATTGTCTTTAAATGTGTGTTAAATAAGAGATCTAATATCAGTGCAACCTGTTTGTTATTAGATTTACATACCACCTGTGTCTGCTTAGACACATTATAAAGCATAGCAGAAGATGAAAGATGTAAGGCAGTTGCTTAAAACTAAATTTTTAAAAGTGACTTTTTGAATGATAGAAACCCGTGCCTTGATGAAGGAACAGAAACAATCAAATAAAATGTTTTTAATACTTTCAGGAGCATGGGGGAACTTCTAAATGAATGACAGAAAGGGAAAATAATCAAAGAAATGTCCAATTTGTACGTAGCAGGAGCCCTTAATTGCCAAGGCTCAGCCTGAAGAAAGGAGAAGACAATGTGCGTGCTGTGAACTGAAGGACTTGGCATTTCAAGAGAGACAGCCTCCACCAACACAGGTTGCTTCAGTTTTCTGTCAGTTGTGGGTTTCATGCAAAACAGCAAGAAGATGCTGGTATGGACTTGCTTGTTCTATTGATGATATGTCTCTGATTCCTCACTAGAGCTGCTGTAACCAGGGATGTGTATTGGGGATTCAAAATAAGTCTAGATGGCAACTCTATGACTTGTACCCTACCACTTTTTAATATGTGTTATGCATGATGCAAGTAAAAAAAGAAAGAGATTGGAATTTTATTCATTTTATCAGTACTCTGGATGCCCTGCTGGATGTTTCCAATTTTTTCCCAAATATTCATCTACATACCACATCCAATCCAAAGGTGGTATTCATCAGGTTCTGACCAGTTCTGGAGAACTGGTAGTGGAAATTTTGAGTAGTTCAGAGCAAATACCACCTCTGACTAGAGATTTTACAGTATCCTTCCCCTGCCACGTCCACCAAACCATGCCCACAGAGCCAGTAATAAAAAACATTTGAATCCCACCTTTGATCCAATCAGATTGGTCCTTTCTTCACCAATTATTTTTTGATATGAAATTGAGATTTCCCGGACTTGGTGAAGAATATGGTCAGTTTCCAGGGCTGTAGCTCTCTTATTCCATTCAGTTTTAATGTTTCCATATTAACTTCCTCTCTTGCCAGCCTTTTTTCTCTTTTGTAATGTCTTCTGCCTTTTATTTTATTTATTTAGTCATCAAATTTATATAGCTGCCCATTTCACCAAATATGATTATAGGCAGCACACAGCAAATGGATAAAACCATGGATAAAAACAATATAAAAGATATAAAAATCACTTTAAAAAGTAAATGTTTTAGAAATCAAAGATATTTTATGCCTCCTTCTGTCTTCATCCCAAGAAATTACTCAAGATTTATTTTATTTCATTGATTAGATTTACATTCATCCTTTTCTACAAATACTCGAGACATCGTCCATGGGGATCTCCCTTCTTTTTATTTCCAAAATAGTGACCCTGTGAGGCAGATGAGGTGGGATTTTGTGACTGACTTCATATCACCAATAAGTGACAATGGAATTGGTCATATAGTCCATTGCCTGTCTCAAACTTCTGCAAAGGGTCCAGGATCTTTTGATTAGCATTACAGAGGCAATTTTTACCGAGCCATATCTGGTGTTTTGATTTTTAGTTGAGGTCCATAAGGCCTGAGGAGGTTTTTGAATTGATGATGTTTTCAAACTTTTGTATGTAACACTTACAGAAAGTTATTAAAATCAGGCAACAGGGGACAAGTACAGTGATGTAGCCATTCATCTGTGCTGTGTTACACAGGGTGAGGCCATCTACAGCCCCTGTTAAAACCTTTATTTTTCCAAGTGTTAATAGCAACCATTTTTTGTGTTATTATTTTATTCAATACAGCAATCCTATTACTGGTAGCACTGGAATATAATCAAGTACTACCTGCAGGATAAGTCAAAAGATAAATTAAACTGGGATTTAAATCCCCACCAAACATAGAATCAAAGAAATATTATATCAATGTTTTTGTTGAAACTCAGCCTTAGATTTATACCCCCCTCCCCCCACTCCTTGTAAGAGCTTTCCTAGAATATACATTATTTATTTTGGTGGAGAATATTTGTAGCTTGGAATTGAAATGCTGAGATCTTTGGTTTGCGATGTTTGCTTTCTTCATTTGGTATCTGGAATAAAACTGAGAAGAAGCAAAATGGAGTTATTCATGCTAAGGATTATTTAGCAAGTGATCTCTTCCTTGCTACCCCCAAGTCTCTTGAAATCCCAAACCAGGGTTCTTATGAAACTTGATCATTCATTGGTATTTTTTCTCATTCTCATTTTGATATCTAAAACTGTATCTTCCTAGAAGTGATAACTTCCTTAGCTGTTCAATCTTCCTACTAGCTGAATGTTTTTCTACTTAGATTTTGATTGCCGGTGAATTGTAAATTTAAATAGAAGAGAGAAAAGAACTTTAGAGAAAACAAGTGTGTTGGGCAGAGCAACATTTCTGTCACAAACAATGGGATTCTGGCTGTGAAGATTTTGAACCCTTGTACTGAGATTGAAAGGCAGTGATTAATACAGATTTTTATTTGTGTGAATGCGTAATATTCTGTAGGAAGTTAGCACCCACCCCTCTCCTAGAAAATTGAAATAGCCTAGGAAATATTAAAAAGGCAGAATATTTCCTCTAAAAAGAGAAGAAACTCGGAGAGGCAAAAACTTTGTCAATGGGCCATTAACGCCTAAGCCAGTCTCTTCTGCATAACAACAGATAGGATTAGCCCTCAACCCATCTCACCACCTGGCATCTGGGAAGATTACATCAGCCAGCACTGCAACAAGCCTGAGACACAGACAAAGCCTACAAAGTTAGATAAGACCCCTGCCCCCTGGGAGTCTGACAACCAATGGGATACATTTCTTACACAGGAACAGGAAACACTAAGGTGGGGCCCAACAAAGGTTATAAAACCCAGGCGCTCTCAGCAACTCAGCCCTTCTTGACCTTCTCTTCTCACTTTTTATTGATCTCTTCCCTTTCACTCTGGAGCTCCAGGCCATGTGGTCCTGTCCATCATTAAACCTTCCAAGCAGCCTCCATGTTTCCAGTGTCTTTTTCCCCACTTGGAACTGAACCCAGAAGGATATTTCTTTCAACAATCGTTAGTGTTTCTAATTTGGGCAAGATTTAGGAATGTTTCCCATGAAAGTTCAGGTCCCGGTACTGTTGCTCCCAGTTTAAAAAAAAATCAGGTAAAATCTTTTGAGAAGTTCAGCATGTTATATAGCAAGGCCCGCGGGCCAGAGCCAGCCCATGGGGTACTTAGATCTAGCCTACGGGGCTGCTCTGGAAATAGTGAAGGACCAGTCATTAGTGCCTCTGCCATACCAGGAGGAAGCAATCGCAGCCAAAAACGGAGCCTGGAAAGGCCTCAGGAGGATCCCCCCAAACCACCACAAGTGCTCCAGACACAAGTGATATCAAACTGGCCATGCCCACTCTGGCTATGCCCCTCTGTCCCCCCCCCCGCCAAGGTCAAACACAACCCTGATGTGGCCCTCAATGAAATCGAGTTTGACGCCCCTGTTATATAGGATGCAGAGGTTAACTATAGGTAGCTTGGACATCATATCGTCTTTGTGATTTGTTCTTCCCATAAGTTACGATTACATGGTGTAGTGCTACTCCCCAAAGGGCTGCAAGAGTCCAGATGCCTCTATCCCTTTCCAAAAGGTAATTTGGTGTCTCCTCGCTCTCAATGTCTGGCCTGACATCTCTGGGTTTCTCGCTCTGTCCCTTGCCCACCAACCTGCTCTGGTCACTTGCTCAGACATCTCCACCCACCCACTCAGTTTGCCTCTGCACACCTGAGGTTGATCAAATCCACCTCTGCTGCCTTCTGATGTGTCTGGTGCCCTCTCTGTTTACTGGCTAGCCCATTCACCTGGATCAGCATGAGTGCCACACAGTGCTGCACACTGGATCAGGGCCACCTGATCACTCCATGCAGATCAGGGTCACCCAAGTGCCATGTGGCTAAAGGGCACCAGATTGGGACTACTTGAGCTTCCCTGTGGCTATCGGGGTCACCCAAGTGGCATTTGGCCAGTCCGCTCTCCCTGCTACAATGGTATATATTTATAATTCCAGCAGCTTGTAAAGCTGCCCACAATATAAAAATACAGTTAGTCCCCGAATTACAACCATTCCTTTAGTGACCATTCAAAGGTACAATGACACTGAAAAAAGTGACTTACGACTTGTTTTCACACCACCATTGCAGCGCCCCCATGGTCATGTGATAAAAATCTGAGCATGGTGTTGTGTATACACTATAGTTAATAAAGTATGAGCTTGAGGTAAAGTGCAGGGTTCTGGCCCTGCACTTCTGATTGGCTGTTAGGCGGCCAGATCCGATTGGTTAGTTCTGAGGAATCCAATTGGCTCTTAACAGAGAGTTCTTATTGGTTGAAAGAGCTAGCGTTCATAGCTCGTTATTGGATAAATCTTACAAGGGTTGCCTACATAAGGCAGAGTTCACTGTTGTTGGATTGAGAAGTCACTATGTAAATAAAGAGCTGAAGTTCACCGTTCAGAGGCTGTCTCCATTTTATTTCAACCCATGCTCAGTACATAACACTGGCGACGAAGGTGGGATTTGGAGACGTCTGAACCGAAGAAGCCAGGAAGCAACACCGAGCATGTGACAGATGATGCCAACAATGGAACCATGTCCGGCGGCATCGTACCACCCACTCCATTCGATCCAAACCAAGAGGATTGGGAATCCTACATGGATCGCTTCCAAATGTTTCTCGAGACGAACAACTTAAAGGAAGCCACACCAGCAAAGAAAAGGGCGTTGTTCCTGACGCATTGCAGCCCAGCCGTATTTAAGATGGCTAAAGCACTCGCCAAACCTCGAGAAGTGAAGGCCATGAGCTGGGACGACCTCGAACCCATCCTGAGAGGCCATTACGCGCCAACCGTGCCTACGCTCGTGAGACGCCACGAGTTTTATCAGAGGAACCAATGAAAAGGGGAAAGCGTGGCCGTTTTCGTGGCGGACCTCCGAAATTTAGGGGGCCTCTGCGGGTTCACCGATTTAGAAGAGGCACTAAGAGATCGAATAGTTCTGGGACTAGATGCACTGGGCCTGCAAAGCAAGCTAATGGCAAAAGGCAACATCAGCCTTGCTGACGCTATCGCCGAACCCACGGCAGCAGAGGCAACCAAGAAGTCAGCTGCACAACTACGGCGAAGCCGCACTCCGGTACCACCACTGGCCAGCGAAATCTCACCTAGTTCAGAAGGGCAGCTGGCGACAACACACCACGAGGACCTCTCTTCGTCGTCAGACAGCGACAAAGAAGGGGTCCATCGACTGCAGTCCGACCGGGACCCTCGCCCGAAGCCCTTACGCCCTTGCACTGACTGTGGAGCCAACCATGCCAGGTCCGAATGCAAATTCTGCGACGCACTCTGCCATGAAACGAGGCCACATCGGGCTGGTCTGCCGCAGCTTGCCAGGACTCAGCCAGGCCTCAAAAGGGGCTAACTATCGCCAATCAACAGGAAACCGTCCTGCAAGGCGAACGCAGTAAACCACTCCTACAGAAATCCAGCCTTGCAGGGAGAAGAGGCTCACCATACTATCACTATTGGTCACGCCTCAACCTTGGACACTAAGAAAATCCGAGTCATGGTAGCCATCGAGAACCAGCTGTGCCACATGGAAGTTGACTCGGGATCGTCCCTCTCGATGGTGTCTTGGAAGACACTCAAGCAACTCATCCCCACAATTCAACGCCAAGACCTCCAATTTCAACGCCTCATCCTCAAGGACTACCCAGGGAATCGAATCCACGTTGTCGGGTCCTGCCGAGTCCGAGTCTCCTTCAAGAAGCATACAGCGTGCTTACCTCTAACAGTCATCAATAGAGATAGGCCTAGCCTACTAGGCCTCCAATGGTTTGAGCCACTCGGCATTGAAGTGGCCGGCGTGAACCGAGTCGGTGGTTGTGAGTGGGAGGAAGACCTTATCTCTGAGTTCAGTGACATCTTCGCGGACAGCTTAGGCGAGTATAAGGGGACCCCGATCTCATTCAGTCTAGATCCAAAAGTAGCTCCCATTCGCTTGAAACCCCGTCGAGTTCCATTCGCTCTAAAATCAAAAATCGATGAACAACTCGACAAGCTAATTGCTCAAGGGGTGTTGAAGCCCATCGATCACTCTCCATGGGAAACCCTTATTGTAACACCCATTAAGCCAGATGGGTCAATCCGAATTTGTGGGGACTATCGGGCCACTTTGAACCACGCCCTACAGCAGAATGCGTATCCAGTTCCGGTGGTGCAGCACCTCCTCCATTCCTTGGGGGGCGGGAAGGTTTTCGCTAAATTGGATTTAGCTCAAGCTTATCAACAATTACCAGTGGATGAAAAAACGGCTCAGGCCCAAACTATTGTAACGTACAGGGGTGCCTTTAAATGTACCCGACTGCAATTCGGAGTTAGTGTAGCCCCGGTAATCTTCCAGAGCCTTATGGAAAGGTTTTTACAAGGAATCAAGGGCATGGTCCCTTATTTTGATGATGTATTAATTGCAGCCCCTACCAAAAAAAAATCTTACAGGACCGTTTGAAATGCGTCCTAAAAAAATTCCAAGAGGCCGGACTTAAGGTGAAAAAAAATAAATTTCAATTGTATACTGACAGTGTTGAGTTTCTAGGGTACCGGATTGATAGCCAGGGCATTCATCCTACCAAGAGTAAATTAAAAGCGATCAAAAATGCTCCCAGGCCACGCAACAAGGCCGATCTCCAGGCGTTCTTAGGCCTCATCAATTTCTATAATGTATTTTTACCACACAAGGAAACTGTCGCTGAACCGTTACACTGATTATTAGATAAGAAAGCATTGTGGGTATGGGGTTACCAGGAAGAGCAAGCGTTCCGGAATGTTAAAAAACTGCTCACATCTGACTCTGTACTTATGCAGTATAACAAGACTTTGCCATTAGTTATAACCTGCGATGCATCGCCCTTCGGGGCGGGCGCCATTTTGAGCCATGTACTGCCTAATGGGAACGAAGCCCCTGTTGCATACTTTTCGAAGACTCTTTCAAAGGCAGAGTGGAACTATGGACAAATTGATAAAGAAGCCCTCGCAATCGTCTCAGCTGTAAAAAAATTTCATGAATACGTGTATGGGAGGATCTTTACCATTGTAACTGACCATAAACCGTTGCTAGGGATAATAGCCGGGGACAAGCCAACCCCCTACATATTTACCCCTAGAATGACCTGATGGTCAGAATTCCTAGCTGCTTATAATTATCGGCTGCAATATCACCCGGGGAAAGCCATTCCCCACGCCGACATATCGACCAATTGCGGTCACGACTCACAACGGCCAGTCAACAACTCCCCCGTGACCAAACCGAGGGTGGGGAGGTATGAAAGAAGATGAAGTTCCAGGGAACCTGCTCGAAGGGAACAACGAACTAAGTGATACTCAGGAAATGGAGCAGGAAGGAGAAACGTTTGCACCGCAGGGAATTGCAGCCGAGCAAGAGGCAGAACCACTGCCAAACAACAATCTACCTCAACAGGATTGCAACCAACCAATCCAACGAAAATCCGAAAGACTTAAAAGACAACCGTCCTATCTAAGGGACTATATAACCACACCGGAATTAAGAAGCCAGGGGGAAGGGGTGTTGTGTATGCACTACAGTTAATAAAGTATGAGCTTGAGGTAAAGTGCAGGGTTCTGGCCCTGCACTTCTGATTGGCTGTTAGGTGGCCAGATTGCATTGGTTAGTTCTAAGGAATCCGATTGGCCCTTAACAGAGAGTTCTTATTGGTTGAAAGAGCTAGCGTTCATAGCTCGTTATTGGATAAATTTTACAAGGGTTGCCTATATAAGGCAGAGTTCACTGTTGTTGGATTGAGAAGTCACTATGTAAATAAAGAGCTGAAGTTCACCGTTCAGAGGCTGTCTCCATTTTATTTCAACCCATGCTCAGTACATAACACATTTGGCAACTGGCATGTATTTATGACAGTTACACTATTCTGGGATGATGCAATTTATAACCTTCCCAGCTGGCTTCTGACAAGCAAAGACAATGGATTTGCTTAATGGCTGCATGATTCATTTCACAACTGCAGCAATTTTCTTAGCAACTGTGGTGAAAAGGTCATAGCATGGGACAAAACTCATTTAACAACTGCCTTGCTTAGCAACAGAAATGTTGGGCTCAATTGTGGTCATAAGTTGAGGACAACCTGCTCAATACATTTTTTTCTTCTTCTGTTCGATCACATCCAGTTTTTTGAGATTGCCTGAACAAATCCTTGCAGTTTGCTTGATAAGAAATGGTGGACCATTGCCTCCTTCTTAGGGCTAAGAGAAAGTGACTAGCCCAACCTGGCTTTGTGTTGGCTTTGTGCCTAAGACAGGACTAGAATTCATGGTATCTTGGTTTCTAGCTTGATGCCTTAACTACCACACCAAACTGACTTTAATATTGAAGCACTACCACAGTGGTTAGAGAATTCTAGGAATTGAAGTCCATACATCTTAAATTTGCTGAGATTGCAAAATATTCTTGATTGCTCTAGAATATTAACTATCCTATGAGAGCCACAAAGACATGCTCTGATTATGAATTGCTTTCAGAAAGGTGGCTGAATTTGGGAAGTTTTTGAATTTAAAGAATGTTTCCAACTAGCAAGGTTTATTTCCCTGTAACTTGTAGAGGAAATACAGCCAGCAGAGCAACCATTTTTCTAAGGGCAATCACCAATACTCTATCCTCTGCTTCAAGATACTGTGGGTATAACCAGCCATCTGGTATGTTTAATCCCCAGGAAACTCTAATTTTTTAGGATTTATATTCCTCAATATTCCCTAAATATCAATTCTGCACTTCAGTTTGCTTATTTATTCCACTGTTCCTGCATAGATTCTGATTATTTTTATATAGTGATTCACTCTAAATGTGCATACTTAAGATTGCAGTATTTATCTTCTTAAAAAGAAAAACAACAACATTCCCACGGTAGTTTTGATGGTGAAATTAGAAGGCAATAAGAGTTTTTGAGGCATAAGTTGGATTGTTCTGCTCATTTTTCACCTGCTGCTGCTGTTATGGTAGATTTCATTTTGACAATAATAACAACGGAATAATAATAATAGGACAAAGTAATAGAAAATAAAGAAGCTAAAATGCTCCTTTAGACTTTAGAATTCAAGCAGAGAGGCACCTGCCACATAAGAGGCACCCCAACAATTATTGATAAAAAAGGCAGATAACCATATTTACTTATTATTTATTTATATTCCATCTTTATTGGTTTTATAAAGAATTCCAAGCAGAGAACCTGGAGGAGAATTTGGTATACACATACCAAATTATGTGTATACTAGTGGTGGGATTCAATTTTTTTTACTACTGGTTTTATGGGTGTGGCTTGGTGGTCATGATAGGGGAAGGATACTGTAAAATCTCCAGTCAGAGGTGGTATTTGCTGATTCTCTGAACTACTCAAAGTTTCCACTACCAGTTCTCCAGAACCAGTCAGAACCTGCTGAATACCACCTCTGGACTGAATACCAAATTCTCCTTCCTCCTTCTGTTTTCCTCACAACAAGTCTGTGACGTGAATTGGACTGAAAGTGAAGGACTAGTTCAAAGTTACCCAGATGGTTTTTCAAGAGTAAAGCAGGATTAGAACTCATAGTTTCCCAGTTTTTAGCGTAAACAATTAGACTAAATTGGCTTTCATTATTACCCAGTATCATTTTACCAGAATTTGCAAACCTTAAAATGTATCTGTCCATTTCCCCCTTTTTAGTAAATATTCAGTCAAAATATATATTTCTAGTTTGACTCAATTTTCTCTAGCAAACGCAACTAGCTTCATGACTGTTATATTCATTTTCAGATACATATTCCCCGTTGCATCATACAATCTATCAAATATTCACTGCAAATCATGAAGATTGGCAGCCAAAAATGTATCACTGTCTGCATACAACAATGTACATCCATTCATATACCCAACAAATATTTAACGTTCCTACAAACATTTCTTATACAATTATCTATAAATACATTTAAACCAGTGGCTCTCAACCTGTGGTTCACGGACCATTGGGGGGCTACGATGTCATCCCAGGGGGTCAGTGAAGGTTTGAAGAAATGTTATGATTTAAATCTTGAGTTAAGTCTTGGTTGTCCATGGCCATGGTCCAAGGCCACAAAAGGTGTTTAAAAGGGATCCTTGATGAAGAAAAGATTGAGAATTACTGCATTAGACAATATGAGTGAAAGCAGATACTATCTGTAGCTGATAACTTTATTTCTTATTGCAGTAATAAGTTCATGTTTTAAAATTTTACATTGCTGTAACTTGTAAAATTATTAATATTGATTTTTTTTATAGCGCTGCACAAATTTCATTCATCCTCTTTCTCACAATTTTACTGGATCAAGCTTTTAGATAAATAGAAGAAGCAAAATAGACTGGAATGTTTGTTTCCACAGCTTCTCATAGTCTTAGGTTGGGAAGAAAACAGTGAAACAATGAAGCTCACAGGTGCTGAAGTGAACAATAATTTCTCCCAATATAATATAAAGATACCAAGACAATCAGCCATGATTAAGTCTTTGACAAGATGACATTTTTGCAACAAGCATCTTGCCAGAATTTATTAGCATATTGGGCCTAACAAACTTTCCTCTGCTTTATGGTTGGCCTGGCTCAGCAGTTCTTTCTGTATTTTGATGAACAGAATGTTTTGTATCATGTCATGCATGGAGGTACCCAGAGTAATAATTAGACTAATATTGTAAACCATAAAAGAATAAATGAAATGCAGTAATGTGCAGATATTATTAAATAGAAATAGGAAACCTAAATAATTAATTCTTAAAACCACCCAGAGAGGACTATAGCTTTACCATGCTTCGTGCACACGGTCATGGGAATTAGATTAAGTTGACAAGCCTATCTCAGATGGAACAAGGGTTCATCAGTGCCCTTATTTAATAGAACTTGCATGGGTTATAAAGTACTGTTTTATTACACTATCCTCAAAATTTGAGTGAAAAGCATTTTAAATCCAGTCCTCATTGAGGGATTTGGTAGATCATATAATTATTAAATGTATAACAGGAACAATGATGCTTTAAAAGTTAAAAACTGCCCAGTTTCCTTGACTTTTTCATCCTACCTCATAGAATTTACCTTATTTTTAATTGCTTTTAGAGAGGCAGTTTGGTCTAATGGTTAAGTCATCGGGCTAGAAAGCAATGAATTGTAATCCTGCCTTAGGCACAAAGCCAGGTGGGTGACCTTGGGCCAGTCACTTTTTCTCAGACCTAAGAAGAAGCCAGGATACAAATAAATACATTTAAATAAATACATTTATTCATTTGCTGTTTTGTTATCCTCTGCTTCAATAGATTGTACTGAATGCAATAAAACTGTACCAAATTAAATAAAAAGAATAATATAAAAACTAGTAACAGTCAAAAGCCTAAATAAGATAAAATTTTGAAAGTCAATCTTTAGCTGGTGCTAAATATCCAAATTATGTCTGGAAAGAATCATTAGGAAAAAGAATAATCACACCATACTCTCAAAAGTTTTCTTGCCACTTTTTGACTGAAGATTGTGCATTCCTTTAGGTGCATAAATCCCAAGCTAACCCCTGCACTTTGATTAGTACACAGAAATTAATACGAAGACGTTTTTTGAAACCTAAATGCTCAGAGTTGCACCAACTAGAACAGAAATGTGCAGGCTATGGCCACCCTTAACTTAATTTCCAAACCTGTCTCCCTACAAATATTTCGGATATCTGATGAGGTTGAATACCTTAGTTTCAGTATAACTGGAAGAGTAATACAGCAATAGCAATTGAACTTAGACTTATGCTTTATAGTGCTTTACAGCCCTCTCTAAGTGGTTTTACAGAGTCAGCATATCACCCTCAACAATCTGAGCCCTCATTTTACCTACCTCTGAAGGATGAAAGGCTGAGTCAACCTTGAGCCTGGTGGGATATTAATTGCCTAATTGCAGGCAGCTGGTAGTCAGCAGAAATGGCTTGCAATGATGCACTCTAACCACTGTGCCACCAAGGCTCGTATAAGTAGTAATATAGATGTAATAATAGGTGTAAAGAGTAATATAATCCTAAAGAAAATCAACCCTGACTGTATTTTGGAAGGACAGATACTGAAGCTGAAGCTTAAATACTTTGACCACCAAATGAGAAGAGAGGATCCATTGGAAAAGACTCTGATGTTAGAAAAAATTGAATGCAACAGGAGAAGGGGATGGCAGATGATGAGATAGTAAGATAATATTGATGCATTGAACATGAACTTGGGCAACCTTGGAGGGCAGGGGAAACTGATGTGTCATAGTCCATGGGGTTGCGAAGAGTCAGACATGCACAGTGACTGAACAACAACAACATGCACTACAAAGCACAAATGAATCGCATATTCTATGGGTTTCACCAGGAAGATGGTTAGAGTTGAATTGTTGATAACTTTCCAAGCCAATGCCCCAGCTTCCTGTCCTACAGGAATTCATTTGGAGAAATTATCCTAGAAAGTTTTTCTTTGCAGGTCAGTTTCCATATCAAGTTCAAGTCCAATACTATGGTCACCACTTTCTAAGAAGAATTCAAATTGACTGAATCAGGTTCACAGAAGGTCAAATATAACTAAAGGACTAACAAAGTCCATTAAAGACAGATGGGAGAAGATGGAAATGTTTAGTTTTCATAAACAAAGAAAAAAGAGAGAGGATATTCAACATTGCATAGATAAAAAGAATGTAATCATCCTGTTAATTTTTGGACTTTCTCCCACAGACACCCCTCCCCTAAGACCTCAATTATAACTTACACTGATTTGTTGATCTAAACAAATTGGTTGATCTAAATAACTGCTCCATGCTATTAGAAAACAGAAGGTGTTCATTTCAACAAGAAAAGCAGGCATCTCTAATTTAAATGGTAGGATGTTAGATTATAATGGATTGCAAGAAAAGTAAGTGAAAAGCAGAGGGATCTAATTTGCTATGTTGCACACAATAAATAGCAATATATTCAATATATTGGAATCAACCACTAAAATAACCTAGCTTAGATATGGACCTGGTAAATAAGATGGAAAACATTCCAAATTTCCCAAAGAAAGCACTGGAATTTCCAAAAAGGATACAGTTCTATTCTTATTAGGTTGATGTTTTTGAGACATCTGTGTGTTTAGGCAGACACACATATATAACTGAATTCTGTCACCTAAATAACACTTCTTTTACTACTTCAAAAATGGCTACTCAGCTGCTGGGTCAGACCAATTATTTTTTAAATCATTCGAATTTACCTATCCCTCCAACGTGTGGCAAGGAGAAACAAAGCAGCAACACCTCATTCTCAAGCTCTTTTATGCAAGGACACATCTGTTTGCTCAATTAAAGATCCAATGACTACAATGCAACTGCATATCATTCGTATTACCTTTCTGTCACAGACACTTTATTCACAACTTTTTACCTCCAAAAGGTCTTTTTCTGCTTAGCTAAGTGCTTTATTCCAGCTTATGTTTAAATTCCACCCCCCAAGACTACAATACGCTTGAAGCTGAAATTTTCATGCCTTGCATATATTTCTCTATTGGAAACCTTCTGTTTCTTTACTTTGCTGGAAGTATTATTTGTTTTCTTTCTTCCTTTACGGCCCTTTCATTCAACTTTATTTGTCAGATGCCGTCTTTCTAATGTCAGGAAGGTCCTTGAAATATGATGTCTTGAGAGTGTTTAAGTATCTCACCAATGGTTCTTTGTGGGATTCAGCATATTTTACAAGAATGAAATGTTACCCAATATACTGAAGAAATATAGCTTAATGTAGGAAAGACCCCTAGAAACAGTCTGAAGAAAAGCTTTTATTTAAACAGAGTAAAAATCACATCTAGGTTTGAGTCACAGCCCGGAATGGATATGAAAACTTAATTTGTTGTTCTACATCTTTCTAATTTCAATTGCTTAAAAAAAAATATCCAGCACGTCTCTTTATTTTGTACTGATTTTATATATGCAAAGACAGAAAAAGAAAGCTGTTAAGCCTGGGTTCCCCAACCAGGGTTAAGGAGACAAGCTAAACAGAATGTGCAGCGTTAGTCAGATAGGCACACAGATAAATGAGTGAGATAAGCTTGTATGTTTGTTAACATACAGTAAAAATAACAGATACGCTTGTGCTATCAAAAATATAGTTTATTCCATTTAGAGATTATAGCATAGTCAAAATAACAGTCCATTAGTCATGTATCATTTTAGTCAGTCCATTCAAGGATATTCAGTTAGCAAAGTCCGTGTAGAATATCCTATGTCAGTTCACTTACAAATCAGTCCTTTATCTCTCTCCCGTTCGAGTAACGCAGTCTTGAGTCCATGCAGTAATTAGGGATCATCAAAGCCAGAGAGAGCAAGCTGACGTTCCTTGCTTCTTTTATGGTGCTTTTTACAACCACTCCCTTAATTACATTCCTATATTTAAAGTTGCAGACACTTTAACTTATAAACTATGATTACATATTTATTATTTTACCTAAACCAGTTAGGGTAAACAATGTTATCCCTAACATTCTCCCCTTTTAGGAAATAATAATAAATATAACTATTTACATCTTTAAATCATATTTGTTACAACTCTCTTTAAACTTAATTACTCCTTGAGCTTTTGTAAACTGGTCTGCAATGTTTTCTTCCGTCATGCAGTATTCCAATTTAATTAGCCCATTCTTTACAGATTCTCTAACATTTAAGTATCTTAAATCAGTATGCTTTGATCTAGTTTTTACAGCAATACTAGTAGCCAACTTTATGGCTGCTTGGTTGTCCTCGTACACAATAATGGAATCTTTAACAGTTATACCCATGTCTAATAATAACTGTTTGTACAAAATTAAGTCAGTGCATAGTAATGACAGACATGAAAATTCCGCTTCCATCGTGGACAAGCTGATATGCTGTTGTCTGATTGACCTCCACCCTATTAGTGTCTTACTAAATAATATAGCGATCCCAGATGTTGATTTTTTAGTGTTTATGTCAGTTGCAAAACTTGCATCTGCATAGGCACTAAGACTCAAATCACCCTTTGGCTCTAAATACAATGCATGGTTCATTGTTCCTTTAAAATATCTTAAAATTCTCTTTAATGATTGCCAATGACATTGATGTGAATCTGAATTAAAACGTGCCAGCTGATTTACACTATAAGCTATATCTGGCCTAGACCAATTGCTTATATATGATAAGCTGCCAATCAAAGATTGATATATGGACTTATCAAATTTGGGACTTTGATCATCAGTTTGGCAAACCTCCTGACTCATTGGAGTCTTTGCTGGTTTACAAAGTTCCATTTTATACATTTTAATTAATTGGCAAATTTTTTCTTCTTGAGATATCGTAAAACCATTTTTTGTTTTGTTAATTGTCAATCCTAGATACCTTTTAATTTCACCTAAATGCTTTAATTTTATCTTTTTAGCTAATAATGATATAATCTCATTAGCTTCATTATTAGTCTTAGTTATCAAAGCAATATCATCTGTAAATAATAACAATAATGACACCGTTCCACTATTTTCTCTTTTAAACACACATGGATCTGCTAAACCAAATTTAAAACCGACATTGTTTAATTCTTTCACAATATATTGGTTCCATTCAAAGCCAGATTGTTTCAACCCGTAAAGACTCTTTTTGAGTTTCCAACAATCATTACTATTTACTTTATTGTCTTTTATAATAACTGGCTTTTTCAAATATATAGTGTGCTGCAATGGTGCATGCAAATAAGCAGTTTCTACATCTAAATGGTTAATGACATAGTTTTTCTTAGCTGCCCACACTAATGCTGCTCTCAAAGATGTTGCTTTAAGACTTGGTGCAAAAACTTCATCATAATCTGATGCAGTTTGATTAAATCCTTGAGCTACCAACCTAGCTTTATGGGTAACAGTCCCATCATTTCCAGTTTTTACTTTAAATATCCATTTGCACCCAATGGATTTTTCTCCTGGAGGTAATATGGCATCTTCATATACTTTCATTACCTTTAATGAATTTAGTTCTTTTTTCATTGCCTTTTGCCAATTCTCCTGATCCTTAGCAGGATACATCCTAAGTTCATCTACACTAGTTGGAACTTTAGTTACTTGGCAAACTATACTTGCTTGATACCTATCAGGTGGTCTAGTTACACGTGTAGTACGTCTAGGTATTACAGGACTTACAGGTGGACTTTCATTTATTAACTCTTCTTGATTATCTAACTCTTCCTGATCAACTGTTTCCTCTTGTTCTGATCCTATTTGCTCTTCATGGACTTCTTCTTTAATTGGACTCTTCTTATAACTAGTCTGTTCTTTCTGCCTTTTGTAGGGTTTAATAATTACTTCATTATTTAAATCTTGCTCTAATCTATTCCATCCTACATGTTCTAGGAATTTTGCACTAGCACTGGTGTAAACTCTAGATGTACCTGGTTCCCAGAATCTATAAGATCTGTGATTAGATTCATATCCTACAAAAAATAATCTTTTAGCTCTATGCTGTCCTTTGTGTCTGAGTTGTGTAGGGATATGCACCCATGCTAGTGCTCCAAATGTGTGCATGTAACTTAAATCAGGTTTCTTACCATGCCACAGAGTGAATGGTAATTCACCTGTTGTTGAATTAACAACATTATTTAATATATGATTACCACACATTATTGCTTCTCCCCACAAATTATCAGGTAATCCTGAATCAGACATCATAGTATGTGCCATTGATTGTAGTGTTTGGCCTCGTCTCTCTATAAAGGCATTATATTGTGGCCTATATGGTGCAGACTTTTTATGTTGAATATCTAACATTCTTAGTCTATTCTGGAATTTATTATTTGTAAATTCCGTACCATTATCTGTTATAAGAATTACTCATTTCTTTTTAGTTTTTCTTTCTGCAAATTTTATCCAATTAAAGAGATTTAGATACGTTTCAGTTTTGCTCTTCATTAAATAGAAAAACCCATATCTAGAATAGCGGTCCATTATATTTAGTATGTATCGAGCTCCTCCTACACTTGTTTTTTTCAGACCTATTAAATCAGCAAATACTACTTCTAAAGGCTCTTTGGTAGTAAATCCATCAACTCTATTAGCCGGTTTGACCCTGGTTTTGCTTTGATTGCAAGCATTACATTGCAAATACTTATTACAAGGTTTTAAACTTATTCCCTTAGATAATTCAACAGTTTTCTTAAGCATTTTAAAATTTAAATGCCCTAGCCTTCGGTGTAACAAGTGAATACATTCATCATGAGGTTTCTTATGATCATAAACCGTGTTAGCCACCTTTAAACCATTATCATTTAACACATATAATTCACCTCTTAAAGATGCAGTAATTTTCTTATCTTCTTTCTCAATTATGCAGTTATCTCCTTTAAAAGTAACTACATATCCTAGTTTAACCAAAATTCTAACTGAAATTAAATTAAACTTAAGTTGTGGTACATATAACATTTTTACATTCTCTTTTATAAAAGAACAATATGCTATACCTTGACCTTTAGCTTTCAGTTTCCAGCCATTGGCTAACGATATCTGCTGTGTACTCTGAAACATTTTAATAAAATTTCTGTTACCATTTGTTATACAGTGGGATGCTCCACTGTCAACCACCCATAAATTATTTTTTACAGCTTCGTTAATATACATGGCTAACTCTAAATTTTTATTTATCTTTTGATGACTTTTAGTATTCTGGCCAGCATTCTGGTGCTTTGCTTTTTTACAAAATCTTGCCAAATGTCCTCTTCCTCCACAATTAAAACACTTTTTAATTGCGTATGCAGTAGGAGATTTATTATCTTATTTTTGAGGTTGCTCCCTCCTTAACTGGTGTCTTTCAAGTCTTCTTCTGGCCTCTTCAATCAATCTGCCAGTTATATCAGTTAAAGTTAAACTTTCCTTAGGCAAAATTTCAAGGGAAGTGACGAAGTTGTCATAACTTTCATCTAGTGAAGATAGAATTATATAGACTTGGTGTAGTTCAGAGAAAATAAGCTCTTTCTCGTGCAGTTCTTGAAAAATGCTTTTCATAGTTTCCAAATGACTCAGCATATCGCTATTCATCTGGAGATGCGTCCTGAAAAGCTTCCGTGTTAGATTTATGTGTGCACCAACGTTATCTCGGACATAAATCCTCTTCAGCTTCTTCCAACACCCAACAGCCGTTTGCTCTCCATGGATATGAACAAGTTGCTGGTCAGACAGTGTTAAACCTATTATGCAAATAGCTTGTTCATTTTTCTGCATAAATTCTTCTATTTTTAGTCTATCTTCATCATCCTCTGGATTCCATTCCTCTACATTTGGTGGATTTTCAATTATGTTCCACAGACGTTCTCTTTGTAGAAGTAGACTACATTTCATAGACCATGATACATAGTTTGTTCCATCCAGCTTGGATATAAGGGACAAACTTTGTAGATTGACTTGTGCCATGTTTTCTTTGTATGGATATAAAACTATAATTAATAAAACACAGCTGTCTGTTTACTGTAATGTATAACAACACAAACTCTCACTTTTTACATAAATCTGTTTTATCCTAGTTAAACTGACTTTGCAGCCTCTGGGCCCATAACCAGTGTTAAGCCTGGGTTCCCCAACCAGGGTTAAGGAGACAAGCTAAATAGAATGTGCAGCATTAGTCAGATTGGCACACAGATAAATGAGTGAGATAAGCTTGTATGTTTGTTAACATACAGTAAAAATAACAGATACGCTTGTGCTATCAAAAATATAGTTTATTCCATTTAGAGTTTATAGCATAGTCAAAATAACAGTCCATTAGTCATGTATCATTTTAGTCAGTCCAATCAAGGATATTCAATTAGCAAAGTCCGTGTAGAATATCCTATGTCAGTTCACTTACAAATCAGTCCTTTATTTCTCTCCCGTTCGAGTAATGCAGTCTTGAGTCCATGCAGTAATTAAGGATCATCAAAGCCAGAGAGAGCAAGCTGATGTTCCTTGTTTCTTTTATGGTGCTTTTTACAACCACTCCCTTAATTACATTCCTATATTTAAAGTTGCAAACACTTTAACTTATAAACTATGATTACATATTTATTATTTTACCTAAACCAGTTAGGGTAAACAATGTTATCCCTAACAAAAGCTATTCTTGTTTGAAACTATTTGAAACTAAACCATTTCTCCTTCAGAAAAATTAACTTTATCAAAATGTAGTCTTGGACAATTTAAAGTGAATGCATACTGACATTAAAAATCAACCCACTTAACTACTGTCCTAAATGGGGGGAAAAGCAGACATTGACAGTTATGACATGAAGTAATTCCAGAGAAAAAGTATAATTTAGTAATATTTCCTTCCTATTCCTTAAAATAGCTTCTTGCCATACTTAATACTACAATTCTAAGTGCAAACTTGGAAAATCTGCAGTTGTGTTTCATATATATTATATATGCATACCAACCTACATTTTCTAGCCAAAAATAAAGCATAGATTTCAAATTAGATATTCAAGCTGACTGCAAAGACTGGTTAGTAAAGCAATGGGTGGTGGGTGGGGGGGAATGAGTGTAAAATTAAATTTTCCAAATCAAAATAAATATAACAGTAGAAAGCCTTTTGGGATTATAGCCAACTATCAATCAGGTGCATGCACCTAGGAAAAACTTGTTTTCAATGTATGCAATTATGCTAGGCCTACACAAAGTAAGCTTCTTAAATAAAGAGATTACAAGCGATTAGAGCAGGGGTGGGATTCTACCAGTCCGCACCTATTCGCTAGAACAGGTTGTTAACATTCTAAGCAGTTCAGAGAACCAGCTGTTAGAAGAAATTACTGGCCTAATCCTGTAAGGAAAGCAGAAAGGAAACATTCTGGTGTTGCTTACAGAAACTGCCTCTCTGTTAACCCTTATTACATTCTTGGCAGGACTAGACTTCCTGTCTCAGGAACATCTCTGGAGTTTTTTTCCCCTCCTTTGCTGGTACTTTGCTTGTGTGGAGTGGCCATTCAAAGATAAAATGGTACTGAAAAAAGTGACTTATGGCCATTTTTCACACTTACGACTGTTGCAGCATCCTCAGAGTCACGAGAGACCAGGCAAGATGTGTTCCTCAATGTGAGTGATATTGAGTTGGCCATGCCCAGCCAATAACATGACCACCAAGGCATGTCCACCCAGTCACATGACCATGAAGCCACGCCCACCACCTAAGCCACACCCACAGAACCGGTTGTTAAAAATTTGAATCCCACTCCTGGATTAGAGTATCAAAGTATATATGTTATTGTTGTTTTGTATACCCAATTTAAAACTGAGGAGAAATTTTCTGTCAGTGAGAACAATTATTCAGTGGAACAGCTTGCCTCCAGAAGCTGTGGGTGCAGGAAGTTTTTAAGAAGAAATTGGGCAGCCATTTGTCCAGAATAGTATCTGGACATTAGCAGGGAGTTGGATTAGAAGACCTCCAAAATCATTCCAACTCTTTTATTCTGTTATCCTGAACAGATTCAGGATGATGGATAACTAGCTTCCTATTTCCTTCTCTGCATAGTCCCATCAGAAATCTTTGGGCTGTTACTTGTATTTCAACGATAGTTTTCTTTGAAATCCATGGACATTTTTCTTGAAATTTTGATGTCTTTATCCCGAAGAATAACCATTCTTCTGGGAAAGAAATGATTACATGAACTCTTTCCTTCCTGCATAGCTCCAAAGATCCTAATTCTGACCATCAGGAAATTCATTTATATAATAAAATAATGTGTACATCTGTACCATTATTTTGGTTATCAGGAAGTAAAGTATTGCAGTTTTAAAAATATAGAAAACCAGCATATTCCTAATTGGAATGTTACCTCTAAAATTCAACATAGTCTCTTCCACCTGTAAACATATTAATCCAAGACACACACACACATGCAGGGAGGAAGAGGGAAGCAGGGATGGATGGATGGAGAGAGGGAGGGAGGGAGGGAAGGAGAGAGAGAGAGAGAGAGAAGATTCAGGCAATATCATGGCAAAAAAGGCCATATTAAAAATGACAAAGAATAGCAAATGTTCCATACTAGCAGGCTTGTAGGCCTGCATTCCTATTGGTCCGGAAGAGCCGGGCTGTGATTGGACAATATAAAGCAATCTGATTGGTTCTCATAAGGGTTGCCACGATTGGGTAAAACCAAGCATGACAAGCTTAAACGTCTGTCATAGGCTGCCTAGCCGCAGTCAGCTCTATAAAAAGAGCTGCCATGGCTAGGGTTTTCGTCTCAGTATCTGGTTGCTTAATAAAGAGCTGTTGTTCACTACTATGAGTCTTGTCTCTCCTTGGGACGTTGTCTCTCCTTTGGTCCAGACATGACACAGGCAATGAGGATGGGATACTGAGACAACAGAGTGACCAGCACGTGGCAGACAGCACGAAGACGACCAGCAAGATGGCCAGCAGCGCCGTGCCACCCGCACTGTTCAATCTGGCCAGCGAGGACTTGGAGTCCTACATTGATTGTTTGCAAATGTTCTTGGAATCAAACAACCTGAAAGATGCCACCGGCAGTAAGAAGTGAGCGGTCTTTCTGACACACTGCAGACGCACCATTTTTAAAATGGCCAAGGCGCTCGCAAAGCCTGCTGTTGTCAAGACCGTGGATTGGGACAACCTAGCTGCCGTTCTCTGGAACCACTACGCTCCGGCTGTACCGATCCTTATCAGAAGGCATGACTTTTACCAGCATGACCAGCGTGAGAGTGAGAGCATCAGTGAGTTTGTAGCCGACCTGAGGGACCTAGGAGGCTTGTGCGGATTCACCAATCTAGACGAGGCCATGCGCGATTGAGTCATCCTCAGCCTGAAAAACTGAACGCTCCAAAGAAGGATGATGGCAAAAGGAGACATCTCCCTCGCCGACGCCATAGCTGAAGCCACCACAGCCGAAGCCACCCATAAGTCAGCGGCGTGAATGCAGCATTCAAATGGAACCGACCGTCAATCCACCAGCCAGACGACAACTACATCAGAAAAACACACAGCATCCACCCATCACGACGACATCAAATCCCCTTCTGACAGTGAAGAGGAAGAAATCCACAGGCTTCAATTGGAACACGAGCGGTGAGACCAGCACAGTCGTAAGTCAGGATACCAATGTGCTGGCTGCGGAGGAAATCACCCGCATTCCGAATGCAAGTTCTTGGACGCTGTTTGCCGTTTTTGCAAAAAACGAGGGCATATTGCCAAAGTATGCCACAACAAACAAAACTCCAGGCCCCGACGCCGGGGAATCAGCCCGAGAAGAATAGATGGCATCCCTACCATGAACCGGGACCGCCCAAATGACAGCCGATGGAGCCGAGACAGCTGACCCAAGAGGTTCTTCGATGCACCAAGAAGAGAAGAAACGCACCAAACAGTCATCATCGGCCATGCTTCATCGATAGACGCATGAAAGATATGTGTGGAGGTCACCATTGAGAACCAACCTTGCACCATGGAGGTAGACTCTGGTTCTTCCCTCTCTATGGTCTCCTGGAGGACCATAAAATGACTAATTCCCAGCATCCGCTGCCAAGAGCTAAGTGACCAGAAGCTAATATTGAGAGACTATCAAGGTAATCGCATTCCGGTCGCTGGCACTGGACATTTTAAAGTTTCATTCAAAAACCATACCACCATCCTACCACTCATAATAGTTGATAAAGTCCGACCCAGCCTACTCAGGTTGCAATGGTTCGCACCGCTGGGAATCGAAATGGCAGGCATCAACCACACAGAAGATGAAGACTGGGAGGCGGCACTTGTTCGGGACTTCCAAGAGGTCTTCGATGACACCTTAGGCAAGTACAAGAGGTCCCCAATCTCCTTTAATCTTAGCCCTGACAGCGCTCCCATCCACCTCAAACCACGCCAAGTGCCATTTGCACTCAAGCCTAAGATAGACGAGCAATTAGATAAGCTCATAGTGCAAGGTGTATTAGAACCTATTGATTATGCCCGATGGGAAACACCAATTGTCACCCCCATCAAACCAGATGGTTCCCTGAGAATTTGTGGAGACTACAAGGCCACTCTCAACCATGCCCTGCAGCAAAGTGCCTATCCTGTGCCAGTAGTCCAGCACCTCCTACACTCACTGGGAGGTAGCAGAATCTTTGCAAAGCTCGACCTGGCACAAGCCTATCAACAACTACCGGTTGATGCTGAAACTGCCGAAGCCCAAACAATCGTGACTCATAGAGGGGCATTCAAATGTAACCAGCTCCAATTTGGGGTCAGCGTCACCGTGGGGTTTTTTCAAAGCCTAATGGAGAGATTGCTGCGGGGAATTAAAGGAGTCGTGCCCTATTTCGATGTCATTTTAGTAGCAGCCCCTACTAAAAAACAATTGGAAAAATGACTGAGAGCGGTCCTACAGAAATTCAAAGACACTGGCCTCAAGGTAAAAAAGGAGAAGTGCCAATTATGTACTGAAAAGGTTGAATTTCTTGGATACCTCCTTGACAAACAAGGAATTCACCCTACTGCCAAAAAATTAAAAGCCATCAAAGACGCCCCCAGACCAAAAAACAAAATGGACCTCCAAGCTTTCCTCGGACTCATTAACTTCTATAACATTTTCCTACCACGGAAAGTGACTGTCGCAGAACCCCTGCATAGACTCCTTGATAAAAAGGCTTCCTGGATATGGGGACGGCGAGAAGAGCACGCATTTCAGCAAATAAAAAACCTTTTGACTTCAGACACAGTCCTCATTCAATATAATGAAACACTACCACTGACTGTTACTTGTGACGCATCAACCTTCGGGGTTGGCGCCATCCTGAGCCACATTTTGCCGAATGAAACAGAAACCCCTGTTGCATTTTTTTCAGAACCTTGTCCAAGCCAGAGAGGAACAACAGCCAGCTGGACAAAGAAGCCCTCGCCATTGTTTCCGCAGTAAAGAGATTCCATGAATACATTTATGGTAGGACATTTTCCATGATTACAGACCATAAGCCCCTACTTGGCATATTGGTGGGTAACAAACCCATTCCACACATCCTGTCACCTAGAATGACAAGATGGTCTGAATTTCTTGCCACTTATAATTACCAATTGATACATCGCCCAGGCAAGACTATCTCGCACGCTGATACGTTAAGCCGCTCCCCCTTGCCAGACTTGCAAGATGACCCAGCACCCACATTACCAATTTTGCAAATTGAAACGATACCCATGCCACCAGTAACCATGCAAGCCATCACCCACAAAACTAGAAAGGACAAACGCTTGGCGCGAGTTCTCAGCTGGGTGGAGAGGGGATGGCCAGAAAACGAGCCAAATGAACTTTTTAAACCGTTTAAAAACCGACAAACTGAACTCTTTTCACAAAGGGGTTGCGTACTGTGGGGAGATTGGGTAGTAATACCAGAGAAACTACAGAAAAAAGTTTTAGACTTGCTGCATGATGGGCACCCTGGTATCGTATGTATGAAAGCCCTGGCCAGGAGCTATGCTTGGTGGCCAGGCATGGACAACAAATTGAAACCAGGGTCACTGCTTGTAACAGATGCCAAGAAACTCACTCGGCTGCCCCAAAAGCACCACCATTAGAATGGGAGACACCCAGGGGCCCTTGGTCATGCATCCATATTGGCTTTGCAGGGCCGACCAAAGGGCATACCTTCTTAATCACTGTTGACACTTATTCGAATTGGCTCGAAGTGAGCAAAATGAAGACAACCACCACGGAAGCTGTCATCAAGAAATTAAATAAATTTTTTGCCATGCATGGTCTGCCAGATGTGATAGTATCTGACAATGGCCCACAGTTTACTGCCTTGGCTTTTGAACAATACTTGGCAGATCGTGGTATCCGACATGCATTGACATCCCCAGCTCACCCGGCAGCGAATGGTAGAGCTGAACGCATGGTTCAATTTACAAAAAAAACCTCTTCAAAAAATGGAACATGGCAACATCCACGAGAAAGTTTCCAAGATGCTTCTCCTACAACACATCACACTGAACACTACACAAGAGCCCAGCAGAACTGCTAATGGGCAGAAGACTCAGGTCACCTCTGGACCGCCTGCACCCTGCTTACACGCCAGAAAAACCACTTGGCTCCAGTAGCAAGCACCGCACATTCAAGATAGGAGACACTGTTTTTGCCAAAAACTTTATGGGGGACCCACTTTGGCTCCCTACAAAAATCACCCAAATCACAGGCCCCCACTCCTACCGGCTCGAGACCACCGATGGGAGGTCATGGAAATGTCATATTGACCAGCTAAGATCCAGGCTGGCCACTTTCCCCCTCATAGACTCTAACCAAGGAATCAGAGGGGGGGGGACCTCAAGTTCAGAAGAAGAACTGACAATTGCACAAGCAGAACACCCCCCACACCTATCAAATAAAAACCAACAATACTTACCAGCCAGAAGGGATTCATGGCAGACAGGTACTTCACCTGGAAGCAGCAGCCGGACAAGCTCTACCAGCCCAGAGAACCCAGGCGGGAGCAACAGAGCAAATGACTCAATCGACTCAGAATCACCAGGTGGGAGTCGCAGCTACAGGACCAGCTCACCCTTCCAGGCAGTTCCATCAAGTAGCTTGAGAGTGATGTGGAGCCCATCCAAACCCGATGACGAACAGAGATACTGTGAATTGCGCAAGTCTAGTAGGCAGGTACGAAGACCCACCTAATTGTGAGACTACGTTACCCTTGGACAGAACCAAGAGGGGAGGGGTGTTCCATACTAGCAGGCTTGTAGGCCTGCATTCCTATTGGTCCGGAAGAGCCGGGCCATGATTGGACAATATAAAGCAATCCTGACTGATTCACATAAGGGCTGCTGCAATTGGGTAAAACCAAGCACGACAAGCTCAAACTTCTGTCATAGGCTGCCTAGCTGCAGCCAGCTCTATAAAAAGAGCTGCCGCGGCTAGGGTTTTTGTCTCAGTATCTTGTTGCTTAATAAAGAGCTGTGTTCACTATTACGAGTCTTGTCTCTCCTTGGGACCCACCGCCCAGACATGACAGCAAATATAAAATCATATCTGGTATAGTGTTAAGGTTTGGTACAGTGGTTAAGGCACTAGGCACAAAGCTAGCGATCTTGGGCCAGTCTCTCCCTCTTAGCCCTATAGAGTGGCAAACCAATTCTGAAAAAATGTTGCCAGGAAAATCGCAGGGACTAATCCAAGCAGTTGCCAGGAGTCAATACTGACTCAGACATTGAAAAAGAGAAGTCATGAAGTTGTCAATATAACCAGATTGCAGACTCCGCTTCATTTCCCAACTCCTTCTAGATAGAAAGCTTTGATCTTTTTATAAGAAAGGAATAGAAGTCCATGACGAATTGGGCATTCAGTGTCATTAACAGTTTCAAATTAATGTCAGAAATCTTTGAAAACAGGAAAGCCAGGAAATTGAAGACCATTACTTCAGGAATGTTATGGATTAAACCATCGCAGCAATACAACCCGAAACAGCTTCATCTTAAAACAGGCTTGTAATCCTGCAATTCTCATTGGCCTGTAAATAGTGAGTCATGATTGGTCAGGTTTTGCCAGTCTTATTGGCTGTTAACGGAAACCCCTGATTGGACGCTTGTGAAAGCGATAGACTCAGTTCATTGGTTGTTTGACGGCAGCAAGCTCTATAAAAGAGCTACTGCTGCCCAGGTCTAGAGCTCCGTTCCTTCTTGTTAAATAAAGAGTTGAAGTCGCAGACTGATGTCTCATCTCCCTTCTTGCGCCAATGCCCAGGACTTAACAAGGAAGATTTATATTTTTGAAAAAAAATCAGTGACAAATAGTCTGGAATTTGCCCTAACTGTTTAATGCCTGTTTTCTGTATTATGCTCAGTTTCATTTTCTCTGTATAAGAAAGGAAATAGAGTGCTTAATTTCAGACTTCTTTCTTACCTTCGGCTGTGTACATGAACATAGTACATTTAATTTTATTTATTTAGAAACTTCTCAAAATCTGTAATGATTTGCATTTTGAACTATGAATTTGGGAAGAAGTCTCTTCTTTTGCAACAGACCATCATTATTTGGGAAAATCTTTAATTATCTTCTTCCAAATTGAATTTACAGGGGTGGGTTTCTACCGGTTCTGTCCGCCTCTGTAGAACCGGTAGCTCTGAAGAGCAGTAGACATAGAACCGGTTCTATGTCTGCTGATGTTTTTGCCCTCCCACCCACCCGGGCTCTTACCTGATCTTTATTTCCTGATTTTTCAACTTCAGCTGCCGAACGAGGCACAGCTGCAGTTTAAAAAGCAGGGGAAAAAAAGGGCTGTTTCAAAGGCTGCTTCTCTGCACCCAGCGTGCTGATGATGATTTATAGGTGGGTGGCTCCCAGCGTGCAGGGAAGCTCATAAATCCTGAACCGGTAGTTAAGCCTGTCATATCTGACCCCTGACTTGAAAAGGGGAGCTTACATTTTTTTAAACAAAATAACATAATTTGATTTTTGTTTATCCCTTTGAGAGAACTCAATATCCCAACGATGGAGAGAAAGCCAGGAGATGGCATTACCTAAATTATTTTGGTGTTTATATTTTGACTTTTTAATTCCAGAAAGGTTAGTGCCACATGTGAGGGTCCTATCCTTCTTCATATTAGGATTAAGGGGGGAAATATGAGGCAAACATTTGGTGGAAGGTAACTTTTGGCAGCTGGAACTTCCTTCTGCTGCTCAATGCAGAAGAAAGAATCAAATTATGAAGACAAAGAGCTTCTGGGAGATGAGTTTTGGATTCCAGTTTTTCACTCTGCAGGCCTCATTATTTCCTCTATTATTTTTATTTTATTTTGTTTCACTAGTGGTAATATACAGTAGTGAAAGAGTAAGTAGAAGAAGATAAACACTGGCAAATTTTGTGCCTGGAGAAGGTTGCTAAGATTATAACAAACTGCAGAATGAATCAGTCAATCATTTGTGGACCAAATAAAGATTGAGAGCTCCCTTGAAAAGATGATCAGCAAGCAGAAACTCACACAGTTTCACTGTGTGATGTGAGCAGATGATAGACTGGGAAAAAATGATTATGCTTGGTAAGGTTGAGGGAGATAGAAAAAGAGGCAGACAATGGATAAGGTGGATAGATAGGGTCAAGGCGATTACAGGAATGTCTTTGGAAGAGCTAAAACTTATTACTAGGGACAAATTGTGACCATTTATACATGCTGACACCAGAAGTTGAATCCAAGCTGATGTCACCTAACCAACCATTTGTGGCTCTTCTCCCAGGGAAAGTCATGTAATTATGAGCGCATGGAAAAGGAAAACCTTTAATATCCTCCCAAACTTTAAAAATAAGCATCGATTCTCTTGTGTAGAGGCAAATTGGTTGTACAATATGCAGTCTGAATTGACTGTGCAATTTTATCAGAGGTTAAATGTTTATAAAATAAAAGAAAGAAATGAACAGAGCAATTGTTCACCGCAGGGATTCCTTTTAGTACAATCATTTTGCTAAATAAATCAACATACATAGCAGGTCAGGACCCAAGATTTCTTACAAATTCTAATAGAAAGCTTTCAAACTAATGTTTTTTTTTAAGGGTAGATAGTCCCTAATTCTCTGTAGTCTTATGAAATTTCCTACCTTGGCAGATAAGAACTTTGGGTCGAGCTGTAATGGGTCTGGAGAAACTAATGTACAATAGAACTAAGTCCAAGCCAGTTCTTAGGAGAAGATATACGGCATAAAGAATAAAGAGTTGGAAGGGATATTGGAGGTCTTCTAGTCCAACCCCCTGCTGAAGCAGGAGATCCTATACCATTTCAGACAGGTTGCTGTGCAGTGCCTTCTTAAAAGCTTCCAATGATGAAGTGCCCACTAGGGGTGGGATACAACAGGGTTAACTACCGGTTCGGGATTTATGAGCTTCCCTGCACGCTGGGAACCACGCACCTGTAAATCGTTATCAGCATGTGCAGAGATGCAGCCTTTGAAACAGCCCACTTTTCCTAATTTTTAAACTGCAGCTGTGGCTCATTCGGCAGCTGAAGTTGAAAAACCAGGAAATAAAGATCAGGTAACAGCCCAAGTGGGTGGGTGGGCAAAAACATCAGCAGACATAGAACCGATTTTATGTCTACTGCTCTTCAAAGCTACCAGTTCTACAGAGGTGGACAGAATCGGGAGAAACCTACCCCTGGTGCCCATGATTTCTGAAGGCAAACTGTTCCACTGGTTGATTGTTCCCATGGTTAGGACATTTTGCCTTAGTTCTAAGTTGCTTCTCTCCTTGATTAGTTTGCATCTATTATTTCTTGTCTTGCCTTCTGGTACTTTGGAAAATAGGTTGAACCCATCTCTGAATTTGTTATAGAAGTGTCATCCATTTAAACATCCATATCATATAATATTTATGAACTATGGCGTAGATCAGATCAAAACTGGCTGGGGCATTCTAGGAGTTGAAGTCCTCCAGGCTTAAAGTTGCCAAGGTTGGAGAGCCCTGGCGTAGATCACAGCAACATTTTTTTGAAAAGTTATAGGTGTTGTAGTTTAATACTATCAGGCTACCTGGTTTGGGCTCAGTAGAAAATCACTAATGATTCAATACTTCCCAAGTCTTCAAGTTGACATGGTTGAAAACTCTCAGGCACACTCATCTAGATTAGAATCTGTGACTGGTGTTTCAAGCTGAACCTTCTTCCTCCAACCTGACCATTTTGAAGGATACTTCATGTGGTAGTTGTGGTCCTGAAACCAAGTGGTTGACATGTTTTTATAACCTTCTCTGGCTTGGGATTCATCTATCCTCAATCCATATTTTGCAAACATCCCCATCCACAAAGACAACAAAAATACATTGGTAAACTGGGATAGTGCAGAAATTCTTGAGAAATGAAGAGAAGATGGAAAATTGTCCACCATGGCAACCATTTTGTGACTATGCAAGCATTCTGACAAAGCCATTTTGTCATAATGCTCATGAGAAGTTATCAAAATGTTCAGTGTGCCTACCTGTCTAAAAAGATTGCTTACCTCCTACAGAGCCTTCATAGACTTGAAGATCATAAAAACGGAAATATGCTATACATTTTTTAAAGGCAAAAACCACACTAGTTTATGGGAAGAGTACAATTACAATGAGCTGATTTCTCACTTTTGCATTGGGAAAGCTTCAGTCTTACTTCAACTATTTCTGCTAACATAATTAATTCTATGTAAAGAAAATTATCGCAAAGTTGAAAAAAGGAGATGTTTTAAAAATAATCTAATAGAGGGAAGAAACTGGGAATCTGTGAAGACAGATTAAGGTTTAATATCACAACAGTTTATGGTATGAAGAGTGTGAGACCTTGCATGATTCTATTTAACATGTGACATCCAACAGAGGAGGCTAGAACTGTAGGGCATTTTGACATGAAAAATGTGGATTTGCTATATGAGTATTTATCCGAGCTCACAACTAGCAGGCAATGAGGCATGAAATGTATTGTCAAACATACAGAGCTCCAAATATAATGCATTACAGTTAAGCACTGCTTTTAGGAGACCTGGTGAGACTCTCATTGAAAGGCATGGACTCCTGCTTTTTCTGTTTCATCAGCTCTTTTAGCTGTGGCAGTTTATAACATCAAGAAGAAAGTTGCAAAGTGAAAGTAATTAAGTTCTGCCAAATTGTGAGGAGTGCACAACTGGTTCCCAGTGACAGTTTGCTCCTAAGGAAGGTAGTCAGTTTCTAAAGTCTTTGAAGATGCTTGCTTAGCAGTGACAGTTACATAATAAATATCTATGAATGTGGGAATTCTGCATAAGCAGGAGAAAAAGAGGATCAAGTTTTGGAAATACTTCATAAACAAACCTACAGAATAATATGTTCTAAGTTGTTTCTTTTTGTATTCATTCTTTTATTCACTCGCTCATTCAAACTGTGCTATGTCTTTCTATTTGTATAAATATTCATCATATGGAGATTTGTGTAACTCACAACTTCCTCCCCCTTAGTTTCAGCAGGTGGCATGATGATGATGATGATGATGATGATGATGATGATGATGATATAATAATAATAATAATAATAATAATAATAATAATAATAATAATAATAATAATAATAATAATAATAATAATAATAATACAATACCCCGGATATCACAATTTTGGAGAAGAAAAAAGTGTGGATCGTTGACATTGCCATACCTGGTGACAGCAGAATCGTCGAGAAACAGCTTGAAAAAAATCACCAGATATCAGGACTTGAGAATCGAACTGCAGAGACTCTGGCATAAACCAGTGCAAGTGGTTCCAGTGGTACTTGGCACACTGGGTGCTGTCTGTGCCTAAAGACCTATGCAAGCACTTGAAAACAATTGGCGCTGACAAAATCACCATTGATCAGCTGCAGAAGGCCACCTTACTAGGATCTGCTTGCATAATCCGCTGATATATCACACAGTCCTAAACACTTGGGAAGTGTTCGACCAGTGGTTTGTGATATGAAACCCAGCATATCTCGTTTGCAGTGTACACTGTTGTTTTTTGTAAATATTAGTATAATAATAATAAAATTATAAAAATATAAATACCCAAGCAAAAATATAATACCTAAGCATTTAATATAAATACCTGGATTTGGATGGGAGACTACTAGGAAATACCAAATCTGTAGATTAGTCTGGGAAGTAAGAAAGAAATCTGAAAAATCCTTTCTCACTCATATGGGTGACATGCATCTTTCTCAAACTTTTGTCCTTCACCAGGCATGAGAGTTTGCAGATTCTGCCCAGTGTCTTAGCTGCTTCCACTACTGCAGTCTTCTGGTTGTTCTTGGTATTAATTGGAGCCACTCTCCCAGTTTAACTCGCCTACCACCACTGGCACTAATTTGACCTTTACTTTTTATATCCCCTCTAATTTCTCCTTCAGGCCCTGATACTTCTCCAACTACTCATATTTCCTCCTCCTGGTGTTGCTCTCTCTTTGCACTACTACTTTTATACTACTGACAAACTTTCCAGTTCTCTTCTCGTTCTGGTCTATTACTGCAAAGTCTGGTTGATTGACCAGTATTGCCCATCATTCTGGATCTGGAAATCCCACAGGATTTAGCCCTCTTATTCTCCATGACCTTCAATGGAATCTCCCATCTGGACTTGGGAGGGTCTACCCAGAGATGGGGCTAAACACTCCCTTCATGACTTGTGGGCCTCAATTCCCAGAATTCCTGGCTCAGGAATTTTGGAAGTTGAAGTCCACATATCATAAAGGGACCATTGTTCCCCATCTCTAGTCTAGCCTATCCCTCTGTAGAGGCCTCTGTCCACAATGCCAGCAACTTGGTTATGTCATATAGTGTACACTGCTCCTACCTTTATCTTCCACTATGTGTTGGACTGTCCCTGTGACCTCTTTGCATAGTTTGCATCTTGGATCTGTCTAATGTACTAGACCTCTACTTCTATTGATCTGATGCTTAATGCCAAAGTGGAAATTCCTTCTCTCAGTTGAGGTGAAGGCCTTAGACACAACCTGCCCCCATTTTTTATGCAGCTCTTTCATCAATCCATAGGAAGATTATGACCACTTCATAGGTTCATCAGAGAGATCACACTTAATGACCCAGTTAGAGTAAAGGATTTAGGAATTGGAACATTTACAACTCTCTACCTAAGCAGGTAATGAGCCAATACAAGTTAGGTGAGAAATGAAATCTCCCTGGAGGACATATGTGGGGTTCCTCTAACCAACTTGCTCTGACTGAAGAAGCTACTTGGATAAGTAACAAAATGTTTCAAACCAACAAGAAAAGAAACCCAGTTGCCATGACTCAACTTCCAGAAACAGTACCTGATGACTGAGAATCTTCAAAGACAATTATCTGTTTTCTCTAACTTTCGCTAACTTCCCTCAGTGCTGCTGTGATGTAATGTTCCAGTAGACAACCTATTTCCCTATCACTGCTTTCTTCAGCATGTTAAGCACTTATTTAATAGCTAAAAGATCTACTATGGAGTAGCATTTCTATGGCAATGCATTAATGGTGGGAAAGAATAAAATAGAACAAAATAACAGAGTTGGAAGGGACCTTGGAGGTCTTCTAGACCAACTGCCTGCTCAGGTAGGAAACCCTATATCAGTGAAGGTGAACCTTTTTGGCACCAAGTGCCCAAAGCAGAACACGCATACCTGTTTTGGGGGTGTTTTGCAAGCCTTTTTCAGGCCAATTTTTGGGCCAATTTTCAGACCATTTTTCCAGCTGAAATGGCCCAGAAAACAGCCTCAAAATGGCCTGAAAATAGCCTGAAAACTGGCCTGTTTTTTGGCCAATTTGGAGGCATTTTCTGGCACCTGTGAAGACCAGCTGGCTGGCATGCATGTGCACGCCCGAAAACAGAAGAGCAGCTGGCAACAGTACACATGCCCACACATGCCATAAGTTCACCATCATGGCCCTATATAATTTCAGACAAATGGTTGTCCAATCTCTTCTTTAAAACTTCCAGTGTTGGAGAATTTCTTAGTTCTAGGTTGCTTCTCTCCTTGATTAGTTTCCACCCATTGCTTCTTGTCCAGCCCCCAGGTGCTTTGGAGAATAGCTTGACTCCCTCTTCTTTGTGGCAACCCCTGAGATATCAGAACACTGCTATCATGTCACTCCTAATCCTTCTTTTCATTAAACCACACATACCCAATTCCAGCAACTGTTCTTTATATGCTTTAGCCTCCAGGCCCCTAATCATCTTTGTTGCTCTTTCTGCACTCTTTCTAGAGTCTCGACATTTTTTTTTACATCATGGTGACCAAAACTGAATGCAGTACCCCAAGTGTGGATTATGAGATGGGTTTATAGTTCACCAAATATATTTCTGTGAAATTGCACATGGACTTGGTTATTCTTTGGATCAACTTCTACTATGTTAGAATACATTGGCTAAGAAGGACATCCAGATGCCACACAGCCTCAGATAGCTTCCATGGTCACATCATAATTAACAATGAGTTTAGGGACAAGATTGTAAGGTTCTATTGGAAGACCCTCAGAGCAACCTGCTGTGTTCTATTTTCAGAATGTTGGGGGTTGAGGCCCAAAGACCCTGTTTTTCTGCTTCAAATGTCAGGAATGGTCACCTCCCACAAGAAGACTGTTTATCCCCAACTCTGATTGCTTCCAAAAGTTTCTTAAAATGGAACTTTTCTGGAGGGGATTAAGGGGCTATCAGCCTTTTTGGAATTTAGCTTTGCTTATTTTTACTGTTGGATGTATGATATAACACTTGTATTATTATTGTGTTTTTTAATGTTATGATCCATCAAGAGTCTTTGCATGATTGTGGTGGGTATAAATATGATAGATGAACAAATAAATTCTAAACTGTGCATTATTCTTCTTTTGAAAATAAAGGGTTTTTTAAAAAAATTTCCTTGGTAATTTGTCAGGAGACCTGCACTGAAACAGTCTCTTTGGTTGGTCAGCTGATTTCAGATCTGGATAGATCTGCACAATTACATACAAGTCCTTCTACCTCTTATGTTAAAAACAAAGCTACAGTTGCAGCAACCTTCATTTTCAGGCTGCTTCTATTTCAGCTGGCAAAGCATGCATGGAAATTAATAATAGCTTTTCCATCTGCAAATAAAAGTGTGGCACTTTAAATTTTTGGCAGCAAACTGGCATTTTGTCATTTAATCATTTCACATCATTACACTGCAATATGCAATGTAATGATATGACACACTTAGATGACAAACACTGGGTACCTCCTGTACTGGAAGGAATAATGTAATAGGAAGGAAATTATATACTTAAGGCTGCCAGAGTTTCGCTTCTACAAGTTGGATTAAGATATTGTATGAGAGCAGGTTACAAGGAGAAAAAAAAGGAGGAATTCACCTACAAATGACCTAGATAGCTATTTAAAGTTAATTCCTGCATGGTGATCAAGCCTTTACCAAAACAAGGCATAGATGGGAACTCTACCTCTTGCTGAAAAGCTATATGCTTCTTGCCTTTTGCACAAAACAGGTTAAGAAAAAGAGTTGCAAGAGATTCAAACACTGATAGTTATTCACAGATCTTGCATTTAATATACAGAAGTTACTGGAATTCCTTCGTAGTAGCTATATAATGTTGGTACAATGACTCTAATGATCTATATACCATAGGAAATATATCACATTCATGCATTCTTTTACCTTGCCAATAAGGCTTGTTTTTGCCAAGTAGGCTGTTTCTTCTGGAACAATTATCTAGAATGCCACAAACTAGTTATGGTTTTGGAAAATTAGCAGAATCCCTCCAGAAAGGGAAGGTTGAGAAAAGGGACATTCAGAAGTTATCCAAAACATTCTGTTCCTATAATAGTACTACTTAACTACTTCTTGCCCTTTTCAAAAAAAAAACTGTATTCCTGCTTGATGTGGGAAAGAATGTAACTCTGACTTTGGGTTTTATAGATTAGATTGATAGATTTTTATAGAAATGACTTGTTCATATTATTATGGAAAAACAAAAAGCTGTGGAATAAGGCAAATGCCTTATTCTACCGCAACAGAGAGAATCGAAAGTCAATGCTTCATTTTCTTTTACCTACCTTTCCCCATTTCTCTTTCCCCTTTCCCCTCCCCCTTCACTGCCCTTTTATTTTCTTTTGTATTTTATAATACTTTATAACTTAATAAAAATGTTTTTTAAACATGTTTGTTTCATTTCTAAACAAAATAGTTAAAAATTTCCTTCAAAGCTCTTTCTGCCTATCTGATGTATACCAATAAGCAAGTAGATCAGCCTTTAAACTGACTACACTGAATATCAAACCTTCTGCTCAATACTATAAGCAATTTAATAATCTAGTTAAAAGCATATTACCAGTACTAATTTAGAACAAAATACGCCAACGAACAGCAGGCAGATCTAACTCTTCAGGTCTTCCAATTTTGCACCTCTTGCCATTATAATTGAGTCCATTCATCCTGCTACTTTTGTCTTCTCTTTCCTTCCACCTTTTTCAGCAGTACGGACATTTCAAGGGATGTGAAATTGATGGTAGGCTGAAAGAACCTGAGAAAAATATCAATAACCTCTAAGAAAGAGATTGCCTTTGCATATTTGATTTAGATGGCTATGTTCTCACATTTCTAAATCTGAATTTAAATATGAATTTGCTAACCCAATATCCCCACCATCACCCAAAAAAGCAGATACAATAGATATCTTAAATTCAGTGTTTTTTTTCGCAGATCCCTAAATGCAAATACCTCTATTGATCAGCTCAGTTCTTGATCCAGAACAGGAGTGTCAAACTCATGGCCCATTGGCCGGATGCATCATGCACTGGCCATGCCCATCCCTGTTGTAGTGAAAGGGGAAAAAAGTCAGGATACATCATGTGATGACATGACGATACACATTTGACACCCCAGATCTAGAAAATCCAGTGAAAAGACAGTTTTGCCAGTAAGAAAATGATAGGATAGGATAGGATAGGGTAGGGTAGGGTAGGGTAGGGTAGGATAGGATAGGGTAGGGTAGGGTAGGGTAGGATAGGGTAGGGTAGGGTAGGGTAGAATAGGGTAGGGTAGGGTAGGATAGGGTAGGATAGGGTAGGGTAGGGTAGAATAGGGTAGGGTAGGGTAGGATAGGGTAGGATAGGGTAGGGTAGGGTAGTGTGGGGTGGGATGGGGTACAGAATGGAAGGGAAGGTTAAGAAATTTTGTCAAACATGATGGAATTTATTTCTGGTGCAGGATAAAGAAAAGGATAGGCCTTTGACTCTGTGCAGGAACTTTTGTCTTATTCTGCCTCTCACTTCTTCTGGAGTTTCTCCTCCAGAAGTGGAGATATAATTGTTCTTTGCTATCATTTCCCCATTGCTTTCTGATTGGTAGCTGAAAATAAATCACCAAAGAAAGAACCAAAAGGAGATAAGTTCCCATTAACTGCCATTTTTAGTACTCCTGCATTGACCTGCTCACGGAGGGATCAGGAGACTCATAAAGCATCATGGTTTGTAGCAAAGGGGAAGCCAACAGCTATGAGGAAGGGGTCATAATTGTTTTCCAAACAGAATTCTCCTCCTTAGTGACAGTCTAAACTCTGGCAGAAGATTCTGGAATGATTCCAAGAGCCTGATCAAAGAAAAGAAAAAAAAATTGCAAGTGGTAAGATATTTATTTTGCATGTGGATTTACCACAAATATCAGCTGCTTTTCCCATTCATAAATGCAGGTCTTGGTTGAATTTCTATTCTTTAAACAATTACTTTTGTTCAGAAATTTCTCTGCTGAAACAAGAGTATGCTTGGCGTCTTCCTTATGAACAAATTCCTGAAGTGACAACAAATGTCTGGCAGCCACTGAGAGAGAACGGGAAGCCACAAGCCACCTGCTAATAACTTTTTGATTATTGTTAGGGGACTTGTAGGTAACAGGAAATAGAATTCTACCCAGGGGGTAAATGAAAAATACTCACATGTATTTAAAGCGGAACACCACAGGATTGGTTCACACATGAGATTGAAATCCTTTCCTTCCTTCCTTCCTTCCTTCCTTCCTTCCTTCCTTCCTTCCTTCCTTCCTTCCTTCCTTCCTTCCTTCCTTCCTTCCTTCCTTCCTTCCTTCCTCCCTCCCTCCCTCCCTCCCTCCCTCCTTCCTTCCTTCCTCTTCTTTCATTATCTTTGCTATAATGAGGAAAATGATCATAGGGTCTATAATCTGGCTATACTAGAAATTTAAATCTTAAAAATCACAGTTCCAAAAATAACTGAGTTGCTCAATCCTCACTGAAAATAAAAAAATGCTCTAATAAAATCTCCATATACTTTCCAGTAGCTCGCTTTGATTTGGCTTATACAGGTTACAAGGACTTATACTTTCTTCAAGATCCTTGCTTGAATTTTTTTAGCCATTGTTAGAATATACACAGAACAGGAGAGATTGTCTTGCTGTTCTTCCTTCAGGCAGGGAAATATCTTGAACTGAATGTGCTTCTTCACTAAAAAAAAATTTTTTCCCTATCAGTAACATCTTATAGAGCAGGTACAGAGAATGACTTCAGTAGATTTCTAAGAGTATTGGTTCTACGTATCACCAAGAGAAAACAAATCTTCCAAAACAGATAATTATAAAAGAGGCTTCCTAGATGCATAGTATCTATATACCTATGGAGATTTATAGGCAAAGATGCAAATTTGGGAAACACTGTTGTCATTTAAAAAGTAGCATATTTTGCTAGTCTCCATGGTAAGGAAGATTAGTATATTCCTACTGCTTAGTTTGTAATCCAAATGCTCATTATTGAGAGCTAATGTCAAGGCACCTACCCTTGTTTCCTCGAAAATATGACTAGGCCATATTAATTTTTGCTCTAAAAGACACATTAGGTCTTTTTTTCAGGAAAATATATTACTTTTAGTTCATGATTGTTCTGTCCTTCATTAACATACTCGAGATCCCCGTGCTTTGATTGGCCAAAGCGCGGGGCTCTCCGATTGGTCAGGCGAGCCGCGCCGATTGGCTCGCTAAGAATCTCCCACGATTGGTCCGTTCAGACCGCGGGAGATTCAAAGCGGTGCCATTGGCCGCGGCCGCCGCGGCGAAAGGAATAAAAGCCGCGGGCCCGCCGATGCGACCGCCATGGACTGGGACGTCCTCGAACCCATCCTTCGGCGACACTACGCCCCAGAGGTACCCATCCTGATCCGGCGCAATGAGTTCTACCGGCGGGACCAGAGATCGGGTGAGAGTTTCAGCGACTTCGTCGCCGAGCTGCGGTGCTTAGAGGGGCTCTGCGAATTCAATAACCTAAACAATGCTCTGAGAGACCAAATCGTGCTCGGTCTGTGGGACCCCGCCCTCCAGAGCCGGCTGATGGCTAAGGGCGACATCAGCCTAGCAGACACCCTCACCGCAGCCGCAGCCGCAGAAGCAACCCGAACTTCCGCCGACAGCATGCGCAGACTGGACACGAGGGACCGCGGTGGAAACAACAACCCGGCGAGGTCGACCAAGCCAAAAACCGAGACGACAACACACCAGGGCGATTTCCACTCGGCATCCGGCATGTCCGATGACGAGGAGGACATCCACCGACTCCAGACAGGGCGTGACCCACGGAACCGGCAAGGTCGTAAGTCGAGGACCAACTGTGCCGGCTGCGGCGGCGACCACCCCAGGTCGGAATGCCGGTTTTTCGATTCAATCTGCCGGCATTGCGACAAAAAGGGACACATCGCCCGGGTTTGCTGCCTGAAGAAAAACCGCAGTCCGGCACGATGGGACCAGAGCGACCGGAGGAGGGAGAGCACACCACCCCGGACCAGAGATCGCCCCTCGGACAGCCGATGGGACCAGAACGGACGATCCTCGCGAGGTGGCGACAACCGGCAGAGAGAGGAGACCCACCAGATGGTCACCATCGGCCACGCCATCACCAACGACGCCCGGAAGGTCCACGTCGAGGTACGCATCGAGGGCCAGCCGTGCAAAATGGAGGTGGACTCCGGGTCCTACCTCTCCATGATTGAATGGCACGAGATAAAGCGGTTGGTGCCTACCCTCCAAAGGAGGAACGTAGACAGCCAGAGACTCATTGTGAAGGACTACCAGGGAAACCGCATCCCGGTAGTCGGCGCCAAAAGCTTTAACATCACGTATAAGGGGCGCACCGAACGACTCCCCCTAACGATCGTCGACCGCGACCGCCCAAGCCTACTGGGACTGCAATTGTTCGCCCCGCTCGACATCGCCCTCACGGGAGTCAACCACGTCACCGACGACGGCTGGGAGCAGCAACTAGCCCGGGAGTTCCAAGAGGTCTTCGACGGAAACCTAGGCAAGTACCGAGGGCCCCTTATCTCATTCGACCTAGACCCTAACGTCCCCCCCAAACGCCTGAAACCAAGGTGGGTGCCATTCGCACTGAAACCCAAAATAGACGAGCAAATTGATAAGCTCGTCAAACAAGGGGTCCTGCAGCCCATAGACCACACCCGGTGGGAGACCCCCATAGTCACCCCGATCAAGCCCGATGGGTCGGTGAGAATTTGTGGGGACTATAAGGCCACCCTAAATGGCGCGCTGCAACAAAGCGCCTACCCCGTCCCAGTAGTGAAACACCTACTGCACTCACTGGGAGGGGGCAAGGTTTTCGCCAAGCTCGATCTCGCCCAGGCATACCAACAGTTGCCGGTCGACGAGCAAACGGCAGAAGCGCAGACCATTGTCACCCACCGGGGAGCATTCAAATGCAACCGACTCCAATTCGGAGTCAGTGTGGCACCGGGCATATTCCAGAGCCTAATGGAGAGGCTATTGCAAGGTATCAAGGGGGTGGTACCTTATTTCGATGACGTCCTAGTGTCGGCAGCCAACCAAGCCGAACTAGAAGGTCAACTAAGGGAGGTCCTAACTAAATTTAAAGAGACGGGGCTAAAAGTAAAGAGGGAAAAATGCCAGCTTTGCACGGAACGAGTGGAATTCCTGGGCTACCTCCTAGACCGGCACGGCATTTACCCCACAAGCAAAAAAATCAAGGCCATCAAAGAAGCCCCCACCTCTAAATCAAAGACTGAACTACAAGCATTCTTGGGGTTACTGAACTTTTACAATGTTTTCCTACCCCAAAAGGCGACGGCGGCGGAGCCCTTGCATAGGCTCCTGGACAAGGCGGCGACCTGGACTTGGGGGAAACAGGAGCAAGCCGCCTTCCAAAGAACGAAGGACCTCCTCACCTCCGACGCCGTCCTCATACAATTCAACGAGACCCTACCTCTGGCCGTCACATGCAACACATCACCCTTCGGCATCGGCGCTGTCCTCAGCCATACCCTTCCCGACAGAAAAGAAGTACCCATCGTGTTCTTTTCAAGGACCCTCACCAAACCGGAGCGGAACTATAGCCAACTGGACAAAGAGGCTCTGGCTATAGTTGCCGCCGTAAAACGATTCCACGAATACCTCTACGGCCGGACTTTCACCATCATAACGGACCACAAGCCGCTGCTGGGAATCCTTGCAGGGAACCGGGCCACCCCGAACATTCTGTCTCCCCGAATGACAAGGTGGTCCGAGTTCCTGGCAGCCTACAACTACGAACTCATACACAGACCGGGTAAGACGATCTCCCATGCAGACGCCTTAAGCCGCTCGCCGCTACCGGAACCTGACACCGACCCAGCACCCACAACGACCACCCTCAGCATAGAGACTCTACCCAACCTGCCCCTAACCGCGTCAGACATTGCCCGAGAGACTAATAAAGACAAACGTCTGGCGCGGGTGTTGCATTGGGTGGAGAAAGGGTGGCCGGAAAGAGACAACGACGAGTCGGTCAAAACGTTCTGAAACCGCCAAACGGAGCTCTCATTGTTAAAAGGGTGCATACTATGGGGGGACAGGGTGGTCATACCGGAAAAGCTACAGGGGAAGGTTTTGGAAATGCTACACGAGGGGCACCCTGGCATCGTGAGGACTAAAGCCCTGGCCAGAAGTTACGCTTGGTGGCCAGGGATGGACAAACAAATAGAGGCCTGGGTAGCTAGGTGCCAACGATGCCAGGAAACGAGGCCCAGCCCACCCACAGCACCCGTCCTAGAGTGGGAAACCCCAAGGGGACCTTGGTCTAGAATCCATATAGACTTCGCCGGGCCCACAAAAGGACACACCTTCCTCATAACAGTTGACGCTTACTCCAACTGGCTGGAGGTAAGCAACATGAAGACGACAACCACGGAGGCCGTGACCAAAGAACTCTGCAAACTCTTTGCAACACACAGCCTCCCAGACGTCGTCGTCTCCGACAACGGGCCCCAGTTTACCTCGCTGGAATTCGAAAAATTCCTAGCGGAAAGGGGCATCCGCCACGCGCTGACAGCACCGGCGCACCCGGCGGCAAACGGTAGGGCGGAACAGATGGTTTTCCATCCGGAAAATAGACCACGGGGAGATCCAAGAGAAAATCAACAGACTACTCTTCACCCAACACATAACCCCGAATACCACAACCAATAAAAGCCCAGCCGAACTACTAATGGGTAGAAAGCTAAGGTCCCCACTCGACAGGTTACACCCTACGTATAACCCGGAGAGGCCCCCAGACTCAAGCACCAAACACCGAACTTTCGCACCCGGGGACCCCGTATATGCAAAAAACCTGACGGGAGACCCTCTATGGATCCCAGCCGTCATCACCCAAGCAACAGGCCCACACTCGTACCGGCTACAAACAGCAGACGGACGAGCCTGGAAACGCCACATCGACCAACTTAGGTCGAGAACTGCAAACCAACAAACCGCCGATGCACAAACAAATGAACCCAACCCCCGCAACGCAAGCCAAGGGGGGAGGGAATACCCAGGGGACCGAATCCAAAGAAAAATAAACCAGCAGTACTCACCGGAACGCAGCCATCACGACCCCTCGCCAGAAAGGAACAGCCAAGCCAGCTCGACCGACCCGGAAAGACCGAGCGGGAGCAGCAAAACCTGTAGCTCAACCAACCCGGAAGGCCCAGGAGGGAGCTACGGAAAAAGGACCGGCCCGATCGACCAGCCGGTTCCCACGACAGCAGCAGGAGCAACGGAGATCCCGACCGAACCGGCCGGGATCCAGCCTACAACTGAGTTGCGCAGGTCAAGTAGGACCAGACGGAGCCCCGCCTACCTACGTGACTACGCAACGTAAGGACTGAACCAAGAGGGGAGGGGTGTTCTGTCCTTCATTAACATACTCGAGATCCCCGCGCTTTGATTGGCCAAAGCACGGGGCTCTCCGATTGGTCAGGCGAGCCGCGCCTATTGGCTCGCTAAGAATTTCCCGCGATTGGTCCGTTCAGACCGCGGGAGATTCAAAGCGGTGCCATTGGCCGCGGCCGCCGTGGCGAAAGGAATAAAAGCCGCGGGCTTTTTTCCTTTCGCCAGTTCGGTTCCCGCAGATCAATAAACAGCTTTGCACTAAGTCACCGACTCCTGGCATCATTTCGCGGACACAACAATGATCTTTAAAACATCTTTGTACTAGATAACTGTCTAAACAAAATGCATTCAAGCAGGGGACAGACAGTAGACATTTAGACATTCCTTTGGGTGTCATCAATAATTTCCTTCCTTCCTTCCCTCCCTCCCTCTTTCTTTCTTTCTTTCTTTCTTTCTTTCTTTCTTTCTTTCTTTCTTTCTTTCTTTCTTTCTTTCTTTCTTTCTTTCTTTCTTTCTTTCTTTTCTTCTTCCTTCCTTCCTTCCTTCCTTCCTTCCTTCCTTCCTTCCTTCCTTGCTTCCTTCTTTCTTTCTTTCTTTCTTTCTTTCTTTCTTTCTTTCTTTCTTTCTTTCTTTCTTTCTTTCTTTCTTGTCTTTTTGTTGGTTAACGATTATGAAGCTTTTTCCCCCTGAAGAGGTCACATGAGAACAATTTAGATAAATAAATGAATAAATAATTGCAATGTGTCATAAACTAACCTGAAAACAGCTGAAAGGTGGGGAAAAAAATCCAGGTTTAGGACTAATACTTGATTTTTGACAATAAGCCAAAGTTAATAACATACAGACATGGTTGTCTCTCCCACACATGCAAAAATGGATAATTCGGAAGTCTAAAATTAATTTAACAGGGGAGCATACTGGTTATGATATGTTGTTTTTACGCAGAAGTGATTATTAATGCAACCCGAGAAATATTTCCAACATAATAATTGGAAATGTTTTGTTAATGGAACCTAAGGGGGAGTTTTCAAGTAGGCTTGCATAAGGATGTGTAGAACTGTCCATGTAATACCTTTTCATATACAATTCTCTTCTGTTCATTTTTAATACAATTATCCCCAGTAGGTGCTTTTAAAAAATGGAACCATTCCTCCTCCCTCCCTCTCTCATTTCCTTCTTTATTTATGTATTTAATGGAGTTGCCCAAGTATATATTTTCTTCTGTTGCCTTTTTTTCTAAAATATATCCTCCTCTGTGCATATTTTGAATAAAAAATGATCCCATTGTTCCCTTTCTATTTGATAGCTTGTTTACGTACCTGGCAATGAGACTGTAGAAAAATATTTCTGAATCTCCATGGATGACCTAAATATCTGCAAAAGTTATTATTTCAATCTTTTTTCCCTTTTAGCCTCTCACTTTGCAATTGATTCAAAGCTAACTCCAAACTTCTAGAATGCAAAATTGACTACTGTCAGGTTGATTTGAATGGATGAATGAATGAATCAGTTGAGGGAAAGAAAAAGACTTCATTCGTCGAGTATAATTGGTGCATGTTAAGTTCTGCGCAGGGGTGCAAGGAGCGGAGATGAGGCAGTGAATAGTGAACTTCAACTCTTTATTAAGCATACTGAACAGAGCAATCACCTAGGGCAGCAGCAGCCTTTTTATAGGGTTGGCTGCTGTCCTATTAGCCAATGAAAAACATGGAAGTGTTAAACCCTTGAACCGATGAGAGTTGGCCCATTAACAGCCAATCAGATTTCCCAGAAAGGACCAATCCGATGTCGCTATTATCGGCCAATCAGAAGTGCAGGATTAGAACCCTGCTTTTTACTTAAGGTTGTTAAAACTTTATTAAACGCCTTTATTAGTTCATAACACCCCTCCACCCTAGGTTCCATTTGAGGGGTGCGGTAACGTAATCCCGTAGATATGCAGGTCGTTTCAATTGCCTATTAGATTTGCGCTGTCCCACCAGTTCCTGTCTGTAGTCCGGTTCCGGTGGAACATTTTTTGATTTATCTGGTACAGGCGGTTCCACATCTCCACAGGACGACTTGGCGCCACTAATTCTGTCATCGTTGTCCTCCGGTTCCTGCGGGCTCGCCTCCGTTGAGGTATTTCTCTGTGGCGAGGCACACCCCCTTCATGATTCTTCTTCATGGAACGTGCCTGGCTACTGACTTTCTTCAATTTCATCATCCAGTATCTCAAATTCGGTTCCCTCGACATCCCCTCCCCCCTCAGTTTGAGGGTCACAGGAGTCGTGGGAACTGGGTTGCAACCTAGAGCGAAGCTGATCTATATGGCGTTTCCATATTTTCCCGTCTATTGTTTGTACGTGGTATGATCTGGGCCCGGTGGCTTGGGTTATGGTTGTTTCGACCCACAACGGTTTGCCAGAAAGATTTTTAGCGAAGACTAAGTCGCCTACCTTGAATTCACAGCACTTTCTGCTAGATCCACAGGGTTTCTCTGGCACGTAGGCCGGGTGGAGACGGTTGAGGTGGGAGCGAAGCCTGCATCCCATCAACAGTTCAGCTGGCATTTTGCTGGTTACGCTGTGTGGGGTGATGTGTTGGAGTAGGAGTATTCTGTTCAGTTTGTCGTCAATGTCCCCATGGTCCATCTTGTGGGGAGTTTTTTTAAGAAATTGGACCATGCGCTCGGCCCTTCCATTGGCCGCAGGGTGTGCCGGCGAGGTTAACGCATGGCAGATGCCCCGGTCCACTAAGTTCACCAGGGCAGTGAACTGGAGTCCATTATCGGAGACTAAAACGTCTGGCAGTCCATGTGTTGCGAATAGTTTATTTAATTTGCGGATGACTGAATCGGTTGTAGTAGTCTTCATCTTGTGTATTTCGAGCCAGTTGGAATAGGCATCCACTGTTAGGAGGAACGTATGTCCCTTAGTAGGTCCCATAAAGTCAATGTGGATGTGGGACCAAGGCCCCCGGGGAGTTTCCCACTCCATTGGAATCACCCTAGCTGGGGCACTGCTGACTTCTTGGCATTTTAGACAAGTCTTCACCCAGGCTTCGATCTGCTTATCGATGCCCGACCACCATGCGTAACTTCATGTGAGCGCTTTCATATGCACAATGCCAGGGTGACCGTCATGCAATGCTTTCAAAACTGTTCATTGTAACTGCTCTGGGACGACGACTCTGTCTCCCCATAGGATGCAGCCCTTCTGTGAGAAAAGCTCTATTTGCCGGTTTCTGAAAGGGGTGAAGTCATCAGGGGTTTGGTCTGCTGGCCATCCTCGTTCAACCCAGTTGAGAACTCACACCAGGACAGGATCTCGTTTCGTTTCGATAGCGATGTCTCTGGCTGTTAGCAGCGGTGAATGTAGGGTTTCAATCTGGAGTGTCGTGAGGGTTGGAGCTGGGTTGTCGACGGTTTCCGGAAGTGGGGCATGGCTCAATGCGTCAGCATGGGGAATGGCTTTCCCCGGGTGATATTGCAATTTATAATTGTACACAGCTAAGAACTCCGACCAACGAGTCATTCTGGGTGACAATATATAAGGGGTTGGTTTGTCTCCCGCAATAATCCCCAGCAAGGGCTTGTGATCGGTAATTATCATGAAGGCTCATCCATACACATATTCATGAAACCGTTTCACAGCAGATACAACAGCAAGAGCCTCTTTGTCAATTTGGCTATAGTTGCGTTTAGCCCTCGATAAGGTCCTTGAAAAATAAGCAATAGGGGCCTCAGTATCGTTTGGTAACACATGGCTTAAAATGGCTCCTACTCCAAATGGTGACGCATCACATGTAATGGTTAAAGGCAAAGTCTCGTTATACTGCATTAAAACAGCATCGGAGGTTAGTAAGTTTTTCACTTGTCGGAATGCGTGCTCCTCTCAGTGTCCCCAGACCCAGGTGGCTTTTTTGTCGAGCAGTCTATTTAGGGGCTCAGCTACGGTCGCCTTCTGGGACAAGATGTTGTAAAAGTTAATGAGCCCCAGGAAAGCTTGGAGGTCTGTTCTATTCTTAGGCCTTGGTGCGTTTTTGATTGCTCTTAGTTTGCCCTCAGTGGGGTGAATTCCTTGCTTATCGAGAAGGTACCCCAGGAACTCTACTTTCTCTATACACAGTTGACATTTATTTTTTTTAACCTTTAGCCCGGAGTCTTTAAATTTTTGGAGGACCATTCTAAGATGCTTCTCTAGTACTTCTCTATTAGGGGCCGCAATTAAAACGTCATCAAAATATGGTATGATTCCCTTGATCCCTTGTAAAAGTCTCTCCATCAGACTTTGGAAAATCCCTGGGGTTACGCTCATTCTGAATTGGAATCGGTTGCATTTAAAAGCACCTCGGTGAGTAACAATAGTCTGCACTTCCGCGTTTTTTTTTATCTACGGGTAGTTGTTGGTACGCTTGCGCTAAATCCAATTCGGTGAAGATTTTTCCGCCCCCCCAGGGAATGGAGAAGGTGTTGAACCACCGGCACCGGGTAAACATTCTGTTGTAGGGCGTGATTGAGGGTGGTCCGGTAGTCCCCGCAAATTCTTAATGATCCATCCAGTTTGATAGGTGTTACGATTGGGGTTTCCCAACGGGCGTGGTCAGTTGGTTCTAAAACACCCTGGGCTATTAATTTATCAAGCTGCTCGTCAATTTTTGGTTTTAGAGCAAAAGGCACCCGACGAGGCTTGAGGCAGATGGGGGCTACTTCAGGGTTAAGGTTAAATGATATCGGGGTCCCCTTTACTCACCTAGTTTGTCTGCAAAGACGTCCTGGAATTCCTGGACGAGGGCCTCCTCCCAGTTGTCGCTTCTGGTTTGGTGAATGCCAGCTGCCTCGATCCGGAGTGGGGCGAACCATTGAAGGCCTAATAAACTAGGCCATCACGATCGATGACGGTCAGCGGTAGCGACGCAGTACAAATTTTGAATGATACTTGAACTTGGCTGGAGCCGATGACCGGAATTCGGTTCCCCTGGTAATCTTTGAGTATAATTCTTTGGGCTCTGAGGTCTTGACACCAGATGGCAGGGATTAACTGTTTGAGGGTCTTCCAAGAAACCATCAAGAGGGACGATCCTGAATCGACTTCCATCATGCAAGGTTGGTTCTCAATGGTGAACCTCACTCGGATCTTCTTTGCATCTAACAATGAAGCGTGACCGATGGTAATGGTTTGGTGTGCCTCTTCCCGTCTCGTTGAAGTGGCAAGTGTTTTATTTCTGTAGGAGTGGTTGTTCCATTGGTGGTTCAAGTGTTCCCGACTCACAGGACGATTCCCTGTGGTCTGGCGGTAGTTGTTTTCTCTCCGAATTGGGCTGGATCCTCGCTTGCTTCTACAGACCTTCCCGGTGTGGCCTCTTTTCCCACAGGAATGGCAGAGCGCATCGAGGAATTTGCAGTCTGATCGCGGGTGGTTTGCCCCACAACCCACGCATTGGTGTGGTAGTCTTTGATTCCGCGGGTTGCGTTGGTCACGTTCGGACCGGAGCTGGTTGACCTCCTCCTCATCACTTTCTGATGGAGATTGGAGGTCCTCGTGGTGGGTCGCTGTTGGGTGCCTCTCTAGGCGAGGTGAGGTATCATTGGCGAGTTGACGGAGCAGTGCGTTGGTGCGGTGCATTCAGGCGGCCGACTTCCTAGTTGCTTCTGCTGTAGTAGCGTCTTTGATGACATCGGCAAGATCGATATCCCCTTTGGCCATGATCTTGCTCTGCGCCGAGTGGTCATCTAATCCCAGAACTATTCGGTCTCTCAGAGCTTCTTCGAGGTCTACAAACCCACAGAGGCCTCCCAGGTTCTGGAGGTCCACGATGAAATCTGCGATGCTCTCTCTTTTCCATTGGTTCCTCTGATAAAACTCATGTCTTCGGACAAGCGTTGGTACGGCAGGTGCATAATGGGCCCGTAGAAGGAGCGTGAGGATGTCCCAGTCCATGGATTTCACCTCAGCTGGTTTCGCTAGTGCCTTGGCCATCTTAAAGACGGCAGGCCCGCAATGGGTCAGAAACACTGCTCGCTTTTTCCCCGTAGTTGCATCTTTCAAGTTGTTGGTCTCCAGAAACATCTGGAGCCGGTCCATGTACGAGTCCCAGTCTTCTTGTGCGGGTCAAATGGAGCGGGTGGTATGGCGCCGCTGGACATGGTTTCCGTTGTCGATGCACCTTCAGCCACGTGCTCTGTTTGGTGCTCTGTAAGTGTTCAGTCAGCTCTGATGTCTCCACATCCCACCCTTGTCACCAGTGTTAAGTTCTGCACATGGGTGCAAGGAGTGGCAGCAGCAGCCCTTTTATAGGGTTGGCTGCTGTCCTATTAGCCAATGAAAAACATGGAAGTGTTAAACCCTTGAACCAATCAGAGTTGGCCTGTTAACAGCCAATCAGATTTCCCAGAAAGGACCAATCCGATGTCGCTATTATCGGCCAATCAGAAGTGCAGGATTAGAACCCTGCTTTTTACTTAAGGTTGTTAAAACTTTATTAAACGCCTTTATTAGTTCATAACAGTGCATTTTCAGTTGTATCCAGGTCATCTTCAGAATCCATGATAAATTTGTGGAAGGGATGTAGCTAAATCTACTTTTACCATAGTCATCTAATTTGAAAACAACCTTTATATATGTATACAAATTTGAAGATGGGTATATGTTCAAGTTGCTATAAAAACATGGAGTCTACAGATATTCTATATAGGAGTCTATAGTTTTAAATGTTTCACCAAATGAACATTCAGAATAAAAAGTGCAAGCAAGATTCTACGCACAAGCACAATCCATATGTACTTCCCCAAGCACAGGACCAGCTTGGAGGTCTGATTTGAAATATCATTTGCAGGCTGTGGGCACATCATCTCTTCAATGGTACTCCATTTGATTATGTTCAGAAGCAGAACATGCATGCACTAGTTTTCCTACATTGCAAGGCCAGAGTTAAGGACATGTCTAAGGGTGTCCTGGTCAAATTCTTGGCCTTCATCCATCATTAGATAGTTGGTTGGTTGGCTGGCTGTTTGTTTATTGGATTCATGTGCCCTGAATCACATAAACTCCAGTTATTTGGAGACTGTAACCCAGCACTCCAAGCAATGCTAGCAGCTTGGATCTCACCATCAATTTTATTCCTATTGTACCTTATATGCCATGTGCTTCTGGAGTACTGTAAGATGTTTAATTACTGTATAAATACAATAATCAAGTTTGCTTACAAAGCTGGGTCATAAAATAGTTTTTCCCAAAGGAACTTTAGGCAAATGTTGGTGAACTGTCTAGTTCAGGAGTCTCCAACCTTGGGCACTTTAAGACTTGTGGACTTCAATTCCCAGAATTCCCCAGCCAGCCATACAGTGGGGAAAATGCAGGCTTTTCAGATTTGGATTTTCCCCAGCTGTGCCAATTGGTGTATCTAATAAATCTGTACTTTGAAGAAGATTGCTGCCTCGGAGTTCTGATTCTGTTGCAGGTGCTACTTGGAACCCCGACATTAACCCAAATCTGCAATTTCCTATATGGCCCCAGCCAGTGGTGGAATTCAATTTTTTTTTACTACTGGTTCTGTGGGCATGGCTTGGTGGGCATGGCAGGGGAAGAATACTGTAAAATCTCCAGTCAGATGTGGTATTTGCTGGTTCTCCGAACTACTCAAAATTTCCACTACTGGTTCTCCAGAACTGGTCAGAACCTGCTGAATACCATCTCTAGTCCCAGCCCTTAATGGGTGTAGATTTAATCTCCCCGATTTTTAACTTAACTTGGAAAAGAGAAAGTTATAGTTCATTAATCCAATAGTCTTAAAGAGAACTTGGTTGGGCAAATCTGTTTCGGAGCAATGCAATGGATGCAAGGTTTTCATGCCCACTGAGGGCTTAAAATGGTTAAAGTTGCTGGAAAATATATATAAAAATTCTAATGTAACAAAGATGAAATCAGACTGCAAAGAGTCATTTTAGATCAGCCTTGTTAGAGTCTTCATGGTAACAGAGGAGAAATTTTTTTTGCATAAATTACTGTTTAATCAAAGCCTTGCTCTTTGTTTTTCTTTTCTTTTTTTAAACACAGGGTGACTGCTTTTTACTGCAAGGGTGCCTCAGAAGCTCAAAAACCCTCCCACTTTATCCAGAGCATTTTGGTGAGCAGGGCTGAAAATAAAAATGTCACATTTGGTAAATCCTGGGAAGTCTGCTGCTTTAAGGCAATTCAAATCTGTCTTGTGTTCACATTTGGGGCAGAAGCACCCACACAATTCTCTCCAATTTGATATCAATAATCCCACATAGAAAAGAAATGATAACTCTTAACTATTATTTAAGATGACATCCACCTTTTAACTTTAAGCTGTGTTCTTTAAACATTTCTGAACTTTTCTCTCCTCCCTCCTACCCTTTTCTCTCTCTTCTCCTTCCAAATGCCTTGATATGAATTTACCTGTCATCCTCGGCTGTACACAAAGAGAGTCGACGACACCAAGCACAAAGATATCAGGAAGTGCTTTTCCTAGCAACTGTAATCATCAGAAAGATCCCAGAACATTCTACCTATTCATACTGTATTTTGTGTTTTGAATAGCACTGACAGGTGAAGTGGATTCATAGTATTTAATATTTTTTTTTTTTTAAAAAAAAAGTGCCGTGGATTGGATTTGCACAAAAGCAAAAAAAAAAAAAAAAATCCATATTATTCATGAACAGATGAATTCATTGCGTGGCAAGTTCCCTGATAATATTTTGTGTTACGGTACTTCTCTCTAAGATACAATGCTAGAGGCAAACAGTTCTAATTTGTACCCCAAATACATAATTTAGGTGATGCGTTGAAAGAGACTGGGTCCAAATGTGTTTTCAAATACATGTCAGCAATCCACAAAGATTCCATTGCTAATTGATCAAGAAACATATGTACCAAGAGAGGCAAATATTTAAGCACAGCATTGAATTATGGAGTCTTTTATGCTCTCTGAGTTTTGGTTGTTTGCTTGCAGATGTTTCATTACCAAACTAGGTAACATCATCATTGCTACTGTAATGTTTTGATGCCTATTTACGGTGCCAATAAGCACAAATATCTGCAGTTCAAGGCTGTGGGGTCCTTGGTTCTCCCCTGAGCTTGTTTTCTTGCAGACATTTTATTACCCAACTAAATAATCCATCAGCACAACTTCATTGATGATCTTATCTAGCTGGGTAATAAAATATTTGCAAGAAAATAACCAAGTTCAGAGTCCACCAAGGACTCCACGCTTATAAATGTACAATAAGTATACATATTGCATATGTGTGCAATGTCTAGAAAATCTACTTTTAAGGGACTTTGTTTTAAATGATCTAACACAGGGATTCCAGGAGATTTCAGTGATAATAAAGGCAAATAGCAAGAGCATTTAGACTTTATACCACTTTACAGTGCTTTACAGAGTCAGCATATTGCCCCCAATAATTTGGGTCCTCATTTTACTCACCTCAGAAGGATGGAAGGCTGAATCAACCTTGAGCCTGGTGAGATGTGAACTGCCAAATTGCAGGCAGCCAGTAGTCAGCAGAAATAGCCTGCAATACTGCACCCTAACCACTGCACCACCGTGGCTCATAAATTATTCTGGATTCATTTTCTGATGTCAAATTGCTGTAAGCCATTGAAGTACTGCTTTAAAGCAATTTGGGGAATATTCTTGGTACAGCTTTTAATTCACATTCATACAGTATTTATTCATGTCCCAAACTGCACTTATCTAACCACCATCAGCAAAACAATACAATCAGTTTTAATTCTTTGCTGCCACCTGGCCATCATCTGGACTTTTGCATTGCAGATACAGTAATTTGCCTTAGGTTTGCCTTTGAATCCAAAGCCTGGGTCTCCAACTGCATGCCCAGGCTTGCCAGTGGTCAAGAGTGTCTTCTTTCTGAAAATTAGTTAATTAATTTTCCCAGGAGGTCAGGCAAGCTGTGTTGCTGAAATGGTTTTTGTGACTGGATGTATTGTTCACTTCAGGCATCATGGGATATTGCTTCTAGCTATTGTTTTAATCTTTGTACTCCGCCCAGAGAGCTGTTGTGAGATGGATGTCCATATAAATTGTTTAAATAAATAATATGTATTTTTAATGGGAAACCAGCATACCACGGACAGCTTTAAGCATAATCTTTTGAGAGAGAGAGAAAGAAAGAAAGAATGTTATATACCACCTATGGTGCTCAAGGAAGTGTGCAAAGGAAGGAAATTTATATAAAAAAGCAGCTAATAGATACATATATAAATAATCTATATAAAAGCAGTCTGCAGACTATTAAAAGGCAATGACCAGAACTGATATCCCATATATCTTTCTTGGGGAAACATTGGCTTAGGTTATTGCCAGTGATGTCTAACTTGTAATTTCTTGTAATCTACATTATTAATATTGTTTACAAATGTACTTTTTGGGTTTAAAGAATGATTAAAATTAAGATTTGATTAAGAGTATCACTTAAAATTTGTTCTGTTCAGTGGACAGCAAACGAGAGAGTGGAAGGCTGTAAATTCTAATCCTGCCTGAGGCACAAAACCTAAAGGTGACCTTGAGCCGGTCCAACTCTCTTAGCCCTGGGAAGAAGGAAATGGCAAACCACTTCTGAAAAACCTTGGTAACAAAATTGCAGGGAGTTGTCCAGGCTATTACCAGGAACCAAAGAAGGAAGGGGGGGAGGGGGAGAGGGAGGAAGAAAGAAAGAAAGAAAGAAAGAAAGGAAGGAAGGAAGGAAGGAAGGAAGGAAGGAAGGAAGGAAGGAAGGAAGGAAGGAAGGAAGGAAGGAAGGAAGGAAGGAAGGAAGGAACTAAAATAAATCATTACCAAAAATAACTGGATTTTCAAATTCCCTTTTTTTTCTTTTCACATACATCATTATTAAGCAGACATCTTGATTATTTTATATCTTGATTCTTCCTTTAGATGCAGTTAATTCATTCTGTTTTTTGATAATTGATAAACCATCTCTCAAGGGTTCTCATTCTAGATTTGGATGGTGGTAATCCCTGAGTGAAACATTGGATTAATAGATTATGGGTTATAGATTATGGGTTATTTTTATTAATTCATTTGATCCATTGGGTTAGACTTGACTCTTGATGACTATACTGTGTAGAGAAAGTTCCACTTTGACCTGTTTCTAATATAATCCCTTATCTTCCAATGAAGTTTCAGTCTTCCTTTTCTAAACTTCCTTCAACCTTTCCAAGCAAAGTAACCTTTTTTAGCTGAAACTACAAATAATCCTTGATTTACAACAGTTCATTTAGTGACCGTTTGAAGTAATTATGGCACTGAAAAAAGTGACTTCTGACTGCTTTTCACAGTTACAATCATTGCATCAGTCACATGAGCAAAATTCAGACGTTTAGCGACTGACTCATATTTATGTCCCTGGGTCATGTGATTACCTTTTGCGACCTGACAAGCAAAATCAATGGGGAAGCCATATTCACTTAACAACCATGTTACTAACTTACCAACTAAAGTGATTCACTTAACAACTGTGGCAAGAAAGGTCATCAAGTGGAGCAAAACTCACTTAACAAATTTGTCACTTAGCAACATAAATGTTGGGGTCAATTGTGGTTGTAAGTCGAGGATAATAATCAACCTTATTACCTCCTTATAATACTCAATAAAATAAGGCAAAGGTCCTTCATAGATATTCTATCATGCATATCTTATTATCTATCTGGGCTTGTGTTCCTCTGCCTTTTCTGAGGCAGGGAGATTCATTTGGTGTTTGTCTTCCCAAGGATATAGGATCTAGAAGTAACAGGGGGTGACAAAGATAAATGGGTCAGTCTAATGGAAGTAGTTTCCTGCCTTCACAAGTACATCCCTTGTGCACATGCATGATCATGACCTGAAAACAGGGGTGTGTCAAGAGCCAGTTTAATGTCAGGGTTCCATGTAATATGTCCCATTCAATAAAAACTCTGAGGCAGGCATATTCCTCAAAGAACATTTTATTGGGACATATCAAATTGGCAAGTGTTTTACCTTATGATTCTTGACTAATGTATCATCTCTTTTTATGTATACCAACAGCATATGCACCAAGACAAATTCCTTGTGTGTCTAATTACACTTGGCCAATAAAGAATTCATTCATTCATTCATTCATTCATTCATTCTTTCATTCATGTTTCTGGTGAAAAAAACAGCTCTAAGATCCCACTAGTTTTTCACCCAATTAAAACTTTGTCACTTCCCCCCAGAAGAGTCTCAGTCACATGGTCCAATCAGCATACAGTCCAGTTGCTAGGTGACCTGTCTCCACCTTTTGAACACTTGCACCAATGTACTTGATTCCCAGGGGAAATATTTTTATTTAGGCTACAATACCCCAGCTGTCTCTACAACCCCCCTTTTCTGGCCCCTTTGCTGAAGACCCTGTCAACCCTGAAGCAATGAGAAAGGAAACCTCCCTAGAGAAATCTACCAAAAGGAAAATGGCCACAGTTCGGCCAACTTCGGGGTTAACATGGTGGCGATAGATGTAGCAGGGGTGAATGACAGCAACATCAGGAAGAAAGAATTTGGGAAGCTAGAAAAGTACCAAGGAGGAAGCCTGAAGAAGGAATGTGGAAAATAAAGGCCAAAGAACCCCAGTGACAGTAGGAGCACTTGGGACTGTAACAGCAGGATTGTGATTGGAGGGTTGGTACCAATACATCCTAGGAGTAATATGAGAGTTGTTTGTCTAGAAGAGTGCAGTATAGTTACTTCCTATTTTTTAATCAAATTTAACTATCTAGATCCTTATTTTACTGACTGCATAAGGATGGAAGGCTGAGTCAATCTTGAGCCAGTCAAGATTGAATTCTTGGCTGTGGACACAGTCAGCCTACAATATTGCATTCTAACCACTGTGCCACCACAGCTCTTTATCCCCCTCCAAGTCGGAAGTGGGTCTAACCAATCTAGACCATGTAGTCTTCTTCCATATCTTTTGACACAGAACAGTTGCCTCTTCAACAACTTCTTCTTTTGCAAGTTTCACTAGTTCAGAAGAATTGTGTTTCCCCCCAATCTCTGTTTGACAGCTGATTTATTGCTAGACATTTCTCACTTTTTAATGTAGTCAATTCTTTCTCTACAGATGTGTTTTCTATAATTTATTTTGTAAAATATTTCCATATAATATCTCACTTTTTCTTGACTCAGATAGATTTGCTTCTGGTAGTTATTGCCTATGATTGTTCTTTAGTAGAAGAGAATAAAAAAGAGTTATTATTTTTTTCTGTAATATATTTGACCTCTTAAGAGATTTCTCTGATCTCAATAACAGAGGTTCTCTTCCCTTATTTTTCTTCTTGTTCAATTGTTCAGACATTTCTGAATCTTTGTAATCTGATGTTCGTCAGTAACTGATTTTCTGAATACTAGTAAATATCAGTGATAATGTTTAGGGATTTTGCCTTTTTCAAAATCCTTTTTCTATTGCCCCCAATTCATCAGGTTGTTCTCCAAAGACTTTTGCTTCTGCATCAACTGTTAAAAGTATTTAAGCACCTACTTCATTATTAGTGCTTGCATTGAACAATCTGGTTTAACTTCATCTAGCATTGAATTATTTGTACTTCTTGCTGTCCAAAATACTATCAACCATCTTCTCCAATGCCACAATGCTAAAGTATGGATTTTTCTTCATTCATCCTTTCAGATGGTCCAGTTTTTACAATCACTTGCAACAGTTCAAAAGTTTATGGCTTTGACACTGTGTACTTTTGTGACAGTGTGATATCTGTAGTCCAGAGATTGCTTTTTGTTGTAGACTTACTCCCAAGAAACAGATTTAATTCATAATTAGAGTCACCTGTCCATTGATTTTGAACCCATAAAGACAATCTGTTACTATTTTCCATGACTGTTCTACTTATTTGCATTCTGTTGGGAATAGTAGTTAACATAATATTGCCTCCTCCTCCTCCTCTTCCTCTTCATTAATTTTTCCATTGTTCTTTTACTGTCAATCCTTTAAAATAGTCCAGAGAAGAAACACCAACCATAAGTATTAGACTAATTTTATTGTAAGGTTACCTTAACAGAATCTTTACTCCCTCACCTTTACAGCCCAAAAAACTAGGGAAGGTCCCTTCTGAGACAATTGCCATGTCCCCATTCCTTCTGTGGACTCAGCTGTCTTTTATCTGTTGCCTTGTCTCTCCTCCTGCTCCTGCTCCTCCTCCTGCTCCTCCTGCTCCTCCTCCAACTCCTCCTCTTTCACAAGGACATTCTTACAGACAGTTACATTTACCTTCAATAAGAGATTCCTTAAGTTCCGAGATTGTTAATATTATGCATAATATGTCAATTGTAATTTCAAACTTCTATTTGTCTGTTGTCAGCTTCATTTCATACATCAAGACTAAATTTTCCCATTATTCCAGATATTGATTTAATTGCAACTTTAAATGTTCCAGTTGCTCATGGGACACACATGACTTTTTGTGTGTGTTGTATTAATAGAACATTGTTAGTTGGCATAGCTCTGTTCAAAATCAGGTTCCTTTGCATCTTTGGTTAGAACATAAACTGAGATTGATGTAGCAATGAAAGGTTTTCTTTATGTATGGAGATCATCCCGTCATAGTTTGGATTTTATCTGAACACTGACTTTAGCCTTCTTTTATTGATGCCAATACCATTTCTTTGATATTCTTGCTCACCATATAAGATCCGATGCTACTCTCATGTGAAATGACCCATTCCAGTTGATTGCTGATTCCAGAATGTCAAGGGTTACCTTCTTGACATTTCTGCTTTGACAACATCAAGCTTGCCTTATTTCATAGTTCTGACATCCCACATAGCAATGGTATATATATCCTTGCAGCATCAGACTTTCTTTCTTGCCTCCTGTTATTTTATTCTTTTTATTTGTATTCTTGATTGAGATATCTTTGCTCGCTCTTTCTTCCTTGACCTGGAAAGTCTGCATTCACTCCTCATCCTGCCCATCCTTCTTGTTACACAGGGCTTTTATTTCTTGTCTTCCTTTGCCTATCATGATAGCTTGTTCTGAAAGTTACTTGCATCATTCCTCTTTGAACAGATGACTTCTTTCCCTACTTAGGTTTTCAAAATGTTTCTTGTCTCTTACTGTAGCATCACAGGTTCTTTTTCAGATAAGCTGATACTGAATCTGCTCCTTATATTGATCTTATATTCTGACTGTATATCCTCCAGTTCAAATCTTCAAATCAAAGTATCCTCTACAATTTTCCCTAGAAATATTTCCATTTTCCAGGTTACAACAATTCATGTTCATCTGACTGGGTTTCGTTTCTCCATCCTCTGTTCTCTATTATGTAGTCAGTTTGGTACTGGTGTTGTTTATTTGGTAATATCCATGTGTACCACATGCACTTTTGTTGCCTAAGATTGGTGTTGGTAGTGAACAAAACACATTAAAAAAAAGATGTTGAGACTCTAGAAAAAGTACAGCGAAAAGCAACCAGGATGATTAGGGGACCGGAGGCTAAAACATACAACGAACGGTTGCAGGAACTGGGCTTGGCTGCCAAAGAGAGTAAGGGGTCAAGCTATTTTCTAAAGCACCTATAGACCTGACAAGGAATCATGGATGGAAATTGAACAAGGAGAGATTTAACCTGGAAATAAGGAGAAACTTTCTGACAATGAGAACAATCAACCAATGGAACAGCTTGCCCACGGAAGTTGTGGGAGCGCCATCACTTGAGACTTTAAAGAAGAGATTGGACTCCCATCTGTCAGAAATGGTGTAGGGTCTCCTGCTTGGGCGGGGGGGTTGGACTAGATGACTTCCAAGATCCCTTCCAACTCTGATTATCTGTTATCTGTTAATCAACATAAATCATGAGAAACAACAACAATGTTATAGTCGTGAGAATCTAAGGCAATAGTTAATAGGACAGATGAGAGGATAGTAAATAATACTAGGTGGTTTGATATCCTAGGGCAATGGTGGCAAATCTATGACACAGGTGGCACACAGAGCCTTCTCTGTGAGCATGCATGCCATTGTCCCAGCTAAGCTCCACCACACATGTGCGCACACCTCCTGCCAGCCAACTGGTCTTTGGGTCTCTGCTGCACATGCAGGGGGTAGGGCACATGTGCAGGGGGGGAAACCTTTCATTTTGGGTATGCGTGCAAGTGCACACACTTTGGGCACTTGCTGCTCAAAAAGTTTGCCATCACAGTCTTAGGACCTAGACAGTGTTGTGGGAATTAGTTGTTTAGCAGAATGATAGCATGTGTCTGATTGTTTTGGCATGCATTGCCCTATAACATCATTTTGAGGGAAGAAGATGAAACAGTTTTATGTCCAGGATGCGAGGAGTCTGTAGATATTTCCACAGCCATCTTCCTGGCTCATGCATTGTACAGATCTTCAGTGGAAGTCAGGCTGCTTGCAATTATTTTTTCTGCAATCCTAACCAGGGGTGGAATTCAAATTTTTTTTTTTTAAACAAATTTTATTAATTTTAAAGACAAACAACACATCATTAACCATTAAGTACATAAAACCTCTTAACATTATAAATTTTTACAAGTCGGATAAAACATTATTTTTATACAACATAATTCTAATTTATCCCATTTCCATATGGACACATAAATATCTTTCAGCAAATTTCTCATTATTTCTCTTTACTCTTATTCAATTTCATTTCTTTTCTATATTTATCCATTTTATAGTCATCATATTCATTTCTTTCTGACTTGTTTATAATTACATTCCTCCAAGGTTTTATTAATTCTTTTTTTTTTTTTAAAGATTTTTAACAATTTTACAGAAGACACAATACACAAACATACAAAACACAAAACATAAACAAAACTAAAAGATTTTTTCTGAAGATTGTCTGATCCCGGGTTAAAACTCTTCACACAGACACAAATTCAAATATCATATTCACCCCATATATCCTTCCATATCTTATTATCATTTTCTATATATATATATATATATATATATATATATATATATATATATATACCATTTTTATAAAAACAATGCACAAAGAATCAAGGCATAACAGCTTGTAAATTCTTTTCTAGGAAAAAATAATAGTAAAAAACCAATAGAGCATAACAATTCCAAATTATAGTATCAATACTTTATCTATTTAACTTCATATCTTATCCCTACTTCTCCTTTTCATCCAAATTATTTCTTGTTAATTAAAATTTTATTGCCTTTTATCAATATACAAAATCCAAAAAAAAAAAAAAAAGCATAACAAAACCTTTATATATCCTTTCATATCTTATTACCATTTTCAATAACATTCTTTGTCTGTTCTATTTCCAACTATCCATTCATCTTTTTTCTTTTACTATACTTCTCCTATACACCAATTGGAGTAACATCTATAACTCATTACCCTAACTTAAAAGTACCTCATGTAACAATTTTTCTTGGGATTCTGTTTAAAAGATTTTAAAATTACATAATGAATTTTATACTCTAAATACACATATAAAAACACAAACCTATGTACCCTCCAGAATCCCTCTCTTATCCTAAATTAAATTCACCCATTGTCTCTAAATAAACTTTTTTTCTTTAGATCTTGCTTCCCCCCACCAAGTCCTCTCCTCCCCCTTTTCTCTCCTGCTTATTCTTCTCCTTGCCCTTTTTACCCCTTTGTTTTTTCTCCTCTCTTTTTCCACTCCTTTTCCTTTGCTTTCTAACCTTGCCTCCACCTTTTCGCTCATTTTTCTCTCCTTTGGTTGTTTTTGCAATTCTTAAAATCCCCTTTTTCTTATCCTTTTTCTCCTCCTCTCCGGAAGGGACCCATTGTTCATCAAAGATTGCTTCTTCTTCCTCTTCTTCCTTGTCCCAGTCCTTCTGCTGCGTAATCAACTTTTCATAAGTACATAATGCCATTTCCAAGAATTGAAACAAAGCGCCCAAAGTATCTTCCTTTTTATATTTTTGATATTCAGTCTTTAGATCATCCACAAACAATGCCATTATGAAGAGAGAAACTTTTCCCAAAACAACCACAAGTATTTTTAATCAAAAACAATTAAAAAAAAAAAATTCCAAAAGTTAATACTTTTCTTCCTTCTTCTCTTTCTCTTTCTGGGGTTAATGTTTAGTCAAAGAGGTCCAATTACCATATATCTTTCTTTGGGATTCTAGGCAATCTCCTCCTTTTTCAGCTTCTGCTCCAATTTTTTTTTTCCTCTCCCTTCCCACTTAAAATGTCAATTTTAAATAATCAGAAATCCATACCTCCAACAAGGGTTTCCAATTTCTTAAATTTTTCAATGTCCAAAAATCCTTTTGTTCCTTAGCTTCAACTCTCAAAACAATTCACTTTCGATGTCCAATATATCCAAACATTTCTGCTCTTTCCATGGGGTGGGAGAGTGAAGAAAAAATGAAAGTTCCCTTTAACAGCTTCTCCGCCGCTTTCGCTCTTCTTAGGGATACAATGTATCCTCCAGCAATTCAAACAGCTCAGTTCCAGGCAATTTAAAGGATGTTACTTGACCTGGCTCAGACAAAACTTTTACTCTTCACATTTCCTCCAGCGCAATCTTACCCGGTTGCTGGCTTCTTCGTGGCGGCCATTGCTGACCGCCGCTCCACCGCCTTGGGAAAAAGGGGTTTTTCCGGAGAAGGGGGGGTCTGCGACACCCCCACCTCCCTGTCTGACTCCCCTCTCTTTTCAGCTGTCCCTACAGGGCAGCCATATCCCCCTGACCCATCTGGGTCGGGGGTACCTCGACGGCTAGCACAGCAGGAATCGCGAGCTGTCGCGAATTCCTGCTGCCCCGAAGCCACGCGAAACCGGAAACCGGAATTCAAATTTTTTTAACAACCGGTTCTGTGGGCATGGCTTAGGTGATGGGCATGGCTTGGTGGTCATATGACTGGGTGGACATGGCTTGGTGGTCATGTTATTGGCTGGGCGTGGCCAACTCAAAATCAGTCACATCGAGACACGCATCTCCTCACCTGGCCTCTCATGACTGTGGGGATGCTACAATAGTCATAGGTGTGAAAAATGGTCATAAGTCACTTTTTTCAGTGCCATTGTAACTTTAAATGGTCACTCCACACAAACAAAGTACCAGTAAAGGGAGGGAAAAAAACTCCAGACGTTCCTGAGACAGGAAGACTAGTCCTGCCAAGAATGTAATTAGTGTTAACGGAGAGGCAGTTCCTGTAAGCAACACCAGAATGTTTCCTTCCTGCCTTCCTTATAGGATTAGCCCAGTAATTTCTTCTAAAAACCGCTTAGTTTGTTTCTTCTAACAAACTGCTTAGAATGTTAACAACCAGTTCTACCTCTACCAAATAGTCCAAACTACCCCCTGGTCCTCACTGTCTGTTGAAATCTGTGTCTGTCTTGTTTGGTGGTTGTGCCAAATCAAACAGTTTATAGAGGTGCAAATGACAAATGTAATAATTCCTTTATAGAATTGTATCAGCAGTTCCTTGGACAGTCTGAGCTCGCGCAGGAAGAACATTCCTTGTTGTGCTTTTGTGATGACATTTTTGAGGTTAGTGTCCATTTTAAGTCCTGACATATTATAGAACAGTGGTGGCTAACCTTTTTCAGCTCCCACACCAATAATTGAGCGCGAATGCTCACTTGCATGTGCTTGTGTGCCAGAACCCAGAAGGCAATGCGTACTGCCCCCTCCTCCCATGCCCCCTGTGTATGCATGTGCAATTCCCCCTTGTGTGCAGCACATCTGCACGTGTGTGCGATTCTCCCTTGCACGCAGCATGTCTGCGCATGCATGTGAGATTCCACCCCTCGTGTGTAGCACGTCTTTGTGCATTTGTACATGATTCCCCCCCTCGCTCACATCACGTCTGTGCATATGCACACATCCCCTCGTGGACAGTGCATCCCTGTGCATGTGCACACACCTCCTGCACACCTCTCTCTGCCCCCCTGCACATGCAAGCCAGATACCCAATAATCAGCTATCAGGTGGCGGTGCTGAATACCTCCTCTGCTAATACCCATGTTTTAGTAATCTTCAGTTCTTCCATTATAATCTCATGTTTCTTTTTGTTCATGCTTATGACATTCCAATTGTAGGTGTCCTTGTAAAATGAGGATCTCTTTTTTCCATATTAGTACCTACAATGACTAGAGAATGTGGATAATCCTTGGTTCATCTCCAGATCCCATGAGTGAAAGTTTGATTCTCCCTCCACCCAGATGTGATTTGCTTTTGCCCCTTTGCAGGTAAGATTATTGAATATCTTCTCCTAAAGCAGCGGTGTTAAACTCATGATGGCACGATGTCATCACATGATGTATCCCAACTTTTTTCCCTTTCGCTAAATCGGGGGTAGGGGTAGACAGTGTGTTACGCGTACGGCCTGTGGGCCATGAGTTTGACACCCCTGTCCTAAGAGTGGCTTTTACTTACACCCCAGAAATTTCATGGGTCTTTACATTGTTTCATCCCTTCGCTTTCAACCTTATTGGCAGAAGTGACCCTACCAAAACAAAAAAGAATAACAGAGTTGAAAGGGACCTTGGAGGACTTCTAGTCCACCCCATGCTCAAGCAAAAGATCCTATACCATTTCAGACAAATGGTTGTTCAATATCCTCTTAAAAACTCCAGTACTGTAGCATTTACAACTTCTGGAGGCAAGTTGTTCCGCTGATTAATTGTTTTAACAGTCAGGAAATTTCTCTTTAGTTCTAGGTTGCTTCTCTCCTTGATTAGTTTCCACCCATTTCTTCTTGTCCTGCCCTCAGGTGCTTTGGAGAATAGCTTGACTCCCTCTTCTTTGTGGCAGCCCCTGAGATATCGGAACACTGCTATCATGTCTCCCTAGTCCTTCTTTTCATTAAACTAGACATACCCAATTCCTGCAGCCATTCTTCATACGTTTTACCCTTCAGTCCTCTAATTATCTTGTATTTGTGTTGGAGTCAATTCCATAGTCATGAAGCTACTGAGCATATTAAATTGCTAATCCTAGGAAGGAAGGGGTCTAAAATATCATTTACCAAACCAAAATTTTCAATTACCCTAGTTCTTCTTTGAGGCTATTTTCCCTGATATTATTTATAATTGTATACAGTATTTCCTGCACAGAATTGTAATAAAGTAACCAAGATATCCATCATTTTTTTTCAAGAGAATTCAATTCACCAATTCTTAAAGGACAGAAATAATGAAATAACTATTTCCAATAGAAAGGAATTAAGATGTTTTCCAAAAGATGGAGATAAAACCACAAAGTGGAGCAGAGCAAAACTTTAACAAACTAGAGTTATGTATGCTTTTAAATTGCTTCCTTATTTTTTTAATGATTCTTAGGAATGTATTTATCTGGTCTCAGAGCTACTTGGTGGCTTAAAGTGTTTATCCCCCCTCCCCCAAACAAAACCACCACAACCCTCCATAGGATTTTAATCTAGTATATGATTATCTCATAAATGTGGAATTCACTGCAGCTCCCAGGAAGATATCTCAGCTAAACTAGCAATGCTTACTCTTTTATCTTTCATATTTGTAAAAGGCAAAATTGAAGTTCTGCAGGATTAATAAACCTTGCCAATAGCAAATTCCCAAAGGAGAATGATTTGGAAGTAAAGAATGATAAACCTAACATCTGTCTGAATCAATCATTTATATATGACAAAACAGCTTTCTCCAAACTTGTGCCCTACCAATGTGCGTTGGGATTTTAAATATTGCTGGCTGAGAATTAGGAATAGTTGTATTGAAACAGAGTTAAGTAAGAATTCATTTGGCTTGAATTTGCTCCCAATTATTCTTGTAAATGAACAATCACAATAATCTGATATTTATCATGTATCCTATGAGAGGATATAAGAAAAACATTTGGCAATCAATCAATCAATCAATCAATCATTATCTAATTCCAAAGAATGGTTTCCTCCCTCCCTCTCTTTCTATAATCAAACAAATATGCAAAGCTTTAGGGTTATTGAGTCTAACTTTCTTTGTTAATCAAGTCTTCTTCTCCCCACTCTGTATCTCTATAATCTGTTCTCTATCTATCTCTAAGAGCCTTGTTTCTCATTTCTAACACTTGATCTTTTCTTTCTACATTTTTATTGCCAATGTTTGAAAACCTAACCATGGGTATTTAATAAATGGCATGCAATCATGCCTGCTGGGTGACCAAATTTGATAGATTAGAAGCAGTTTGCATTTAGCAATTGACACTTTGTGAGATTTCATACTTAACAACCTTGTTTTCATTTATAGCATACTTAAATATTCCAGTTAAAAATGCTCATATTTTAAAGAGAATTGTTAATTCAGGCATAAGAAGATATTTTTCTCCCTAAAAAGAAGCCCTTTGTACTGACCCAGGGAGGCAGCATTTAAATCATGCTGATTCTGAATGAGCCTTTAATTTATTAAATTAACAGTTTCCACTCCCTTTGATGCAAAAGCCAAACTGATGGAAAACACAGGCTATCTAACAAAGCAATCTCCATAAATATTCTGCTATTACAGATGTTGGCTGGTCAATAAAAAGACAACTTCTGCTAAAAGATATCAAATAGCATCTTGTGGGACATTTTGAAGTAGGTGCTCTGGTTTATAAGCTCCTTCTGATGATATTATCTACCATTCTTTTTTTTTTTTTTCTATCTTATTATCACTGTCTCGGATAAGTGATAGACCCTACTTTGTAAGAAGAAATGTTGGGGAATGTGTTTGGGTCTTAAAGTAACTAACCTTAAGACCTTGCATGTTGATTTGTTTCTTCCTGGTTTTATGAAGGGAGGGAGGAGGGAGATTAGTTTTTTTAGGTTGGGACCAGAAATACTTTTCTTATCTTCTCTTAGGATATATGACAACATAATTTGATTTGCCCTCTGGTAAACAAGTCTCTAACCTGCAACTTCTAGAGATGCTATGCTTGAATTTCTCACTGAGAGTATGCAGACTCTAAAATGGAGAACATTGCTTTAAAGCAGAGGTGTCAAACTCAAGGTGCTTAGATCTGGCCCTCGAGGCCACCCTGAAAATTCATGTGGCCCTTCTGAGCTCCATTTTTGCTGGCAGAAGGTTGTAGGAGGTCATCCCAACTGAAAACATAGAATGGGAGCCCGTTGTCTCTGGCACAGCCCCCAGGCCCCCACAGCCCCCCTGACCTGAGGGAAGTCAAGCTGGCCATGCCCACAATGGCCATGCCCCTTGCCCCGTCGAGGTCAAACACAATCCTGATGCGGTCCTCAATTAAATTGAGTTTGACACCCCTCCTTTAGAGTTTGAGCAACAGATTCTAGTTCTGACTTCTCAACGTTTACCAGTTCTGAACCTTCTAGAGAATGCTTCCCGTATTAAGCCTCCTGCACACAACTTTTTGTTTTTATTGATATTCTCTCTCTCTCTCTCTCTCTCTCTCTCTCTCTCTCTCTCTCTCTCTCTCTCTCTCTCTCCCTCTCCCTCCCTCTCTTTCTCTCTCTCTCTTCTTCTGCTTGCATTAATACCCTATAATGTCACTGCCTGAGTTATAAATCCTTTCCTTACTGAAGGTCAGCTTCAATCTTGTATGAAAATGAATGTCATAATTACTGCCACTCACTTTAAACAAGTATTAGCTATTATATTTCCAAAGACCCAGCTAACTTTTATCCCTTCTGTAACCTCCCTAATATTTCCAGCATTTTGGCTGTCAGTGATAAATGATTGCCCTCCCATTTACGCACCACCCAGAATATATAATGGAAATGTCATCTAAAGTCCTTTCTTTCCCTAGAGACAAAAATTGCTTTTTGTGGCTATTTTGCTGCTAGTTTCACTTTTTAAACAATTGTTTAAATACTACTGAAAATAAAAACCCGCAGTTATTTCTAGAAGCAAATCAAGCCCCAAACTCACAAAGCAACTGGGCAGCATCTTTCCATGCTTAGCTGTGAATGTTGTGCAGCCAAACTATGGTTACCTGTAGCCTTCAGGAATGAGCACTTCTAAAACCTCTGGACTCCTGGTCATAAACTCAATCTATTCCTGTTTTTCATTACAAGACTGGGCCCCAGCTCAGTTCCCGAGGAATAAAATCACCTGCTGTATTTCCAACAATTAGGAAAAAGAACAAAAAAATAGGAAGAAATGCAAAATAAATGAATCATCCACACAACACCGAATGAACTCTTACAAAACTTATTAGGCTAGCTTGAAAATAAGCAAGGAAAACAATAGTGCCAAATTGCAGAATAAGAGTACATTACAACAAGGCTAAATATATTTTAAGGCCATAAAAATAACTTGGGACTCTCCCCAACTGAGATATTATTTTCCCACAATGAGAAACAATTTTCCTCCAAATCTTCAAAATTACTAAGCCAATTTTTGTTTTAGTTAGTTCACTGCAGATTTTTTTTTTACACTATCAGCTGTCTTCCTTTTGTGTGTGGGAAAGCGAATTTCCTTCCTAATTTTTTTTTTTTTTTTTTTTGCAGAGAAGGATTGGTAGAACAAGGTATTCTTGGATTTATTTCATGATTTGGTTTTAAAGTTAAAAAAAAGGAAAGATAAACAATAGCATTTAAAGGAAGAAAAGGAAGATGGGGAAAATGGAGAATTTTCTGAATATTTCTATATAGCATTTTAAGATGAAAAATAAATATTGAATAATATTTGGGATATGCTGTAGAAAGATATTTCTTATTTTTATTAGTTTTGTTTTTGTTTTATGTATTAGTTTCTTATTTCACAAATACTTCTTGATTCTTAGCAGCACATTTAGAAATTGTCCATTAATGGAAAAAATAATGCACTGGGCTAGAAAGTGGAAGACCATGAGTTCAAGTCCTGCATTAGTTATGAAAGCCAGCTGGGTGACTTTGGGCCAGTCAGTCTCCCAGCTAAACCTACCTCACAGGGTCACTGTTGTGGGGAAAATAGGAGAGGGAATGTGAATTATACATGCTCCACCCTATTTGTAAAAACAATAAAGGCAGGATACAAATAGATACATAGATAAATAAAATAAACAAATAATAATTATATTAAAAATCATGCTGCACTTTTTAATTGTTGACCAACAGTTAAGCTGTGATTGAGCTGTGATAGACAAAGTATCAGAACAAACAAAGAACAAACACAATTTAATACGTTGATCTACTCTCAACTCATAAAATATTTCTCTGGTCTTTTAGAGTTGCAACAGAAAGGGAGGGGAAAGTAGTGTAGCAGCTTGCAAAACCGAAACTGCATTCCATAAATGTTTTCATGGATAGTTTCCAGGCGACTGAAGTTTCTGCCACGCAAAATTCTAACTGGAGATTATGATTGATGACTCATGTCTGTGGATGTGTCCCATTGGAAAATATGAATTATGATACACCCAGGGGGTGGGGGAAAACCAGGGTCAAAGGTGACAATGAATGATGTATCTCAGAGTCGGCAGCACTGGCATGTCTTCTTCTAATAAATCTTCTTTAAGCTTTGAGACTCATGATTTAAATGGGGGTAACGATTGGAGCCCTGACCGCTAACCCTGACATCTATTCTCAGGGTTTTCTTTAATATCACAATTCTCAAGTTAAGACTGTTGACTGATTCCATTCACTTTGTGTGATCATTAAAGTGATTGGTTTCAATCTGGTTTCATGTTGCATTTTCTGAATTGGTTTCTTCCCCAAACCCCCAAAACTTTAACCTTAGACTGTCTACTATTGACCTCACCCCTTTCCTAAGAGGTCTGTAGGGGGGCGTGCATAAGCGCACCAATGTGCCTACCATCCCTGTCCTATTTCTTTTTATTTTTCTTATATGTATCCATTTCATGCATTCATAACTATGTTTATACTTATACCTATTATCTTGCAAGCAATTGACAAATCAAATAAATTAATTAATAAATTAAATAAATAAATTTCCTCTGGATTGACTTGTAATTGTTTAACCACAGTGTCTATACTTTTTAAAATATGTGGATGTATGTGTGGATGCAGCTATATCCAGACCCCTGGAAAAGGATATGGGAGGAGAGGGAGAGGATACACTTATTTAATTAATTAATGGCCTGAATTGTTATTTCTCAGCAAGAAGGTCTGTGCGTCAATATCACTTTGCTTACAGCATTGCTACCAGCACTTTGTATTGTTACTACGATGGGTTTTTCTCCATAGGCACAATGAAAAACAGAACACTGAGCGTGGGACTCATTAGACTTGGATAGCCAAGAAATAAGTGTTTTGGTTGGGGGTTGAAGTGAAAATAAGAGATGGAAGAAGGGGGGTACAACACCGAGAGAAAAGAAATTTGAATACAGCCATCCGGCTTTTCATCACAAGATGAATGGTAGATAGCTTCTATTATTCACACCCAGAGCAGACAGGCCTACCAAGAATGATTTGGCAAGTACTAAAGATAAATCATAACACAGATCGCTGGCATCATGATCCCATTGTGAACGTGATTCTTTTTTTAAAAAAACCTGTGATGAACAAGAAGAAGATAAAATAGGACAGGCAAGATGTATAATTAAAGAAGTGCAAGTCTCCTATGAAATCACCCTCCAAGTTCACTCTTTCAGCTCCCCTGGAGGTCCTTCAGGGCACCACACTTTTTATACAAAGAAACACTAGAAAAAAATTGCTATGAATATACATATACGCATAATATACGTATACATATACATATACATATCACAGGTTTAAACTTTGGTTTATTCTTAAGAATGACTTGGAATACAATGAACTGTATAAGGACTTCTTAATTGGGATAAAGATAGTCTCAATGCTAAATAAGCACAAATGTGCTTTACTTCATCCAGCTTCTCAGCAATGTAGAATTCTAGGTTGGGCATTCATTTGGAATGACTCTCATGATTTTAAGTACAAATCAAAATGCAGTTTGATTCCCAAATCTCTGCTTGATAAAATGTAGATCATGCTAAAGGAGACATCCCTTTTAGGAGACAGCGATAGGCAACAGTTCAATCAAATGAATATTGGGAAGGCAAGATAGGATATCAAAGTTCTCTTAATTTTCAATGGTTTTAGCAATATTTGCTTCATATTATTATGAAAATGGATGTCAAAGAATGTAATGTGATGTCTGTTGACTCCAATTTGCCCAAAGAACAACATGTGACTTATGTCAAATGAGCTTTGAAAGATTCTTTTTATAAAAAAAAACAATATAAATGGGAATCTCCCAACACGCTTCTATAGCTAAAACTCCTACAGCTTTAGGATCCATACTATATATTGTTTGATGTTTTTGTTATGGTTAATATTATATATCGCTTTATACTTCTTAAAAAACAGATTAATATCATGTGTGTGTGTGCCAGCCTGCCTGCCTGTCCATTTACCCATCCATTTATCATCAGAAACATATTAGAATGGCTCTAATTTATCCGAATGAACCAAAAGCTTCTAAGGAATTCTCGTGTAAAACGTTAATGTAAAAAGGCTTCAAGAGGTATTAAAAAGTTCCTTGACCTTGGAGGTCATTGTCATCTATTATACAAAGTTCTAGTATATTTCAAATAAGCTGAAGCTGGAGAAATACTGACAGAAAAATCAAAGTGTTCAAAGGGCTGATAGTAATAAAGTTTTTGGTTTAGGGAAAATTATGAATAAAGACATCGTGATAAATATCTTGATGTATATATTATGAATTTAAATGTATTATGATAGATTTCTTGAGCTAATTAGTTTATAACATGATTTAATATATATCTTTCTGTCTGTCTGTCTGTCTATGAACGATACCTTTTAACCTTGTACTTAATTTATGGAAGATTTTTGGATTTTGCTCACCATCACCATCTGCTGGATTAATAAGGAAATAGAGTTTTGGGTTGCTTTGGCCTCAATGCATGATTCATGTACCAAGTTATCAAATGCTATTTTATTGTACTGTGAACTTAGTGGTATTTTATAAACCTAATTTTAGAAGTTTGTTCAACAAGCCAGAGTGAAAACAAACCATGTCTTTGTATGATGCATGAGACCAACCAATGACCTGATTCTCATGGTAGCCTATGATTTGATTAATCATGTTCTGTGGATAACCCACAAATATTTGGTCACACGTCATCCTTAACAGAAATCAAGGATTATATAGGCATAGTGGTTGGATTCCTCTAACACACAAAGGCATACAAAGGCACAAACAATTAAACCACCTTAGTCTTTCAGTGATATATAAATCCACCAGTATCTCAACCTTCTAACTTTGTGTTTATTTGCTCACTTTCTGCCTTTTGTCACCTTCCCATTGGTAAGTATTCTAGGCAGCTGCTGCATATTATTCACAAATCACTATTTCTCATTCATTAATTTCTCTATTCACTAGCTCAATCCACCAGTTTTTAGAGAAATATTGAGAATCCATATAAATATTTTTATTTTCAGGTACTTTTTCCCCTTATAGAATTTGTTCTCCAATAACATGCCTTGGATGTTCTGAAGGTGCATACTGAGTTTAATGCACCGAAAGTTTTGCATACATATATATCTAAGTTGTCATTTTTTAAAAGTACTGATCAAGATAGCTGTTAAAAATTATTATTATTCTTGTGCCATATCCATCATCGGATGTTGGCGATAATGTTGGCTATCCTATTTTTATCAACAAACTCAAACACTGGCAACTGAGTATTAACCCTGTCCAACTATAAGATCAACCTCCATTAACCTTCCTATAACTTCTGGGAGGGTGTTGCTGCACCGTGGTGGGGTTCAAACTTTTTTACTATCGGTTCTGTGGGTATAGCTTGGTGGGCGTGGCTTGGCTTGGTGGGCATGGCAGGGGAAGGATACTGTAAAATCTCCATTGCCATCCCACTCCAGGGGGAAGGTTACTGCAAAATCCCATTCCTTTCCCCACTCCACTAACTTGCTTTCCAGCTCCATTCTCCTGTGCAGGGCAACAAAAGAAGACCCAGCCAATCAGCTGGGACTCAATGGGAGGCAGAGAATAGATGGGGGAAGGGCAGTCAGTTCTCCAAACTGCTCAAAATTTCCACTACCGGTTCTCCAGAACTGGTCAGAACCTGCTGAATACTATCTCTGTTGCTGCATGTATTCAACCTGAAGTGTTTTCTTACAAATTCTGCAATTCCTGCGCTGCAATGACTGTCTTCAACATGGATTCTGCTCTTCTCTTAGATCACTCTGCCTTTAAGGCCCAGACCCATGTCTCAGTCAGCATGTTGAGCTACAAAGAGGCTTCTGAAGCAGGTGCCTGTGCCACTGTCACAGTCAGAAGTATCTTCAGCTGAAAATGATTACTGTGTCCTGAAAGTGTCAGTCAGATATCAAAGATAAATCAAAGAGGAAGAAGGAAAATGTACCCTTTATAAAGAAAAAAGGGAAGAATAATAAAGAGAAAATGCTTTGGGGAGACATGTTTAGAAGTCCTTTGAAACATTTGAGAAGAAATGTGTAACTGGAAGCCAAACTCAACTGTCCAACTTTAATTTTCACTGATAAGCCTTCTCACCTTCCTCTCCTTAAAACAACATTTTCCTAGTTATTTAAGTCCAGTAAAACATTCAAATCTTTTCAAAGATTTATTTTACATTTCTTCTGGCTGTTTCTGTCTCTGGTCTCAGTCTGTTTTCCTCCATGTTAGAATTGTGGTCAAATTGTGTGACACATGAAGGTAATTTTAGGAGGTCAATGGCCAACATCATGAAGAATCACAATTTAAGGTGGCCAGTATATGTAACTTAAAGACGTGAACCTATGTATAATTCTAATGAATTAAACAAGTTAAGAAAATATGTGATGGTTGGTAGCCAAAACATGTTGGAAGTGGTTATTTGTAAGAATTCATGAACAGATATATATACACTGCTCAAAAAAATAAAGGGAACACAAAAATAAGACATCCTAGATCTGAATGAATGAAATATTCTTATTAAATACTTTGTTCATTATATAGTTGAATGTGCTGACAACAAAAATCACACAAAAATTATCAATGCAAATCAAATTTAGCTACCCATGGAGGTCTGGATTTGGAGTTACACTCAAAATTAAAAACACTACAGGCTGATCCAACTTTGATGTAATGTCCTTAAAACAAGTCAAAATGAGGCTCAATAGTGTGTGTGGCCTCCATGTGCCTGTATGACCTCCCTACAACACCTGGACATGCTCCTGATGAGGTGGTGGATGGTCTCTTGAGGGATCTCCTCCCACACCTGGACGAAAGCATCCCCCAACTCCTGGACAGTCTGTGGTACAACATGGCATTGGTGGATGGAGCGAGACATGATGTCCCAGATGTGCTCAATTGGATTCAGGTCTGGGGAATGGGCGGGCCAGTCCATAGCATCAATGCCTTCATCTTACAGGAACTGCTGACACACTCCAGCCGCATGAGGTCTAGCATTGTCATGCATTAGGAGGAACTCAGGGCCAACCGCACCAGCATATGGTCTCACCAGGGGTCTGAGGATCTCATCTTGGTATCTAATGGCAGTCAGGCTACCTCTGGTGAGCACATGGAGGGCTGTGTGGCTCCCTTAAGAAATGCCACCCCACACCATTACTGACCCACTGCCAAACTGGTCATGCTGGAGGATGTTGCAGGCAGCAGAACGTTCTCCACGGCGTCTCCAGACCCTGTCACTTCTGTCACATGTGCTCAGTGTGAACCTGCTGTCATCTGTGAAGAGCACAGGGTGCCAGTGGCGAATTTGCCAATCTTGGTGTTCTCTGGCAAAGGCCAAACATGCTGCATGGTGTTGGGCTGTAAGCACAATCCCCACCTGTGGATGTCGGACCCTCACACCACACTCATGGAGTCTGTTTCTGACCATTTAATCAGCTACATGCACATTTGTGGCCCGCTGTCGGTCATTTTGCAGGGCTCTGGCAGTGCTCCTCCTGTCCTTCCTTGCACAAAGGTGGAGATAGGGGTCCTGATGCTGGGTTGTTTCCCTCCTACAGCTTCCTCCACATCTCCTGATGGCCTGTCTCCTGGTAGCACCTCCTGGTAGTGCCTCTGGACACTACGCTGACAGACACAGCAAACCTTCTTGCCCCAGCTCCCGTTGATGTGTCATTCTGGATGAGCTGCACTATCTGAGCCACTTGTGTGGGTTGTAGACTCCATCTCATGCTACCACTAGAGTGAAAGCACCGCCAGCATTCAAAAGTGACCAAACCATCAGCCAGAAAGCATAGGAACTGAGAAGTTGTCTATGGTCACCACCTGCAGAACCATTCCTTTATTGGGGATGTCTTGCTAACAGCCTATGCTTTCCACCTGTTGTCTATTCCATTTGCACAGCAGCATGTAAAATTGATTGTCAATCAATGTTGCTACCTAAGTGGACAGTTTGATTTCACAGAAGTGTGATTGACTTGGAGTTACATTGTGTTGTTTAAGTGTTCCCTTTATTTTTTTGAGCAGTGTGTATGTATATGTATATGGTTTCTGAGGTTTTGTATATATATATATATATATACTAGCAGTTAAAAGGAAGAAGCAGCTGCAAGCTCACATCACTTTGAGAAGCACAGAGCTGAAGACCAAGCCTGAAGATGATGAATGAGACTTCATCGAAATGTTGCCTAGATACTTCCAATCTTACGTGGGAGAAAACCTGAATAACCAAAGATCCACATACAAATACCCGCGAGAACCTCAGAAAACAAATATTGCACCTCTACGGGGAGGAAACCCACCATCTGACCAGGACTTATGAAAAACTGGAAGTCCAAAGAGCTTCCATTTTATGTGACCTCGCATTCCTATGCAACTGCCAAGATCAAAATTTAATTCCCAAAAGCTTCCAATTGAAATTCCACACCAACACAGCAGCCACCAAACGCATCCTAAAAAGAACAGAATTGGCCCTAATTAGAAATGAACTTCACACAAAAAGATTTCTCTTAGACCAAATCAACAAAGATCTCCTCACACTTCACCTCAGACTCAGCAACAAGATTCACCCCTTACTTTGGGACAAATCCAAACAGCTCGCTGTCTGGAGAGCCGAAACACAGACCACCCTCAAGACAGACACACACACCAACAAACTCAGAAAACTACAACAACGCCAGAAACCAACTCCTCCCCCCTCACAGCCACATATGAAACAAACAGTGCACAACATCTCAGACAAGATCCTCACTGAAGCCGAAACCAAGGTCCTTTCTAAAGGATTCAACTTTGCTGTCACTCCCAAACACATCCCCACAGAAACCATCATATGCGGAGTTGAAACCAGCCTGACCAAAACCAACCCTGATGATGCCAATAGAATCAGACTCGAAATCACCAACATCCTCTGCACTAGCAAACCACCCAAAAGCAACTTATCCAAAGAAGAACAAACTGCACTACTTAACCTGAAAGAAGACACCAGCATAATAATCCTACCAGCAGACAAGGGAAATGTGACAGTGGTTATGAACACATCTGACTACCAATCCAAGTTAACCAACCTACTCCAAGACCCCACATACAAACCCCTAAAGACAGACCCCACCACCTACCTAGAAAAAACCACCAGATCCAAAATAAAAGCCTCCCCCATCAGTGAAGAAATCCAGCAAAGAATCATACCCAGAGAGAAATCATCCAGATGCCCTAAACTTTATGGTCTCCCCAAGATACACAAAGAAGGAACCCCACTCAGACCAATAGTCAGCTCCATAGGCTCACCTCTACAAAACCTAGCCAAATTTCTCGCCAAACAACTACAGCCCTATGCAGAATCCATCAACTCACACGTAAGAAACTCATTCCAGTTCATCGAGATCATAAAGAAACAAAACTTACAACCCAGTGACCTACTAGTGAGCTTCGATGTCATATCCCTCTTCACCCAAGTGCCAATAAAAGAAGCCTTGACAGCCATCCAAAACAGCCATCCCCAAGCACATCCTAGATCTGACCAACCACTGCCTATCCAATACATACTTCACCTACAATGGACAAAAATACAAACAAATAGAAGGAGCACCCATGGGATCACCCCTCTCACCTGTCATCGCTAACCTCTACATGGAACATTTTGAAATACAAGCTCTAGAAAAATATGATCACAAACCCAAACTCTGGCTCAGATACGTAGATGACACCTTCATAATCTGGCCACATGGGAAAGAAAAACTGAACAACTTCCTCACACATCTCAACAGCCAACACCCCAAAATACAATTCACCATGGAAACAGAAGCTAACAACCAACTTCCCTTCCTAGATGTCTTGGTATACAAAAAATCCAATGGCTCCCTAGGACACACCATCTACCAGAAGAAAACACATACAAACCGCTATCTACACGCACTCTCACACCACCAGCCAGCACAGATCAATTCCGTAGCCGAGACACTCATCTCCAGAACAAAATGCTTAGCCGATGAACAACACCTAGAGACCGAACTACACACTCTCACCGGCGTGCTGACAGCCAATGGATTCCAAAGAAAGAAGATCACCCACCTAATCCAAAAAGAAACCCCAGCCAAAATCCAAGACAAAGAACAAGAGAATGGCAAAGCCCTCCTCCCATATATAAAAGGCACTACGGACAAAATTAGCAAGATCCTCCAAAAGCACAACATTAAGACAGCATTCTGCACAAACAGAAAGATATCCACCATCCTAAGAAACCCTAAGGACAGAATCGAGTTGGAAAATCAAGGAGTATACGAAATCCCTTGCACTGCCTGCCCCACCACATACATTGGACAGACTAACAAAAGAATAGGTGTACGCATTGAAGAACATAAGAACTCAATCAAAAAGGAAGAACCGACCTCTTCCCTGGTCCAACACCTCAAAGCCACAGGACATGAGATTGACTTTAAAAATACCAGAACTATCGCCAAAACCGAACACTTCAGCAGCAGAATCATCAGAGAAGCCATAGAGATAGAAAAACGCCCACACAGCATGAATAAACGAGATGATGCCTTCCGCCTACCAGCCATTTGGAAACCCGCCCTCATGAACAGACGCGTACCTAACATGAAGAATGACACCAGACCCACAACCCTGAGAGCCACACAAGATGCCACCACCACACTTCCACGTAGAAAGCAGACTCACACCCACACAGAAGATGAAACACGACCACGGACCAGAAGCCGCACTGCAGCTGCATCACTACCCACCTCAAACCCCTCTGAGCCATATATGAAGCGAACTGACCTCCACCATGAAGATGCAGCACGACCACGAACTCGAAGCCAAACAGCAAGATCACAGCTCATCAGCTCAAACCCTCCAGCAACTAAGACTAACCTGAGCACAATCAAGCCCCCACCTGAACAGAACACGCCTCCAGCCAATCAGAACACAGCCAACCCCCCAACCAATCAGAACACAGCCAAACCCCCAACCAATGAGAACACACCCCCACCCAATCAGAACACAGCCAAGCCCCCACCCAATCAAGTCACACCCCCACTAGCAGTTAAAAGGAAGAAGCAGCTGTAAGCTCACATCACTCTGAGAAGCACAGAGCTGAAGACCAAGCCTGAAGATGATGAATGAGACTTCATTGAAACGTTGCCTGGATACTTCCAATCTTACGCGGGAGAAAACCCGAATAACCAAAGATCCACTCATCTGCCATCATCAGGATTCTGCTGAAACGTTGCTACAACTTTAAAAGCACCACTACTATGACGTGGGAAAATACCCGAACAAAGTTGAATGCCAGACATATATATATATATATATATATATATATATATATATATATATATATATATATATATATATATATATATATATATATATATATATATATATATATATGATGAACACAATACACAAGCCGGATGATGGCAGATGAGATTCTGCCAAAATGTAACTACAAATTTAAAAGCACAACTATAATGTTGTGGGAAAATACCTGAACAAAGCTGAATACCATACATATACATACATATGTACATACATACACGCATACATTTTCTTAAATTTTCATGGGTATCTATAGCCTAACTCACAGATGAACACTATACAGAAGCCTGATGATGGCAGAAGAGATTCTGCTGAAACGTCGCTGCAATTTTAAAAGCACAACTATAATGACGTGGGAAAATACGCAAACAAAGCTGAATACCATACATACATACATACATACATACATACATACATACATACATGCCATAATCCCACAATGCCTGAAGGCTGCAACCATCATCCCCATTCCCCCCAAAAACTAAATATGAACACTCTCAATGACTATAGGCCCATACCATTAACAAGCTCCATAATGAAGGTTTTTGAGCGACTAGTTTCACAGCACATCAGAGACTGCCTCCCGTCCTCCTTTGATCAACAGAGGATGCTGTGGCCATAACACTTCATAGAGCGCTGAGTCATCTGTAGAACAAACAGAGCTATGTGAGGATGCTCTTTGTGGACTACAGCTCTGCATTTAACACTATTATCCCAGATATATTAGTAACCAAACTGTGCAATCTGCAGGTCCCCACCCCCACATGCTCCTGTATTAAGAACTTTTTGGCAAACATACCACAGTCTGTTAGATTTGGCCCCCACCTTTCTTCCACTATTCCACTCAGTACTGGTTCCCCCCAGGGTTGTGTCTTGAGCCCCCTGCTATATGCCTTGTTATGGACTAAGCCAACGCAGTGATACAACCCTCAACAACTTTACTTTATAGCAGGCTTGTAATCCTGCACTTCTCATTGGCCCGTAGATCGCGAGTTGTGATTGGTCATTTTTGACCAGTCTGATTGGCTGTTAATGGGCCCCCCTGATTGGACGCTTGTGAAAGCGGTAAACTCAATTCATTGATTGTTTTGACAGCAGCCAGATCTATAAAAGAGTTGCTGCTGCCCAAGTATTTTGCTCTGTTCTTTCTTGTTAATAAAGAGTTGAAGTCACCGTTTGATGTCTCATCTCAGTTCCTTGCGCCCATGCCCAGGACATAACACTGGCGACGAGGATGGGATGCGGAGATGATAGAGCTGACTAAGTACGCATCGAACAAGACAGAGCTATTCTCCCAGAAAGGCTGCATAGTGTGGGGAGACAGAGTCATAGTCCCGGAGAAATTGCAATATAGGGTATTGAAAATGCTGCATGATGGACATCCAGGCATCATGCGGATGAAGGCATTGTCCAGGAGTTACACATGGTGGCCTGGCTTAGATAAACAGATAGAGACCTGGGTAGCAAAACGCTCCACTCCCCCAAAGACTCCCCCAACTCAGTGGGAAACACCTCGAGGTCCTTGGTCCCGTATCCACATCAATTTTGCGGGACCCACAAGAGGACACACTTTCCTCCTAACAGTGGATGCCTATTCAAACTGGCTCGAAGTCCACAAGATGAAAAGCACCACCACAGAGGCGGTCACTAAAAAGCTGAATAAGCTATTCGCTACCCACGGATTGCCGGATGTCCTGGTCTCTGATAATGGCCCCCAATTCACTGCCCTGCCATTTGAACAGTACCTGGCAGATCGGGGCATCCGCCATGCCTTAACATCGCCAGCTCACCCTGCAGCCAATGGTAGGGCTGAGCAAATGGTTCAATTTGTAAAACAGACCTCGCACAAAATGGACCACGGTGACATTGATGACAAAATAAACCGGATGCTTCTTCTCCAGCACATAACCCCAAACAGTACCATGAACAAAACCCCAGCTGAACTTCTGATGGGCCGGAAACTTCGCTCGCATCTCAATCGCCTCTACCCAAACTACATGCTAGAACAACCCCCGGGATCCAGCAGCAAGTGTCGGGCATTCCAGGAAGGTGACCTTGTGTTTGCGAAAAACTTCTCAGGTGACCCATTGTGGGTCCCCGCTACGATAACGCAACTTACGGGACCCCGATCCTATCGCCTACAAACTGCAGATGGTAAGATGTGAAAACGCCATATAGACCAACTCCGTTCCAGATTAGCACCGGAACCTCTAGCTGGGGGGCGGGGCGGGAAGGAACATTGAGGAAGCCGAAGAAGAAATGATAATCGAAACCCAACAGCCTACACAACCAACCAGGGGATACTCACCTTCCGAAGGAGAACTGAGCCAGGGAGTGGCCTTGCTGCGTGACAGCACTGCGATGGAAGCGGATCCAGGGAACCCGGAAGACAGCACTGACGTAAGCAGGAAAAGTAGCCCAGGGCCACAATCTTCACCATCCAATCCAGCTAGCAGCCCACCAGAACCAGAACCAGGACAGAAACCGGTGGAACAGCGCAGGTCAAGCAGGCAGGTGAAGCGACCTGCCTATTTATGAGAATACCTCACCCCACCCCTCAGACGGAACCTAGGGGGGAGGGATATTATAGACTAAGCCAACGCAGCGATACAACCCTCAACAACTTTACTTTACAGCAGGCTTGTAATCCTGCACTTCTCATTGGCCCATAGATAGCGAGTCATGATTGGTCATTTTTGGCCAGTCTGATTGGCTGTTAATGGGGCCCCCTGATTGGATGCTTGTGAAAGCGGTAAACTCAAATCATTGGTTGTTTTGACATCAGCCAGCTCTATAAAAGGGCTGCTGTGCCCAAGTATTTTGCTCTGTTCTTTCTTGTTAATAAAGAGTTGAAGTCACCGTTCGATCTCTCATCTCCGTTCCTTGCGCCCATGCCCAGGACACAACATGCATTGTACGCCTTTGACTGCTCACCAAGCCATGCAACAAACACCATCATAAAGTTTACGGATGACATGACCGTGATTGGTCTCATCTCCGGAGAGGATGAGACAGCATATAGGGCAGAAGTAGAGAACCTGTCTATTTGGTGTTCATAAAACAATGTCACTGAATGTCCATAAAACCAAAGAACTGATTATGGACTTCAGGAAACATGGACAGGACCACACTCCACTCATCATCAACAGAGAATGAGTGGAAACTGTCCCTACGATCAGATTCCTTGGCATCCATATTTCAGCTGATATCTCCTGGTCCCCTAATACCAAGGCCATAGTGAAGAAGGCTCACCAGTGGCTGCACTTCCTGTGGGTTTTCAGGAAGAACAATCTGGATAAGAAGCTGTTGCTGGCTTTCTATAAAGTCTCTGTGGAGAGCACTCTGACATATTGTCTGGGTGTGTGGTATGCAGGCTCCACAGTTGAGGACAGGAAAACTCTACAGAGGGTGATAAACACAGCTCAAAAGATCATTGGTTGCCCTCTGCCCTCCCTGGAAGACTTAGCCAGGTCCCGCTGCCAAAGCAGAATCAAGGCCATTATAGAAGACCCCTCACACCCTGGCAATTACCTTTTTGACCTGCTGCTGTCTGCATGGCGTTTTAGGTTAGTAAAATCCCACACCACTAGACTAACAAATAGTTTCTTTCCCTGAGCCATCCGAACCACAAATAAACACAAAGTCACTCCCTTATTAAGATGTGAAAAGATGTGAAATCTCAATACCCCATTCAGATGAATAATAATATATTACAGTACAATCCATCTCTTGTGTATTATACTTGGCTAAGCATTACAGTCAGTGTTTGATGTATATTTTGTCTGTATTAGTAGATATTGTACTCTCAAATTGCAAATTGAGACATGGGTACTCTATTTTTCTTATCTTCATTCTTAAGTGCTTTGGTTTTATTGTATTGCAAACAGTTGCTGGGGTGCATCCACAGTTTCATTGTATTTGTACAATGACAATAAAGTTCTTCTAATTCTAATTCTAATATATATATATATATATATATATATATATATATATATATATATATATATATATATATATATATATATATGTGTGTGTGTGTGTGTGTGTGTATGTGTGTGTGTGTGTGTGTGTATATATATATATATATATATGTTTTCTTAAGTTTTCGCGGGTACTTACATGTCTGGCATTCAGCTTTGTTCGGGTATTTTCCCACGTGGTGCTTTTAAAGTTGTAGCAACGTTTCAACAGAATCTCATCTGCCATCATCAGGCTTCTGTATGGTGTTTGTGAGTCAGACTTTTACAGTGGTTTCAGATTTAAATTTGGGGCAGCCTATTGCTGTGTCAGAATGGTTCTTTCTTCCTCCTGATTGGTTGAGAGTCTTGGTCTGTGTTTATTGGTCTTGGAGTTTGCTGTGTTCTGCTACTAGTATCTTCTGTCTGTTTTTTTTTGGGGGGGGGCTCTTCGTTAGGAAGCTGGGAAGCTGGGTCACAAACAAAAAAATCTCCACACCACAAGCCAGGCAAACACCTGGGCACAAACAGATCCCCCCTGATACCTCCAGCTCAAACACACCCCAACCAGGCACCCAGATGAAAACCAGCTTCCTAACGAATGATAGCCGTCCATTTACCCGAAGCCAAGCTGCACTAAAGGCCTCCAATAAAGTAACACAATGTTGCCAGCCAATCAAGATACAAAAAGAGCCCCCCCCAAAAAAAGAACAGACAGAAGATACTAGTAGCAGAACACAGCAAACTCCAAGACCAATAAACACAGACCAAGACTCTCAACCAATCAGGAGGAAGAAAAAACCATTCTGACACAGCAATAGGCTGCCCCAAATTTAAATCTGAAACCACTGTAAAAGTCTGACTCACAAACACCATACAGAAGCCTGATGATGGCAGATGAGATTCTGCTGAAACGTTGCTACAACTTTAAAAGCACCACGATATATATATATATATATATATATATATATATATATATATATATATATATCTTTGGTTATTCGGGTTTTCTCCCGCGTAAGATTGGAAGTATCTAGGCAACGTTTCGATGAAGTCTCATTCATCATCTTCAGGCTTGGTCTTCAGCTCTGTGCTTCTCAGAGTGATGTGAGCTTGCAGCTGCTTCTTCCTTTTAACTGCTAGTGGGGGTGTGACTTGATTGGGTGGGGGCTTGGCTGTGTTCTGATTGGGTGGGGGGGTGTTCTCATTGGTTGGGGGTTTGGCCGTGTTCTGATTGGTTGGGGGGTTGGCTGTGTTCTAATTGGCTGGAGGCGTGTTCTGTTCAGGTGGGGGCTTGATTGTGCTCAGGTTAGTCTTAGTTGCTGACCCACACCCCTGAGAGCCACACAAGATGCCACCACCACACTTCCACGTAGAAAGCAGACTCACACCCACACAGAAGATGAAACACGACCACGGACCAGAAGCCACACTGCAGCTGCATCACTACCCACCTCAAACCCCTCTGAGCCATACATGAAGCGAACTGACCTCCACCATGAAGATGCAGCACGACCACGAACTCGAAGCCAAATAGCAAGATCACAGCTCACCAGCTCAAACCCTCCAGCAATATATATATTCTTAAGTTTTGTTGGACCAACACCTCAAAGCCACAGGACATGAGATTGACTTTAAAAATACCAGAACTATCGCCAAAACCGAACACTTCAACAACAGAGTAATTAGAGAAGCCATAGAGATAGAAAAATGCCCACATAGCATGAATAAAAGAGATGACACCTCCCGCTTACCAGCCATTTGGAAACCCGCCCTTATGAACAGACGAGTACCTAACATGAAGAATGACACCAGACCCACACCCACGAGGGCCACACAAGATGCCACCACCACACTTCCACATAAAAATCAGACTCACACCCACCCAGAAGATGAGACACGACCACAGACTAGAAGCCGCACTGCAGCTGCATCACTACCCACTTCAAACCCCTCCAAGCCATACATGAAGCGAACCAACCCCCACCATGAAGATGCAGCACGACCACGAACTCGAAGCCAAACAGCAAGATCACAGCTCACCAGCTCAAATCCCTCAGCAACTAAGACTAACTTGAGCACAACCAAGCCCCCACCTGAACAGAACACGCCTCCAGCCAATCAGAACACCGCCAACCCCCCAACCAATCAGAACACAGCCAAACCCCCAACCAATGAGAACATACCCCCACCCAATCAGAACACAGCCAAGCCCCCACCCAATCAAGTCACACCCCCACTAGCAGTTAAAAGGAAGAAGCAGCTGCAAGCTCACATCACTCTGAGAAGCACAGAGCTGAAGACACAAGCCTGAAGATGATGAATGAGACTTAATCAAAATGTTGCCTAGATACTTCCAATCTTACGCAGGAGAAAACCTGAATAATCAAAGATCCATACACACACACACACATTTTACAGCGTATATTGAGCAATGGTTATATATGTTGATTTGTCTGTTTTAAATGTATGTCAAATAAATGTTTTTTTTCTGGAATAAAATTTTTTAAAATTTTTAAAAAATGTCTAATGGAACATTGTTACCATTTATTAAAGAAATGGACACAGTGACTCAGTGGCTAAGACGCTGAGCTTGTCGATCAGAAAGGTTGGCAGTTCAGTGGTTCGAATCCCTAGCGTTGTGTAACGGAGTGAGCTCCCGTTACTTGTCCCAGCTTCTGCCAGCCTAGCAGTTCAAAAGCATGTCAAAATGCAAGTAGAAAAATAAGGACCACTTTAATTCTGTGTGCCTTTGGTGTTTAGTCACATGCCAGCCACATGACCACGGAGACATCTTCAGGCAGGGCTGGCTCTTTGGCTTTGTAATGGAGATGAGCACCGCCCCCTAGAGACAGAAACAACTAGCACGTATGTGTGAGGAGAACCTTTACCTTATTAGAGAAATTATATGCATTAAGAAATGAATAACTAGACAGGTTTTGCAACAAACAGGTAAAGAGGTACCAAAAAAGTGGGGGGACATACCTTTAAGCAACAGGAAATTCCTTTGACCTGAGCAGTATTAGCAAAGATTATAGTTTCTTATCCCACCCAACAGCCAGAGGGAAGGGGGCTTGCATTAATTGATACCATTTATTAGAGAAATGAAAGCTTCTGATATTCATGCTTCTATCTTTGCCAGGAAGGAAACAACAGATAGATGTGAGGGATAGATTTGTTAACTGTATCCCCAAGGCTGACTCTGAAGCAAGGACTGTAACTATTACGAAGAGGAAAGAACCAGAGGAGGGAAAAAACAGTAGAAGCAAAGAAGTTATTGCTGCTAAGGAAGCAGGGGCTGGGGAAATAGGATACCCGGGAAGCAGAACGAATAGCAAAAGAAGCTGTAAAAGCAGACAGGAAAGATACTTTAATAGAACAAATGGCTGTAGACAAAGCTGCAAAAAGAAAAGAAAGAAAGAAAAAGTGGAACTAGAAGCAAAAAAGAGAGAGAGAATGAAAGTTTGGCTGCTGAAAACAAAACATTGGAAAATTGGACAGAGGAAGCATCTAGGACAGGTCAAACTCATGTGGTCATGGCAGCATCACATGATATCGGGATTTTTTTTTTTCCCCTTCACTAAACTGGGCATGGGCGTGGCCAGCACATGACGCATCTGGCCCATGGGCTGGAAGTTTGACAGCCCGGATTTAGGAGAAGGTGAGGCAGGAAAAGAAAAGCAGTTGTTGGCTGTTGGTAAGACAGGGCACCAGGCAGAACAGCCACCCACAGCTGAATTAGGAAAAACCTTTTCCATATTTCAAGTATACTGTCTGGGGAAATCTGGGAATTGAAGTCCACCCATCCTAAAGTGGCCAAGATTGAGGAACACTGCTCTATAGTACAAACGTATTCTCTCCACCTGTGGGTTAAGATGCTCACAGCCTCAGTTCACTTTGCTGAAGCTGTGTGTTTGAGACTGTTTTCCTCACCTTCTCTTAGATCCTCCACCCTGGCTGGATCATATACTGCTTACATCTTCTGTTCCTCATCTCTATAGGTCTGTTCTCCGTGAATCGGTTGGGTTATTCACGGATGGATCTTAATCATCTACATCAGGGCTGTTAAACTCGCGGCCCGCAGGGCAGATGTGTCAGACACACCCAGTTTAGCGAAGGGAGGGATACGTCATTTGATGCCACTGTGACGCTGTGAGTTTGACACACCCCTGATCTATATTGTATGAAGGTATCAACCAATCGATCATTATGGAGAAAACCTACCTATGTGTCAAAATGACTTGACTGTACATAATCAATCAAAACAAATCAACCCATTTGAATTCATGGCACTTTCAAGCTGCTCCCTCCTACAACTGGATGATGCAGGGGGAAAAGCCTCATGTTCATTTCATATTCATAAGTAGTTTCTCTCTCCCCCTCTGTCTCTCTCGCTCGCTCGCTTTCTCCCTTTTTCTCTTTCTCTCTTTCCTCTCTTCACCTCTCTCTCTCTTCCTTCACTTGAAACTTTTGCCTCAGACCCCCTTTGATCTCCTCAGGCTGCCTTTGATCAAGCATTTTCTCTCCTTTCTCCTTTCTTTCTAAGCATTTTCTCTCCTTTCTCCTCTTCTTCCTAGCTATTGCCTTCAGGCTAAACTTAGGCTTCTCTCTCTTCTCCCCTGCACATATATGTGTCCCTCTGCATCTGTCTTGAGTCCATAGTTTCAGTGCTGTTGAAAAAGCTTTCCCAAAAAATGAGTTTCATTCCCCTTCCCACCCCCTCCACCGCTCTCTATTCTTTCGGACAGTTCTCCCTTTCCTCCAGAGGTTTCAATTGTGATTCCTTGCAGGTTTAGTGCTGACTTCCAGCAACCCCTTATCACTTTCCTCAATTTATTTCATTTATCACATTTTAAAACTTTCCATCTCCCTCACAGTAGGACCTCAATATCCAACCTCTTATTAATTCAGCATTTCTGAGGACTTCTTTCTTCTGCTTTCCACTTTATAATTCCAGACTTGTGCTGCCAGATCCTTAGCACTCAAGTTAACTTGCAAACCCTTGCTTCTTTACACCAAATTCTTTTCCTAACTTGACTGCAACCCTCTCAGTTACACCTGCATTCTAATAAGCAAAGAAAACTAGAAACTGAGGTTAGAAAAGAACCTGAAGGTGGATGTTAGTGTAGGAAGGAATCAACTTTTGAACCGAAGGAAAAAATGGACACCCTGTGTAATAAGAAAAGAGAAAAATCAAGAGAAAGGTAGAATGAGGATCATTCTGTCGCACTCAGAAGTTTTCTAGATGTATCTCTGTGGAGAAATGATTTACATCAGATAAATTATTATTCTTACATAAAAGTTTCACTGTCCTTAATCAACTGGCCTTCTGAGCAAACTTGAGCTAGAATATAATACCTGCTTCTTTCTGCTTGGGATATTACACCATTAAGAAATGGTACTAGAAGACATCCGTATAAGAATTCTTAAGTTTTGTTTTTTCTTAAAGTAGGAGTTATAATGTTGAGGGCAAGAGAAACAAAAAATATAATATGCTTTGGGACATTGTGATATGACTTCTGAATTTGTACCCGGCATCAGGCAGAGGTTTAAACAGTTTGCATCATAACATAACAACACACTTTTTTTTTGCCTTTTTTCCCCATCCTTGTGATTTGCCCAGATGTTTGTACAGGTACTGATATCTAAAATGCTTCCTTCAGTGCTGTGCAGTACTTTGGATGTACATGGGGGAAAGGATTTGGGAAAATGTCTGTGGATGAATGCTGCACTTCCTGCAGCTCTTTAAAACAGGTCGCATCACCACAGCATCGTCATGTGATGTATCACAACCTTTTCCCCCTTCGCTAAACCAAGTATGGGCATGGCCAGTACATGACACATCTGGCCTGCAGGCTGCGAGTTTGTTACCCTGCTTTAAAGCATCTGTGTCTTTTTCCCAGAGTCACAAGGTTGTAACAGAAACCTCCCTGCAGCTGTGATGCACTCCTGGAAAAAGATACAGTGGCTTTAACAAGTCACAGATAGATACACCATTCCAGACTCCTAACTATAAGTACTCCTCAACTTACGACCACAATTGAGCCCAAAATGTATGTTGTTAAATGAGAAATTTGTTAAGTGAGTTTTGCCCCACTTTTAATGACCTTTCTTTCCACAGTTGTTAAGTGAATCACTGCAGTTGTTAAGTTAGTAACATGGTTGTTAAGTGAATCTGGCTTCCCCATTGACTTTGCTTGAAATAAGGTTGCAAAATGGGACCACATGACCCCACCCCCAGACACTGCAACAGTCATAAATATGAACCAGTTGCCAAGCATCTGATTTTGATCACATGACCGTGTGTGTGTGTGTGTGTGCTGCGATGGTCATAAGTGTAGAAAACAGCCTGAAGTTACTTTTTTCCAGTGCCGTCATAACTTTGCATGGCCACTAAATGAAGTGTTGTTAAGTTGAGGACCATCTGTATTGCAGAATCCTGTGTTATTTTGTTCCTAAATAAACTTAAAAGGAATTGTTCTATTTCTGACCAAATAAACCTGCTTCACCACACACCTCCCCTAACCTCAGGTGTCACTGCAAGAAGCGTTGATTGAGGCTTTCACAGGCAAGGACAAGCTGCTTTCCGTCTGACTGAAGTGACATCAGTTTCTGGCCCAAGCTGTCCGGGCAGCTCGCCTGCCTGTTGAGTTTTTTGTTGTTTGGGTTTTAATTCACTTTGCTAAGATTGCTTTTCACTCACTTAAGTGACAGGTAGTGATTTGTTTTCCTGGGTTCCATTTGACACTTTTTTGTTAGCGTAAAAATGCTAATAATAATAATTAGGGCTTTTTAAGAGTTGTCTGAGATTTTAGTGCTGCCGCATAGTTAATCTCCAACATCCACAACACTTTGCTGTATATGGGATAGTATGATAGCATTTACATACAACAAAGGGAGCTCATTATAGCAAGACCTGATTGCAGTATCTCTCAGCTTCTTGATAGCAAGCAAAGACTTAACATGTTCTACATTTGTTTGCAGTGTTATATCTTTTGCAGATTTTTTTTAAAAAGCCACTTTAATTATGTCTTTTTCTAAAGGTTTCTTGTGGCTAGTTCTCTCAGCCCCCTTTTAACAAAACTGGAAATGGATCTTGTGGTAGAAGAAATTATACAATTTGATAGAAGGGAAGGTGGGTTTTGGTTGATTGGTTGGTTTGCTTGTTTTTCCTTCAGTTGGGGTCGGCAATCTGCTAACCTGCAGATGCTTCTTGAAGTCTTCCTTTAGGATTTGGGAAAGCCAGTTTGGTGTAGTGATGAAGGTGTTGGCCTAGAAACCAGAGTTCTGCCTTAGGTATAAAAGCTGACTGGGTGACTTTGAGCCAGTCACTCTCAGCCTAGCCCAGCCCATGTCACAACATTGTTATTGGAAGAATAGGAGGATTGGAAGAATCAGATATGTTTGCTGCTTTGAGTTACTTATAAAGTAATAAAGGAAGGAAGGAAGAATAGAAAGATAGATAGATAGATAGATAGATAGATAGATAGATAGATAGATAGATAGATAGATTTATTTCAAGTCAAATGTAGGAAGCTAGAAAGACAGCAGACTACCAGAAATGAGTATGCAATGACAGGCAGGATATTCACACACTATTCCTTGATCCATTCATTGCAAAATAAGTGCAGTGCACTCTGCACTCCACCCATGAACAGTAACTAAAATGTTCTTCCTTTATGAAATACTTTTTCAACATAAAGCTGTCCTTTCTCAGAAGGAGTGAGAACGTTTTTTTAAAAAATTAAGTTCTTTTCTGACAGCAAAATAGCCACCCACTGTGATTGTTTTGAAAAGAATAACAAAGTTGGAAGTGACTGAAAAGGTCTTCTGGTCCCAATCCTGCTCTATATACCATTTCAGACAAATGGCTGTCCAATCCCTTAAAAACCTCCATGATTGAGCACCTGCAAATTCTGGAAGCAAATTGTTTCACAGATTAATTGTTTTAAATGTCAGGAAAGTTCTCCTTATTTCTAGGTTGGTTCTCTGCTTGATTATTTTCATCCATTGGAAAATAGTTACATAATTTGCCACCATTAATAGAGAAAATAAATCTTTTAAAGCCATTTAATGGAGACCACAAGTTGTGTGTCTCATAATTTTGTTTGATGCTTTCCAGAAAACAAGTCGTTGGCTCCTCTGGAAGAGAATGTTGGATGGGACAGGCCTTTGATTTCATCTAACTGGGGTCTCCTTTATGTGCTGATGAGAACTGTAGACATTGTCAAAACTGAGAATTAAGACTCCACCTTAACAATAACCCTCAATAAGCTTTTTTTGCATGGGTTGCAGTAAATAAAAGATGGATGCGGCTTTTTTTGCTAACCTTATGGATCACAGCTCACCAGGACCCCTCTTTCCTCCCCTGTCTCTTGGAGTTGACCAAATTCATATTCATTGCATCAATCTTCTTCTTCCTAGTGTATTGCCACAGGTGTGGAGTCTGATATTCGGATCATTGATGCCACTTTGCATAGACAGCTGCATCTCCAGGGCATAGGCCCATGGGTTGCATATCTTTATTAATGGTGTCTTGCAGTGGTGGGATTCAATTTTTTTTTAATACCAGTTCTGTGGGTGTGGCTTGGTAGGCATGGTCTGGCTTGGTGGACATGGCTTGGTGGGCATGGCAGGTAAAGTCTCCAATCCTACCCCACTCCTGGGGGAAGGTTACTGCAAAATCCCATTCCCTTCCCATCCCACTAACCTGTTTTCCAGCTCTGTTCTCCTGTGCAGGGCAATAAAAGAAGACCCAGATGATCATTGGGACTTGGGAGGCAGAGAATCGATGGGGCGGGGCCAATCAGAGGTGGTATTTGCCAGTTCTCCGAACTACTCAAAATTTCCACTACCAGTTCTCCAGAACTGGTCAGAACCTGCTGAATACCATCTCTGGTGTCTTGCCATTTCTGTTTTAGACTCCTATGAGGTCGCTGGCCATTGACTTCTAGTTGCTAGGCAGTCTTAGCCATGGCGGAAGGTGCTGCTTTCTGGACATGTCCATACCAGCTGAGTTGGCCTTCTCTGTTATTGATGCCACACCAAAATGTTGTCGAAAGGTGTCATTTGTGTTTACTGCATCAATGGCACTATCTAACAGTGTCATCCTTTGCTTCCCCTTCTTCTGCCTTCCACCTATCCCAGCATCAGGATCTTTTCCAATGAATCCTTTCTTCTCATTTGGTGGCCAAAGTATCTGTCCTTCCAAAGGACAATCAGGGTTGATATCCTTTAGGATATTGTAACCCTACACTAATATTATTTTAGACCTTCCCTTATTGTCTCATGTTTTTTCTCCAAAAGAGCTTTTTTATTTTTCCACTGCTTTCAATCACTTTCTCTTCCAGAAAGCTTTTAAGTGAGAAAATTCAGAAGAGATTGTTCCAATTACTTGTGAGGTAAGGAGAGTTTATTATAAAATTGGCTCTGAGATATTTAAAAGGTAAAATTTATGGAAATTCATGGAAGTATTGTTCTGCTCAGCCTGAGGTGCAAATCATCATTATCATCATCATCCTGATCTGTTGGTCAGAGTCTGGAAAGGATATGGTGGATTTATATTTCCCTGAAGTGGAAAGATTTGCAGCAGGAGAAAAGTTGTGTGTGAAGAGCAGGACAAGAAGAGTAAAGAAGAGGAGGAAAAGAGACGCTTTTGAAGGAGGGGGCTTCAAATCCTTTTCTTGGAAAATTCCTATTTTTGCAAAAGTTAGATTTTGTAAGGGACATGCCCCCCAAACTGCCTGTCCCCCAAGTCACAAAAAGAATTAGACATTGGAGACAGTTTTTAAATTAACAAAATGAAAATATCTCTCAGTTTTGACCAAATCATAAATCTGGCAAGAATTTAGCTGGTTTGAAAAGATCTGGGGAAAGAACAAAGGGGAACTTGTGTACGCCTAAGAATAAATCAAACTGGAATGGTTCAGGATTTTCAAATCAGACGAAAGTAGCTGGGTAACAGTGTTGCTGAAGATGTTCTGGTTTGTTTGTTTTCCACTGGGAGGGTTGTGTAGCAGACACCACTGGCACGGCAATGACAGGAAGAAAATACAAAGAGCTTTACTTGGCATAAAGCATACCTCGTGATCTGGAAAGTCGAACAATATCAAGAGGATTGATTTAGTGTCAGTGTCTGACATAAATCTCCAAGAACGACTGCTAAGCAACTAAGGGGACACAATGCATTGTTTCTGGATTGCGCCTTTAGCACTGTTCATTCATTTTTCTTCAACTTAAGCTGCATATGGAATTACAACTCGTTTTCTATTCTTCCAGGAGTGTCTGTGCATCATCTGCGTTACGAAGCCATGGGATGGATGAAAGAATAATGCAACCTAGAATAGTCTATTAACATTATGTTCACTTTCAAACATAACTTTAATTTGCTTTTAAAAAATGTTCAGGAGGAATTTGGACAACTCATCCCACCTCAATTTTCCTGTCCACAAAATTAATGGAAAATTTAAAAAGTCCATTTGTGCCCTGCAATATTTGCAAGAGCTTGGTATGATTACTATACCTACTATACCTTGACAATAGAAATTTAGATGTTTTCTAGATCCATGAGAAGAAAATAATCTGTCTCAATTTCTTTGCATTATGCAATTTGTACAATAATTTAACCACAGCCATTTTGTTCCAACACATCCAGGCTTGATCAATGGTTTTCCTTACCCTGGATTCCTTCAAACTTAAAACCAAATCTCTCTATCCCCATGGATAATTCGCTGCTTTTGAGGAGGGAGACCTCAATAATCTGCAATGATTTATCATTGAAGAGTCTTGAGAGTGTCAATTTAGTGCTTTTAAGTTATTAAGCAAAAAGTAGATTTATTATTTTAGGTAAACTTCTGTAATGGAATAATTTGGACCAGATTTGACCATAGCAATAGTAAAAAAAAAAAAAAATCTATTTTCTTTATTGCCAGTTGCACAATTTACCCACATGAGATACAACTGGGGAAAGAATTAAAATCTGTGTGTCTGTGTACACAGAACAGACACAATGGACAGTAACCAGCACAGTATGGTAATACTGCATGCCTGCCTAATTTTTCTCATACATTTGCCCAATCAAAGATTAAAAATAAATAAATGTAACATAACTAGAGAAATGCTGATATCTCCAAAAATACATAAACCACACAAGACTACTGACAGGATGTTACCTGTCTCCCACACAGAAGCAAGCTGAAATGGCTGCTGGCAATGCCAAGAAGTCTCAGAGAGATCAAAAACCATACGATTAAAAATGTATTTCAGAAATAAACAGTGTAAATCACAGCATTGAAGTATAAATTAGAAATGAGTTGGTGTCAGAGATATCCGCCTCTCTTTGGAGGGAGAAAGTAAGAGAGAGGAAGAAGAAAATAGCAGTGTCCTTCAAAAGTGCATTAAACTACTGCTAGTAAGGATTTGTTTGTTTTTCCTCTTTTTGTCATCTGTGGTGTAGTCTTGGGGACTCTTGCAATGAAGCTGTAAGCATGTAAATCTCAATATCAAAGAAAGAATATCACAAGGATAATTTCATTCTATTTTTTACTGGTCAAAATTCACCTCAAGTCCTTATCCAGTTTTGGGTATCACAGTTTAAGAAGGACTGAGACAAACTAGACCAGGTACAATATTTTAATTTTTTTTATTCACATTTCATTTTGTCCCTCCTTTCGCATCCCTTCTTTTATGATTCCATTCCTTTTCCTTGATATTAATGTCTTGATTTGGCTGTGGCAAGTTGACAATGGTGAGTTGGCCATGGCAAGTTAGTCAAGAGTGAATTGTCATAGACCACCAGAATGGGACAACTCATTGCAGCCAACTCACCACAGACAACTTGCCATGAGACAATTTAACAATTCAATTTAATTATTTAAAATATTTTTTTAAAAAATAATCATTATATCCCTCCCTTTGTATCCTTTATTTAATAATTCTATTCCACCATTTCTTTAATATTAGTGTAACTTTTGCCCCACAGCGAATTGCCCCAAGGCAAGTTGGCTAAGGCAAGTTGGCCAGAGTGACTTGGTCACAATGAATTGACGTGGGCCCAAAGAGAAATCACCAGATTTAGGATGCTAAAAAGAAAACAAGATCTATGCTCTGTCCCTCCAGAATACAGGACACCAACTAATGGTGTTAAGCTAGAGGGAGGCTTATTGTGATCAAATGTTAGGACAAATATCCTCAGAGTTCTTATTTCTTAGGAAGAAAGTGGGTTGCCCTGCATTTCAACAGAAATTGAACAGTCATTTGTTAGAAATATTCTAAGCCTTGATAACTTCATGGTGTAGATCATGACTTTAAAAGACCACTTTCAATTTTTATTAATCTACATTGTAAAAGTAATGATGGTCATATATATTGTAACTCCTTAATAGGGTCAGAAATTTCTTAGAAGAAACTAAAATGGCACAAATCAGCATATAAATGTTTAGTTTCTTCAGAAGTTTTCATCAGGCAAGCTTTTACAAAACAAGCAAGGGAACGTAAAGATGTGAAAAGTAAAGCCAATAATGTCACATTATGAACAACAGTATAAATATTAAAAGAAATGCAGAGCAGAAAGGATAAAGAGAAAGACAGTAAAGTGCTTCAGCAGTTCATGGACAGCTTATTTCTGTTCATAAGTGTTTGGTAGAAGCCATGATGACATCATGTGGGCCATGACATCATTCCAGAAATGATGTGAATTATGCAATATACATTATTTGTGTAATTATGTCATGATGTATAACCTAGGTTGCCTTTGTGCATGCATCTATTACAAGTAGGAACTCACCCAAGCTCTTGGTCTTGTTGGCCCTCTCTCCTACTTTTGATATAGTGATTCCTATTTCCTTTTTGTTTGATGCAAATATTGGTTGTGTTTCATGACCCCCTCATCAAAAATGTCCATGTATTACAATCTTCTCTTCCTTGTCACCAGCCATGTCTTGTTCTTTAACCAAAAATTTTAAACTTTGGTTAGTTTCCAATCTGTCATGCTAATTGTTACTGAACTACAACTCCCAACTTGTCAGTGAAACCTGACCCAATGGAGATCAATGCTGGGACCTGAAGTTCAACAGCTGATTGGCAGCTAATAGCATGCTAAATATTGTTGACTCTAGATTCTAATGGCAGATGTTAATGCTGGTCTAAATCCAGTGTTGCATCTGAATATTGATTGGATACTCTACCTATTGATTTGTAGTAGTCTCCCTAACCTAGATCTTACAAACAGAGTTAGCAGAAATGCAACAATGTAAAAAAGCAACCAATATAATGTCCTAGATAAACACATGTTGTGTGCACTGCATATTCTATGAATTCCCCTTGTGTTGCTCCCAAGATGAAGAATGCATATCTCTGGGAGTTTCTTTCTCCATTCTCCTTCTGCTTTTAGGAGAGAAGAAAAGATTCTTCTCTTTTGTCAAACTTTGAGTTTAAGTCCATTTTTTATCAGATGTTGCTTATTCTTTCTTTCTAGCTACCTTAAGTACCTTATGCGTAATACAAATTTAGATTCAGGGGAGGAAGAAGAGGAGAAAAAATAGAAGCTAATTCTTTTCTTTATAATCGGGAAGCTTAGCTATTCTGCTGGATTTGATCTCAAACCTGCCACATTGCTTATCTACTTATCAAATTCTATGATGAAGGACATATTGATAAACAGAGGTGAAATCAATAAAAGGAATCTATATCAATCCAATGAAGTCATTGTTTTTGTAAGGAAGCTCCCATTTTTATGGTCAGGCCTGAGGAGTAAGTTCCAGCACATTGTTGATATTCATTTTCCCTCCCAGTTTTCCAGAAACAAAGTATTCAGATGAAAGATTTAACTATCTGAAACCATTTGTTTTGGTAGCATTTCCACCATTAACCTTAGATCATCCTATAAAGACAGCTGGAAAAGAAACAAATAAACACATCTCATTCATCATGAAGTGTGATAATAGAATGTTTTACAAACAGGCAAGATGCTTTTCTTTTGAAATCAAACTCTGCAATTTTTAACACTGCATATGCAGAAATTCCCCAGGTGATTCAGGAAAGCAAAGTTATATATAGGTATCAAGGTGTTTTCATGACATCCTATTAACAGCTGAGAGACATTGCCAGAGGGACTCTTGATGTCATCAGAGTATTTTAAAGATGGAACCAAGGAATGAGTTAAGGGAATCTTAATGTCAACATTGAAGCATATTCTTTTGTTAATTTGCTCTCAACAAGATATGATGATACCTATATATCTATGAATCTCTATTGAGAGGGAGAGAAAATACAAAATTGCTCAAGGAGAAGGTCATTTGCTTTTGGCATCTCCTACCTCTTTGATCTTCCTTTCTCTCCACAAAGGAAACCATTCCTGAAGGCAAGGAAGTATTCCAGAAAGGATTGCAGCAGGCACAGAGAAGTTTACCATAGGGTGAGAAATCTATGAGAATCCAACAGGACCAGCCCTACCAGGAGGCAAATGAGATTTTTTTTCCCCCTCTGCCTCAATAATTTGGCTGCCTATGGTGATAAATACACACTAATTATGGTGTAAGGGAAGCTATATTTGTTGTCTGCCTTAACTAATTATTTGGGGTTCCAAACCTATTGCTAATGTTTATATGTGCATGCAGAGCATTTCTGCAGGACATCCTTGCTGAATACTTCAAAGCCAACAAATTGAGATTTTATTTCAGAAACATATAAACAAGAGCCAGACTTCAAGTGTTCCTAATCTTTAAAATAATATGAAGCCATTGATTGTCATATAATCAATGTGTTGTGTGATATAATTATCAAAGTACTCAGACTGGTGCTGGGGAGACCAAAGTTGTAGACGTCCCTCTACCACAGACACTCACTGGATGGCTTTTGATCCAGTCACACTCTCTCAGCCCAATCTATCTCACAGGATATTTCTTGTGGGGAAAAATTGGACGAGAGAGTACTCTCTACCTTGCCGTGATCTCCTAATACTAGGGATCTCCAAACTTGTCAACTTTAAGACTTGTGGACTTCAAATCCCAGTATACCCCAGCCAGCATGGCTGATAGATAGATAGATAGATAGATAGATAGATAGATAGATAGATAGATAGATAGATAGACAGACAGACAGACAGACAGACAGACAGACAGATACCAGTAGATGATAGATAGACAGATAGACAGAGATAGATCAAAGTGGTGTAGCTATGCCTATTTTTGAGGTAGGCATTTAAGCTAGTATTCTTCATTGAAGAGTTATCAAAAGGTTCCTTGTGGTAATTTGGAAAACTGAACATGGTAGCTCTTAAGTCGGTGGAGAACAGATGAGAAGAATTGACTCATTTCCTCTCCACTTAGTGACCTTATTAACTCTTTCAGTCTCTGCATATGTCACCTCAGGTGCTACACACATGCACCCAGAAATATCTCCATAAATCAGGAGTCTCCCAATCCTGGCCCACTATGGGCCATGGCCTATTTGGAATTGGGCCATGAAAATGGTTGGCTGGAGTGCATGTGCATACCAGCAACTTAACTTGTATAAACAGCAGGCAGATGGGCACTTGTCCACATGCGCTCTGGCCTGCCACTCATAAAAATCAAGCTGCACACAAGCCTGCTGGCCCACCACTCATGCAAGGGCTGTGTCTGTGCCAGGCTGCCACTCATGCAGCCCATTTCCCCTCTCGCCACCCAGCCTGACCACAAAGCCACAAAGATTGGGGACTGTTGCAGCAAATAATGAGTTCCATTATTCATATTTATGTCTTTAAAATAAATATCAAAGTAAATTTAAAAAAAGGAAAAGGGATTATGGGGGAGCCAAAGCAAGTAGAAAAATGAGGAGAATAAAGTCTGAGCACATATTTTGAATAACTAAAATTATTCTGTTCAAGGTGATATTATAAGGGGTTTCCAATGTCAAAAACATGGACTTTGGAATTTGGACTATATTTTACAGAACATACTGTGAAAAACTGAACAACTTGTTCTTCTTGTAATGGAACTTATTCTCTACATTTTTTTTCCAATGCCATAATTAGAAAGCATCAGGGTAATATTTTTATTTCTGCCTTTCTAATGGTTTAGCTTTCACAGCCATACAGTACATTAAAACTGAGGAAACCATAGCCTTGATAGTACTTAGAGTACCATTGTAGTCAGTTTGATGTCTCTGCACTTTCAATTTTTTATCTAGGTTTTTCATGGTCTTTCTCTCAGGACTACGTGCAGAGACATCTTTATTGCATGGTAACAATCACTACTACTGTGAATTTTTGAGCCTAAAAAAAGTCAAGTTCATCCTCTATTTTAAATTAGGGTTGCTTGCTGATGTTCTTTATTGTTGCTGTGGTTTAAACAGGCTAGTTTCTGCATTATCTTCTTTTACCTTCAATGAGAAATTCCTTAAGTCTTACTCACTTCCAAACTTTCTCTGTTGGCAATGTAAAAAAATTATAGGGTCATTGATTCATACCATTTGGTCCTGTAAATCACTAATATTACATAGAATGTATATTTAATGTATATAAATAGATTTATGAGGATTTTTAGTGTTAAAGATTGTTTTAAATTATATCTTGAAATATCATAATCTGATTATTTTTGAGGAATTATGGTTGTTTCCAGGAATATTATTTTAAGGAAGTAGAAAAGTAGCAATATTTCTGATATTAAGAATTGTATCAATCATTGTTGGGGAGAAGTTTTGGGATTAAGATAAATATTTTACCCCAGAATGTTATTTTTGTTATTTCTGTTAGACAATACCTGTTTAATAACTGATGTACCATTGAAGCAATGTCAGGAGGATGTATCAACATATTAACTTTAATTTATACTTCAAGGGAAGAATATCAGCAATTACGTAACATAAGTTAAATATAAAGTATTGCAAGATGTGAAGAATGAGAATTAGGCTTACCAGATATGAAACTATATTTTGCTACATGCTATTTAGTTTGGATAAAAGTGTGGGTGTTGTTAAGAAACAGAAGGCTACTAGATTTAGAAGGCCATGACTTCAGATTTGGGTGGAATGCATATCTATTGCATGATAAAACTAAAGTGAATGTAGATTTTAAAAATCATTTTGTTAGACAGTCTGTTCTTAAAGTGTGAAACAAATATAAATTCAACTTTTGTCCAAATACACCTTGATCGCTTTTAGCACAAGAAGCATTTTATAGATGAAAAATTGTAAGTAAACAAAAATTGTTATCTTAGAATTTTTATTAGAATTTTCTCAAGAGGATTGTAAAATGAAATGAAGATAAAAATATAACAGACAGATATCCTTGTCAATGGTTTTCTTATACACAATTAACGGAAAAGTAGATAAAAGATGTTATGGTTTTTAACAAGGTACGACTGAATTTAAAATAGAATTACGTACAAATGATGAACTCACAATTGCTAAAGTGTATAAACTTTTGCTGAAATATGAGACAGAAGAACAAGTGAAAGAATGGATCAAATGGGAAAATATGTGGCTCAAAAAATTTAAATTTATGTTTTAGCTAGTGGTGGTATTCTATCGGTTCGGCCTGGTTCAGTAGTGCCGAAGATCAGCGGAGATTGAACCAATTTTCTCTGAGGAGCTGCTGTTGGGCCCACCCGCTCTCCTGGGCTCCCATACTCACTTTATTCCCAGCTTTTGAAGCGTAGCTGCTTTGTGTGGCACAGCAGATTGCCGCATTTCAGCTGCTGAAGTAACAGGGAGAGTGCAGGATTGGAGGAGGTAAGTCAGAAAGCCTCTGCTCCTGCATGTGCACGCAAAGCATGTCCGCAAAGCCACGCCCACCGAACCGGTGGTGAACTATTTTGAAACGCACCACTGGTTCTAGCCTTAAAGAGAATCTTCATAAGATGAATGTATCACAGGCATTTGTCACCAGAGAAATTATCTAGAATATATGAAGGTACTTCAAATTTTTGCTGGCAATGTGAACAATATGAAAGGACATTTTATCATGTTTAGTTAAAAAAAAGCCAAAACGTTTTGAATACAAATGCATGTATTAATTCGGAAGATTTTAAAGATTAAAATACAAGTGAAACCAAAGACTTTTCTTTGGACAAGCAATTAAAAAAAAGTCACCAAACTTTATTTTCATGTATGATAACGGCATTGACAGTATTATATACTAAAAAATGGCTTGACACTACATACAACAGAGGAATGGATGGTGAAGATTAGAATTCGTGGAGGTGGCTGAATTAACTTGTTTGATTAGGAAAAATATACAACATCTACATTTATGGTCAACAGAAATCCTCTTATAGACTTTTTGAATGAAACAGAAAAAATTGCATTTATAATTTTGATGAACAGAAAAAAATGGATAATAGAAAATATTGAGAGCTTTTAATAATCAGAGTAAGAAAGAATTCTGTAATGCTACAAAGGAAATTAGAAACTTCTTTCTACCTTTTCGCTTTGATTATTTTTTCTCAACTTTTTCTTTTTTCTTTCTTTTTAAATGCTTCTGCTCTTCATTAGTTCGATATATATATATACAGCCCCATGCTGAAACAGCAGCTTCACATGTACAAAACTCATACCACTTCTTGGAAATGATCAAAGATCTACATGTGGAGCAAGATCTGCTTGTAAGTTTCAATGTGGTTTCACTATTCACTCAAGTCCCGATAAAAGAGACCCTTGAAATCATCAAAAATAAATACCAACCAGCTAAACACCTCATGGAACTAACAGAACACTGCTTAACCAACACATATTTCATATATAAAGGACAAAGATACAAACAAATTGAAGGAGCCCCTATCACCACTGTCACCTGTCATTGCAAACCTGTTCATGGAAGAATTTGAATCCAGAGCCCTGGCCAATGTCATCCACAAACCCAAACTATGGTTAAGATACATCGATGACACATTTGTGATTTGGCCCCATGGAAAAGAAAACCTAAACAATTTCCTAACACACCTAAACAACACACACCCCAAAATCAAGTTCACCATGGAAACAGAAACAAACAATTACCATTCCTAGATGTACTAATCTACAAAAAAACAGATGGCACACTAGGACACACCATATACCAGAAAAAAACACACACTAACTGCTACCTCAATGCCCAATCCCACCACCACCCAGCACAGATAAACTCCGTGGCTAAAACACTAATTACTAGAACCAAACGCCTGGCAGACAAGACACACATTAAGATTGAACTATGCACCCTGACTAAAGTACTGACAGCCAACGGCTTCCACAGAAGCAAAATCACCAGCTTGATCCACAAAAACACACTGAAACATAATAGAGACCCAGAAGATGAACAGACCTATGGAACAGCTGTCCTGCCCTACATAAGAGGTACTACAGACAAAATAAGTAAGGTACTACACAGACATCACATCAAGACTGCCTTCAAAACAGACAGAAAAATAGCAGCCATCCTTAGAAACCCCAAAGACAAAATTGACCTGGAAAACCAAGGCATATACGAAGTCCCCTGTGCATCATGCCCGGCCACATACATTGGACAGACCAATAGAAGAATAAGTACCTGCCTGGATGAACACAAAAATGCAGTCAAAAAGCTGGAACACACTTCCTCACTAGTCACCAAAACCCTAGCCACTATAGAAAACCCTAGCCACAGAATCATCAGAGAAGCCATAGAGATTGAAAAAAGACCAGAAAGCATGAACAGAAGAGATGATTCCAGCAGGCTGTCAATCATTTGGAAACCTGCACTCACAAACAAAAAAATCTCCACATCACAAGCCAGGCAAACACCTGGGCACAAACAGATTCCCCCCGATACCTCCAGCTCAAACACACCCCAACCAGGCACCCAGATGAAACCCAGCTTCCTAACTAATGATAGCCGTCCACTTACCCGAAGCCAAGCTGCACTAAAGGCCTCCAATAAAGTAACACAATGTTGCCAGCCAATCAAGATACAAAAAGAGCCAAAAAAACAGACAGAAGATATTAGAAGCAGAACACAGCAAACTCCAAGACCAATAAACACAGACCAAGACTCTCAACCAATCAGGATGAAGAAAAAACCATTCTGTCACAGCAATAGGCTGCCCCAAATTTAAATCTGAAACCACTGTAAAAGTCTAACTCACAGACGAACACTATACAGAAGCCTGATGATGGCAGATGAGATTCTGCTGAAACGTTGCTACAACTTTAAAAGCACCACGTGGGAAAATACCCGAACAAAGCTGAATGCCAGACATACATACATATATACATACATACATACATACATACATACATACATACATACATATATATATCACAAAATATATATCATCATGAGATGAATCATGATTTTCCCCCACCTTTGCTAAACAGGACGTGGCCAGTGCGTAGAGTATCTGCCCACGGGCCACGAGTTTGACAGCCCTAGTCTATGGCATAGATTTTAAGATATTTTGTAATGTTAAAGAGTCATTAAATATTTTCTCCAAATTAGTTTTACACATCTGTTTCATATGTAATTAATATGAAATATTTCTATTTCTTAAAAATATATTTTTCTTTAAAAAAAAATCCATCTCAGTTTTTTTATGTTTCTCCCAGTAATTTTAATTCCAGCTTCTGTTTCTTCTACACCAGCATTTCTCAGGATATAATCAATTTATTAGCTCAATAGCTAAGTATGCATGCATTGCTGAATTTTCCTATCCCAATCAATGAATCCATTAAATAATCCATTTTCCATTTTGACTGTTGCTTCTTCATCATACATACTGTATCCTTTGATGTGTAGTTGGGGTAGATCTGTAGATATATATATTTAAGGGCCATCCATAATTTGTTGTGACCTATCCAGTCAAAAGCCTTTGTGTCATCAATAAAGCAAAATAACATATATTTTGCCTTTTCCATTGTTTATCAGAAAATAGCAATGTGATGATGTGTGACCAGCCTCTTTTGAATCCAACTTGTACATCTGATAGCAACTTGTTCCATTTATTGTTGAAGTCTGGACTGCACTGTCTTACAGATGTATTAGTGAAGTAGAATTGGTCAGTAGTTTGAACATTTTTTAGCACTGTCATTTGACAGGTGGTGGTGATAATGGAATATAAATTGTTTCTCTCTCTCTCTAAACTTTTGTCCACTACTGTGCCATATTGCTTAAAAATTCTATGGTGTACCTTAACTGGATTATTGAAAGATTATGAACAGTTCTGCTTGTATTTTGTATTTTGTTTCTGCAGGTTTGTTGTTTTCAATATTGTCTAGAGAATATTTAACTTCACTTTACAGAATGTAAATAGCTCAGTGATCAAACATATTATTGGTTTTAAAACTATTTGTTTATTACAAATATGCTGTTATGCTGTTTACTCATACACTTTTAGGTGGTTTATAATATACATCTATTAAAGCATCCATAAAAGTCAGTTTCCTATTAAAATGTTCCTATCCTCAGTTAAAATCTTTCTTACTAAGCATCCTACAAAAAGGACTGTTTCTATCAATTTCCTGAATAACAAAACAGTGAAGGCTAACCTGATCTTGAGGGGCAAATTATATCAAAGTGAGGAGAGTGCCACTAAAAAATGTTGAAATCTCCAGGAATGGGCATCTGTCTTATCATTAAAATCATCTTTTCATTGTCCTTCACATACAAAAAGTAAATGTCCAGTGCCTTTGTTTCCATGGAGGATATTTGTGTGATTGAAGACCCCAATTTTCCAATGTCAGAATAACAGAGTTGGAAGGGGCCTTGGAGGCCTTCTAGTCCACCCCCAGCTCAAGCAGGAGACCCTATATCATTTGCATACAAATGGTTGCCCAAACTCTTCTTAAGAACCTCCACAACTTCTGAAGGCAAGCTACCTCATTGATTAATTATTCTAATTGTCAAGAAGTTTTGCCTTATTTATAGGATGGTTCTTTCCTTGATTAGTTTCCATCCATTGGAAACTAATCAAAAAGTTTTTAATAGTTCCTGCTTCTACTTGCAGGAGATCAAATTATTGGTTTTTATTCCTGCATGAAAGCCAGCTAAGATTTCTCCTTCTTTGCTACCATTTCAGACTTTTGCTTTTCCTTATTTCACTCTCAAAATCCTTGATAGCACTTAGCCAACCTTGACTGGACTTGGCTTACTTTCTGGATTGGGACAGCTGAGCATTGATTGATTGGATAGATTGGGAAGAATGGAACATTGAGAGATGTCCCATTCTGTCCAGGAAGAAAATGTCCAATTGCTTTGACAATACTGCCAAGAAAGTTACATGGATGCAGTCATCAGTGTTTAGTTCATGAAAAGGAGTCATTGTTGGTGTAAAACCTATAGCATTGACACTTCAACACCTCTTGATCTACAATCCACAAGGAGGCAGTATGGTGTAAAAAAAAGTTAAGGGTTTATAGTACTTTCTATCTCCTCTTTGTCTATCACTCTACCTACTCTTTTTAAAAATACACTGGTAATCTCAAGTCACTTCCTTTCTTGCCAAGCATACAGTACATGAGTCTTTCCTTGGCAGGATGTAGTTAGCTTGGTGTTATGCTTTGGCTGTCCTAATGAAGTATTTCCTGTAAATAAATATTTCTGCTGTAGTTATAAAACTTGCTTGGCTAATGATTGCTCAAATCAGGTTCCCATTCTTGGGAGTGCTCATATGCATATTCAGAATGCTTCAATGGAGCTATCCTCTGCTAAAAGACATGTTTGCTCTCAACTACTTTTGACATAACATCTAAACACAGTTCTATTTTTATTCTGATTTCTTTTTCTTCTCACCTGATTTCCGCATCCTGCCCTCAGCCTGGTCATCTAAAAAGAAAGGATCTTGGAGTTCTCGTGAACAATTACTTAAAAAGCCAGCAGTGTCCTGCAGTTACCAAAAAAGCTAATATAGACTGCATTAATAGAGGGAAAGAATTAAGATTACACAATGTGTTAGCACCACTTTATAATGCCTTGGAATATTCATCCAGTTATTAAAAAGATGTTGAAACTATAAAAAGAGTGCAAAGACATATGGAGAATGGTTGCAGGAATTGGCTATATCTAGTTTAATGAAAGGAAGGACTAGGGGTGATATGATAGCAGTGTTCCAATATCTAAGGACTGCCACAAAGAAGAGGCAGTCAACCTATTCCCCAAGGCACCTGAGAGGCAGGACAAGAAGCAATGGATGGAGACTAATCAAGGAGAGATCCAAGCTATAGAACTAAGGAGGAATTTCCTGACAGATAGAACAATTAATCATAAGAACAACTTGTCTCCAGAAGTTATGGGTGTTCCACTCTGGAGGTTTTTAAGAAGAGATTGGACAACTATCTCTCTGAAGTAATATAGGATTTTCTGCCTGAACAGGAGTTGTACTAGAAGATTTCCAAGGTCCCTTCCAACTCTATTAGTCTGTTAATTGTTATTCTAAAACGAGCCAACAAAATTACCCTGCAGCAGCCAGATAACTATGAGGGAAAAAAGTACCAATCTTATTTGGCCAAGAACTAGCAGTTGGAAAGAACTTTATAATTGCTCCTACATAATCAGATTCTGCAGCCAAAGGCATGGAAGAGGAAGATCTCACATACTGCTGGTACTCTGCAAATGAACTTGTTGAGTGATGAAGACAGAAGTCAAATCTGATTGACTCATTCATTCATTCATTCATTCATTCATTCATTCGACAGCCTATTCTCTGCTTATGTGACCCATTAAATCACTAGAGTTTTGTTAACCACAAATCAGTATGAAGACTGGAACTCATCATGATTAGTTAAGAATTCTTAGAACCATCAACACCTCCTTCATTCCTACTTACATAGACCTCTTACAGTCATCATAGATTTGTTACATTTTTTCCTCTTTCAAGCCAATGGCTGAACATGTGTAAAAATGACACAGAAGAAGATGGAGGAGGAGGAGGGGAGGAGGAGGTAGTAGTAGTAATAGTAGTAGTGGTGGAAGAGTGCACAATTGTTGATTGGTTGGAAAATGCTGGTTCATGCACGAGGCAATCTACACTATGATTGGTTGCTGTGAGTGTAAAGGAAGAGTTTCCCTTTTCCCCCACATTTTTCTTCTGCGTGCTATGTATACTGTTTGATTAACCTCATGATGTTCCTGTGTTCCTGACTATCTTGTCTGCTGTAAATATAACTGTTATATATATACCTACATATACATATACATATACATATACATATACATATACATATACATATACATATACATATACATACATACACACACACACACACACATATATACCAGAAGAAAACACACACCAACCGCTACCTCAACGCCCAATCCAACCACCACCCAGCACAGATAAACTCCGTGGCTAAAACACTAATTACTAGAACCAAACGCCTGGCAGACAAGACACACATTAAGACTGAACTATGCACCCTGACTAAAATATTGACAGCCAACGGCTTCCACAAAAGCAAAATCACCAACTTGATCCACAAAAACACACTGAGACATAATAGAGACCCAGAAGATGAACAGACCTGTGGAACAGCTGTCCTGCCCTACATAAGAGGCACTACAGACAAAATTAGTAAGATTCTATACAGACACCACATCAAGACTGCCTTCAAAACAGACAGAAAAATAGCAGCCATCCTCAGGAACCCCAAAGACAAAATTGACCTGGAAAACCAAGGCATATATGAAGTCCCCTGTGCATCATGCCCGGCCACATACATTGGACAGACCAATAGAAGAATAAGCACCCGCCTGGATGAACACAAAAATGCAGTCAAAAAGCTGGAACACATTTCCTCACTCGTCCAACACATGGAAGCCACAGGTCATAACATCAACTTCAATGGCACCAAAACCCTAGCCACCATAGAAAATCCCAGCCACAGAATCATCAGAGAAGCCATAGAGATTGAAAAAAGACCAGAAAGCATGAACAGAAGAGATGATTCCACCAGGCTGTCAATCATTTGGAAGCCTGCACTCACAAACAAAAAAATCTCCACACCACAAGCCAGGCAAACACCTGGGCACAAACAGATCCCCCCTGATACCTCCAGCTCAAACACACCCCAACCAGGCACCTAGATGAAACCCAGCTTCCTAACTAATGATAGCCGTCCATTTACCCGAAGCCAAGCTGCACTAAAGGCCTCCAATAAAGTAACACAATGTTGCCAGCCAATCAAGATACAAAAAGAGCCCCCCCCCAAAAAAAACAGACAGAAGATATTAGAAGCAGAACACAGCAAACTCCAAGACCAATAAACACAGACCAAGACTCTCAACCAATCAGGAGGAAGAAAAAAACCATTCTGACACAGCAATAGGCTGCCCCAAATTTAAATCTGAAACCACTGTAAAAGTCTGACTCACAGACAAACACTATACAGAAGCCTGATGATGGCAGATGAGATTCTGCTGAAACGTTGCTACAACTTTAAAAGCACCACTACTATGATGTGGGAAAATACCCGAACAAAGCTGAATGCCAGATATATATATATTCTCGGGGTTTGGCTGAAACCAAGATTCAAGTCCATTTCTGCTTTGCAGTTGACCTTTTCCAATAACCACATTCGGGAAAAAATTAGAGGCAAGAATCATAATACCTATGAATCATACATGGTATGCTGAATTAAAAGGAAATATTAAAGGCCATAAGAAGATCCTAACTGAGAATTCCCAATGTATCTGGAGGTCATCAGATGGCAGAACCCTAGACTATGCGATATGTTTTGCAGTATCCCTACGATTTCAGGTAAGAACCTTTCCAAGCCCAGCTGTAGATTCAAGTAGAATTCAAGTAGGGAGCATTTTGTGTTAGTTATGAAGCTATGGGCTTTCCCAAGAGCAATAACAATAGCACTTGGAGACTTATATACCATTTCACAGTGGTTTACAGCTCTCTCTAAGTGGTTTACAGAGCCAGCACATTGTCCCCAACCATCTTTTTATCATTTTACCAACCTGGGAAGGATGGAAGGCTGAGTTAACCTTGAGCCAGTGAGAATCGAACTATTGGTAGTCAGCTGAATTAATCCGCAATACTGCATTGTAACCACTGTGCCACCGCAGCTCTTGGTGATCGGATTTGCTTAGCTCTGAAGCTAGAAAGGAACCCTGCAGATGGTTTACAGCCTTAGATATGTCATCAAACTATTTGCCTTAAGGAGAAGAATAAGGGAATGATGCATCCTGAACATTTATTATTTATTTATTTGTTTTATTTTATTTATTTATTTGATTTGTCAATCACTTACAAGATAATAGGTATAAGTATAAACATGAGTAATACAGGAAATAGGTATGGATAAATGGGGACAATAGGTCAGGGACGGTGGGCACAATTATGCACTTATGCATGCCCGTTACAGACCTCTTAGGAATGGATTGAGGTCAATAATGGATAGTTTGAGGTTAAAGGAGTGGGAGTTAGAGAATGTAACAACAGCTCAGGTAGTGCATTCCAGGCATTGACCACTCTGTTGCTGAAGTCCAGGGTTTCAACTGCTGGTTCAGTAAGAGGGCGTTTTGTGCATGTGTGTACAACACTTGCAAAAAAACATCAGCTGTGCTGCTCAGATGGCTGAAAAGCACTGCGCGCGGGTGCACAGCATTTTAAAATTCTCTTCTTTCTTGCTATTTCAACCACAGCTGTGCCGTGCAAAGCAGCTGAGGTTGAAAAAGCAGGAAATAAAGGAGAGCCAAGAGTCCGAGTGGGTAGATGGGCCAACAGATGATCAGAAGGTCACCACAGCAAACTGGTTTGATGTCAGCTGCTCTTCAGAGCTACCAGTTCTATAGAACCAGGCCGAACTGGTAGCATCCCACCTCTGCTGAAGTCAAACTTTCTGCAATCAAGTTTGAACTGGTTAACATTGAGTTTGTATCTGTTGTGTGCTCTTGTATTGTTGCAGTTGAAGCTGAAGTAGTCATTGACTTGTAGGACATAGTAGCAGAATATTTTGTGTACTACACTTAACTCATTGTGGTAAAAATACTTTTTAAAAAGAAGAAGAGAAAACGGCAAGACAGTAGAAAATGGAATTTGGTCACTAAAACCAACTGAATTTTGTGAAACCAGACAGGACTTTCTTCCAATTTAAGTAGCAACTGTTAGCAGTATGTGACATTTCTAGTCCATACAGGGTGCTAGTAGTACATAATAGGTCAAGTCTGTCACCTTCATAAAAGCAATGAACATCTACCCTGGCACACAACACTGTTGAGTCCCTCATAGTATTACCAATGTCATACCAAATATTGTCAGCTGTATTTATCTGCTTTTCATCTATGTCATTCACAGGACTATATATATATATCTATAAAAAGCCTACCTACTTACTTTCCAAAAAAGATAGCTTCTCCTCTTTACTCTCCCTGGTACTACAAAGTATATAGAAGATCTTTTTTAAAAAATTCAGGAGAATTAATTTGTCCTCCTGGCACTTGTAATTACAATTACAAATCCTCCCGGGTGGACTGAGGTGGGAAGAATACCGGTAAAATGAAGGTTATTGTTGTCTCTATTATTAATTAAATATTATCAGATGGTGCAATTTAAAAGAAAAGATCCGCCGCTAGGATTTGATGCTCCCTATTATCCTCATTAGGTAAATGGTAAAATAAAGATGAATGAATTAACAAGGAGATGAATTAATGATTAAGGCAGCCTGGCACACTTTAGATTAGATTCCATTAAGAGTGAGGGGTGAATGTCAGGGTGAAACTGTTGCATCCCATCTGTAATTCAAATACATGTTGAAATGAAAATGAAAATTAAGATTTAATTGAAATGGTTCAAGTCAGAGTGACTGCCAGTCAGTGCACACATTACTGAGTTGAGTCCAAAGGTTTTTCTTGATATAGGAACAGCTACATACTGTATATATGTTTGTGCTACCTGGGTCCATATTAGGAGTTGATCAGGCCAGGACACTTCCAAATTGATTCATTGACTGATTTAAAGTTATGATCATGAATTAAAAGAAGAAAAAGAAATTATGTAAATTAGATAAAATGAATATCAGGACATTTACAAATATTTCTGTGAACTCCATGTAGGCATCAAGTAGGGTATCCAGCCAGTAAATGCTCAGCTCTATCCAGTCAACCCAGCTCTCCCCCAAATCATAAAAAAGGGAGGAGATTTACAAATATATATGATAGCTGATAGAAAAATAAAACATCAGAATTAAAGAAAGAAGTTGGAACTCTGATTAAATTTTATCAAACACAACATCTTCTGATTACAATGGCTAAGGCACAAAATCTCATAACTTTTATAGCAATTAAAGCCTCATGTTTCATCAGAGGAGATGATTATTCAAAAAATTTCAAGTTGTGCAGAAATGGACAAATTAACCTTGGCATTAAAAGATAAAGACACTTCAATATATTACGACAGCTGGAACTGCTGGTACAAGTGGATAGACCAAAGATAGGTTTCACACTAAAAGGCAAAAGAAGATATGATAGAATCATAGTAGTGATATACAGATATATGTAAGGATTAATTGTGTATATGGCATAAAATAAGGATAAAAAGGAGGTCTCACAAACTGTTGAAGATGAAAATGTTTTTAATTGTTTTCTATCTTTTTCTTTCTATTCTTTTTTTTCTTGTTTTCTTTTTCTCTCTTGTATTTATGTATGTGTTGTTGGTTTATTTTAATTGTAAAATCAATAAAGTATTTTTTTTTAAAGTCACCAAATAAAAAAGCAACCATTTTTTTCTTTGCAGCTACTGTAAGCTTCTGATGATAATGCACTAGGCACTCAATAGGGGAGATGATGCAACCCTGAAGAACATGTGCAAATTCTGTATATGTGAAGTGATGTTGTAATATTTCCCCTACTGTCTCCTTTGAGGATAGTGCATTAAATCATCCAGAGAGGGTCCTTTTAAAGTGATATGCTTTGCTATATGAGGCAGCAGAAAAGTATCCTCTCCTTGCCAAACTCTATTCTGCCTTAGCAACAAGACCAGCAAGCAGTGCTTTCGTTATAGTCCTTCATGCTGGACAAGTTAAGTGTAAGAGTTGGTTCTCACAATGTTACAAAAAATTAGCTATTATCAAAACAATTTATAAGAAGCAATGCAGAGTTACTGCAAGAAAACAGACTGCCTTATTTTGCTGTTTCCTCCCCCCCCCCCATGTAATTGTGAATGTGTGTTCTTGTTGCACACAAAAAGACACACACAGAGTAGTGTCCTCACTATAATTCTTATGATGTAACTGTAACATTCCTTCTAATCAATTCTCTCAACTAGAATTCCGGGATTCATTGAGAGAACCAATCGGGAAGTCTAACATTAAGGAAATGGATTGGTAGATTCTTCCAACTTTATTTCGCCTTCCTCTTAATATCATTTGCCTTGATATAAGAAAAGAAAAGTAGAGTCCTCCTGATCATAAAAGCAATAGAAGGACAGCTATGTAAAATCTCTGGTTAGCCAAAGCCATTTGAAAACTTGTAATGCATTCATGGACATCCTCAGCAGTCTTCTCCACCACCAAAATTCAAGAGCATTATTGCTCTTTTTATCTTGCTTCTTCAAAGTCCAACTTTTGCTTCTGTAAAGTATCACAGAAATACTATGGCTTACATGATACTGATCTCTATAGGTGTAGATACATCTAAATGTCTTTTCTAAGGCCTTTATAGCTACTCTACCAAGAATGGCAACATCAACAACTAGCTATCCTGATGCTTTAATGTCAAATTCAATTCCATTGAGGGCCACATCAGGGTTGTATTTGATCTTGGGGGCATGGTCGGGATGGGCATGGCCAGGATGGGTGTGGCCAGCTCAACGTCATTTGCTGAGGCTCTGTTTTTGACCGCAACAAGTTCCTGCAGCCCTCTGCCAGCAAAAACAGAGCTCAGGAAGACCATGCGCAGCCCGCCTGGGCAAGGACTCCCAAGCTCCATTTTTGCCAGCTGAGGGTTGCAGAGCCCGTTGCAGCCAAAAATGGAGCCGGGTTGGGCTGTGTGACTACCCCCCCCCCCCCCCGGCTCCATTTTTGCTGACAGAGGTACCATGGGCCAGTCCATCACTGTTTCCAGGGTAGCCTCATGGGCCAGATCTAAGTAACCCACAGGCTAGTTTTGGCCTGTGGACCTTGAGTTTGACACCCCTGCTTTAATGCAACCGTGTCATAAATATCACTAGGACTCTGACCTCCGGTCTTCCTCAGGAGTATGTTTTGAACCATTCATCATAGAGCACTGCACTGTCAATCATTTTATGTTGTTCATCCCTGTTGAGAGGCCTTCTTCTACATACTATAAATTGATGCCTTCCTTTACCATTATCATTAAAGGAATCATCTGCTTCCAGTACTATCTAACATCAGTGCTGCACAATAAAAGTGTCTGCTTGCTTTAACTGGACAATGGGATGATCTTCAAGCCTTATGGGACCTTTTGATACACTTTTGATGTATATTCAGGATTATTTGTGTATCTCTAGCTTGAATGCCCCCATGCCATGATGAAGCAAAAAAGCGGGATTTGGCAGTGTGTTTTGGTGGGGATGAATTTCATCAAGGACTTTTGCTATTGCCAAGAAGCTCTTCCTGTTAATTCTCTGGCAGGTTAATCATTATGGGGGCTTTACAATGAAATATACTCTGGACCTCCACCAGGATCTGTCACAGATTCATCTACATATTTCCGTAATATTTCAGGAAGAAAATGGAAGTCATCTCAAACAATTTAATTTGCATTGAAGCCTGACCACCTTGAGCCATGAAATTTAAGAGGGACTTTTCCTTCCCCTTCTTCTGTAGAGTATAGGAGATATCATAGCCAGAGATATCATAGCAGAGACAGTCATCTGCAACTGATGTGCTCTGCTTGTCTTTTCCCCAGAATTCAAAGTGAACTTAATCTATGTAAAGTGTCAGCTAGTAAAATTCTGAAAGGCAAGACTGATGAATTGAAATCCCAAGAAACATTATTGTCTTCTATTTGTCAAGATGAAGATTTCTTGACTAGTAATATGGATGTTATTACTCACCATAAGCAGAGGAATAATATGAAGCTTAGAACTTAACTAAAACATGTGAAGACTACGGACACCAAGCGAAGAGATCACAACCATTTGCCTCAGATCTTGGTTGATTCAAGGAATATTCTACAAACCTAAATGAACTACAAAGCCTACAGTTGAACTTATCAATCACTTATCACAAGGAAGAACAAGGGTGTGATTGCAGGATCCATTCTGATTGGGCACAGGACCAAAGGTTTAATCTTCTGAGCTTTTGGATCAGAGGTGGTATTCAGCAGGTTCTGACCAGTTCTGGAGAACTGGTAGTGGAAATTTTGAATAGTTTGGAGAACTGGCAAATATCACCTCTGACTGGCTTTGCCTCCATCTATTCTCTGCCTCCCAAGTCCCAGCTGATAGGCTGGGTCTTCTTTTGTTGCCCTGAACAGGAAAACAGAGCTGCAAAGCAGGTTAGTGGGGTGGGGAGGGAATGGAGATTTTACAGTATCCTTCCCTCAGGAGTGGGGAGGGAATGGAGATTTTACAATATCTTTTCCCTAACCACCAAGCCATGCCATGTCCACCAAGCTACGCCCACCGAACCAGTAGTAAAAAAAATTTAATCCCACCACTGTTTTGGATTCATGTTGAAGCCCATCTTTAGGGAGCTTCTCTCTAGCAAAGAGTATGCTTTAGGCTATCTATATACTCTGCTAAAGAGAGGTTCCCTGAAGATGGGCTCCAGCACGAATCCAAAAGCTCAGAAGACTTCATTTCTGGTCCTGGTGATTTACCCAGATTGGATCCTGAAACATTATCCTGGGACACATATGTCCCAAATATGCTTTTTCAAGAGACAACTGAACTTTCTGGTTTTTCTTTGAAGATATTTCACTTTTCATCCAAGAAGCTTCTTCAGCTCTGACTTGAAGAAGCTTCTTGGATGAGAAGCAAAACATCTTCAAAGAAAATCCAGAAAATCCAGTTGCCTCTTGAAAAAGCACTTTGGGGACAACTATGACCAAGATGATTTCCATAGACAATAGGACACATATATTCACCTTCATAATTGTTAGGTGAGTCCATCCTGAGAAATATATAATGTTTCTTAACCATTTTTTCTATCAATATGTATATTGTCTCTCAGGTTTCCCTAATAAAGATGAAATGGAAGGACTTCAAAGGATCTTCAGATCTGTCAATCATAGCCCTTCTTACTCACCTGTGTGGACACAAATCATTCTGCAAGACAAGACTTCCATGGTAATAAACATTTTTTTTTTTTTTTTTTTGGTATAAGGTAAAGGATCTCAGAGTTCAGGTGTTCTAGTCAATGCTTCCCACTGGAGGCAAAAGAAGGAATTTATTTTTCAGATGAATTCTTGGTGGCAATGTTGTTACAAGTAATAGAGAGTTGCATTTGTCAATAATAGCACACACACCAGGCAGGAGGAACTGCTTTGCTCTTTAAAAAGGAAAGGAAATCTCTGGAAGATGGCTGCTAATTTGATCTAGAGGGTTTTAAACTAGAACACAAGGATTTGAGAGTTATAAGATCATTGATGAATAATGAACTGACAAGCAGGCAATAGAGCGGCAAATTCTGAAACTATTAGTTCAACAAAGAAATAAAAGTAATATAGGCATAAAGCAAAAGGAAGACAGAATGCACAAGGTATGAGTAACAAGCAAGGTGAGCTAGATATTATGAGGCACAAAGGAAAAGATGATATAATTTGGATTACAAAAACATGGTGGGATGAATCCCATCAATGGAACACTGAGCTTGATTGGTAGACCTCATTTCAGAGATGAAGGCAACACAGGGAAGAAAATGGTATAGCACTGTATCTCATTAATGAATTTTTATTTGTACAGAGGTCTACTGAAATAATGGTAATAGGAGGGCTGAAAGCATGCAGGTTCAGATACAAGGCAAGCAAGCAGAAGGCACATATTGCAAGGAGTCTGCTACAGACCACAAACCAGTCAGAAGAAATAGATGAGGATTTATAAAAACATATATTTGAAGCCTCAAGAATTATGAAGTGGTTGGGACAGCATATTTCAACTATGCAGTTATGTATTGGAAGACTAGTTTTGCCAAACTCAACACGTCATTTAAATTCTTCATTTATGTTGGTCATAAGTTTCTCTTTAAAAGATTGAGATGAATACTAGGGGAGATGTTAGCATGGATTTGGTCTTTACTAACAAGGAGGAATTAATTGAAGATATTACGTTTGTGGGAACTTTGGATGGAAGGGACCATGGTATGGTCCTAATTCAACACCTTAACCACCATCTCCCATTGGGTCCTATGGTTTTTATTGACCCTTCTCTCTCACATCTAAGCACAGTGGAAATTGTATCATTAAAATAAAAATAGTCAATAGGTTGCAGTCCATAGATCCTTGTATCATGTTAAATGAGTTCATCTCACACATGGTTGAGTAATTCTGGGAAAGGGGCTTGGAGAGCTTGGCCTCTATCTGTTGTGTTAGAAGCAACACTTGAATCAGTAGGACCAGAACAAAACACTTGAATCAGTAGGACCAGAACAAAAACCAAGTTACTGTAACTCTCATACGTTTGCTCGATTATATCAATTTAGTGGCAATTTTAGAGGGCTTTATACACATCTTCAAAGTTTGGGGAAGGGATATACACTGTAGAGGGTACAATAGCTATAACAGCTGAGCAAAAATATTTAAAGCAAGGATGTCAAACTCAAGGCCCCTGTGCCAGATCCAGAAATAGTGAAGGACCAGCCCACAGTGCCTCTGCCAGTGAAAACAGAGCTCAGGAGGGCCACTTGCGCCCCTCCCGAGCTCTGTTTTCATTGGCAGAGAGTTGCAGGAGGCCATTGAAACTGAAAACGGAACTTGGGAGCCCACTTTTGCTGGCAGAGCAGTCGGCCACCACAGGTGTCCCCAACACAAGTAACATTGAACTGGCCACGCTCACCCAAGCCCCCTGAGATCAAACAAAACCCTGATGCAGCCCTCAATGAAATTGAGTTTGACACTCATAATCTAAAATTTTGTCTTGTTTTTGCTGCAAAAGATTAAAATATCTACTTCTCTAGAAAACATTCCATACTGCATTTTTCTTTCTACCCTACATGCATGCAATTAATTCTAGCATTCATTTTGATGTCTTAGCTGTTCAGGAGTTACAAATGCTACTGATGTCTTTATTTGTCATTGGTTTTATGCCATGAAAGAAGCACAAAGTGTCTATTGCTGTTTCTTTGACAGATCATATTCCACATACTGGTTAAATCACCAGAAAATCTCTTATTTTAGATGGGCAAAAAATTGTCTGGACATTTTAATGTATGTCCCTGAAACTGATAAGAATGGATAAATTAAATAAAATCAGAATGCCAGGAAATTAACCTAGTTCTTTCATTAAGTGGGAACCATAGGTCTGTTGAATACAATGGCCAATATCTATTTATGATACAATTTAGCACTTCTTGAACTTGTTGTTTCCTCCTGAATTTGGTTTGTTTGCATCTTTTTCTTTCTTAGTTCCTAAGGCTTACTTGGAAAAGAAAAGGAGTTCAGAGAAAGAGATGCCAAAGTCTGGTCCCTCATATTATTAACAAATAAATGAATTTCCATCACACTAGCAAACAGTACTTAAACTGGATTTTGCCTGGACCGAAAGAGAGACCCTTCCCAAAGCTTCCATTTAGTTTATAACAAAGTCCTTTCAATAGTTCTAAGACCCATTTGCACTATTCTGATGACGCAGATCAATCTTCAGGTGGTCTTCATGACTTCCTGTTGGAATTGTTAAAAGGACTGTGCTGTAGACTGAAGATAAATGAGGTTACATCCCTCCACTCTGTTGAGAGGGAGCTGTTCAATTTTGACACAGGTGACCTCTTTGACCCCTCTTTCAAACCAGTGGTCCTCTCTGTCCAAAATGTGAAGTTTGCTGTCTTCAAAAAAGTGGTCTTTGTTTTTTAAATTGACATAATCTATTTAGTCTACAACACAGTCCTTTCAACAGTTCCAATAACTACATTTAGTGAGTAGTTAAAGTTCCAAAAACTACTTTTCCAGTTCCAATAATTACTTTTACCGAGTAGTTAAGGTCACCTGGAGGTTTAACCTTAAAGAATGCAAATGACCGACTGTCTGCAAGGAGTATAAATCCTTCCATTCCCCATCATCCAGTCAGAACTTTAAAGCTTCCAGTGATGAAGCTCCCACAACTTCTGAAGGCAACTTCTGTTCCATTAGTTGATTGTTCTCACTGTCAGAAAATTTCTCCTTATTTCTAGGTTGAATCTTTCCTTCATCAGTTTCCATTCATTATTCCTTGTCTAACCTTCAGGTGCCTTAGAAAATAGCTTGATCCCTTCCTCTCTGTGGCAACCCCTCAAATATTGAAAGACTGCTATCATGTCTCCCCTGGTCCTTCTCTTCACTAGACTAGACATGCCCAGTTCCTGTTACCATTCATCGCATGTTTTAGTCTCCAGTCCCCTAATCATCCTGGTTGCTCTTTTCTGCACTCTTTCTAGAGTTTCAATGTCTTTTTTATAGAGTAGTGACCAAAACTGGATGCAGTACTCTAGGTGTGGTCTTTATAGAGTGGTATTAGTACTTCCCTTGATCTTACTGTATCCCTCTGTTAATACAACTTAGGATTGCATTAGCTTTTTTGGCTGCTGCTGCACACTGCTGGCTCATATTTAGCTGGTTGTCCACTAAGACTCCAAGATCCCTCTCACAGTTACTGCTATTGAGCCTGGTTTCACCCAATCTATATGTGTACTTTTGGTTTTTCTTGCCTAAGTGTTAAGACTTTAGTTTTCTCTACGTTGAATTCCACTTTGTTAGATAGGGCCCATCTGGATCTTGAGCCTAACTTCTAGGGTGTTAGAACAATTCACCAGTGGAAAGACTTGTCTCCAGAAACTGCGGGTGCTCCAACTTCTGAGGTCCTTAAGAAGATACTGGGCAACCATTTGTCTGGGATATTATAAGGTCTCCTGTCTGAGCAGAGGCTGGACTAGAAGACCCTCAAGGTCCCTTCAAGAAGCTGAAGAAGCTTATTGGATGAGAAGTGAAAACACTGCTAGAGAGAGGTTTCCCTGAAGATGGGCTCCAGCATGAATTCAATCGCTCAGAAGACTACACCTCTAGTCCTGGTGACCTACCCAGATTGAATCTTGCAACATTAGCCTGGGATACATATGTCCCAAAGATGCTTTTTCAAGAGGCAACTGAACTTTCTGTTTTTTCTTTGAAGATATTTCACTTTTCACCCCAAAAGCTTCTTCAGCTCTGACCTGAAGAAACTTCTTGGATGAGAAGCAAAACATCTTCAAAGAAAAACCAGAAAGTCCAAATTGCCTCTTGGAAAAGCATCTTTGGGACAACCATGACCGGGATAACTGAGAATCTCCATAGACAAAGGAATGGTATATACAAAGGAGGTGATGCCAGATGGAGATGCATGAAGAGTGCTCATCCATAGAGTGGCTGAGGGCCAGACACAACATTGTCATTGCAACTGAGTGACAATGACAATAATATAGGAGTAAAAGGAAGGATCAACTCCCTAGAGACAATAGATGAATATCTAAAGAAAGAAAATTTACCGAGGCTTAGCAAGGTACAGAGGCAGATTACAAATAGAGTATAACAGGGGTGTCAAACTTAAGGCCCAGGCCCCCAATTCGGCCCACAGGATACTTAGATCTGGCCCTTGGGGCCACCCTGGAAACAGCAAAGGCTCAACCCGCAGTGCAAAAATGGAGCTTGTGAGGGCCATGTGCAGTCCTCCTGAGTTCCTTTTTCACTGACAGAGGATTGCAGGAGGCCATTGCAGCCAAAAAGGGAGCTCAGGAGCCTGTTTTCTCTGGCAGAGAGTTCAGGCCAACACAGGCACTCCCCCAACATGAGTGACATCATGCTGGCCTCACCCATCCTAGCCACGCCCCCCCAGCCCCCCCCCCCAGGTAAAACACAAACTTGATACAGCCCTCAGTGAAATCAAGTTTGACACCCCTGGAGTATAACAATAAGGGAAGTTTCTGAAACTATACAAATAATTAAACTAGGAAAGGTGCCTGGATCAGATTGATTATCATGAACTTATTATAAATATTTTGAGGATGAGCATTTACAAACTTTACAAATCACGATGAACTCTCTCCTATAGGGAGGAAAGACACCAGATAATTGGAAAGAGATCAATATAGCAATAATACCTAAAGTGGGACGCAAATGGACTTTAACAAGAAACTATAAGCCAATATCATTATTGAATAATGACCATGAATTATGATTCTAGCTGGTAAACTACAAATAATTTTACAAGAATTTATTCATGAGGATTAATGTAGATTTTTACCTACAGTATAACACAGTTAAGGGACAAAGTTAGAAATGTGTTGAACATTTTGGAATGTTTAAAGCAACATAATGAAAAACAAGCTGTACTGATTTTCTCAGAGAAGGCCTTTGACAAGTTGAATTGAGCTTTCTTATTCAAGCTTTTGGAAGAGAGAATTTTATAAAGTAGACAAGATTGCTTTACACTTTACAGAAAGCACAAATACTTGTTAATGGAGCTCTTAACACAACCTTACAAGGTACAAAAAGAAAAAAGGCAGGGATACCCATTGTTTTTTGTTTATTTTACTTCTTGAAATACTGAATTGAGATATAAGATAAGAGGAGAGGACTGCGGGAGTAAAGATTTTAAAAGAAACTTATAAATTAAGAGGTTCTGCAGATTGCTTGTTTTTTTGTTCCAGAAGCTCCTTTTAAAGGGGAAATGAAATATCAATGGGCATATTATTAAAAAATTAATTTGAGATTAATCAACAGAAAATATGAAAATAGATCAAACAAAAATAATGAATAAAAAGAATTTTAAGATTGAGAACAGGGTAAAATATCTGGGTATCACTATAACAAATATGAATTGCATGTTATTTCAAAATAACTACATTGAACGAAGTTAAAAAGATATGTTAAGATGGGAGAAACTATAACTGTCAATTTCTGTGATAAAAAAGAATGTCTTGTCTAGAATGATGCTTTTGTTCCAGACAATACCTGTTTTGACAACTGATGCACTATTTAAACAAAGGCAGAAGGATATATCTAAATTTGTGAAGCAGGGGGAAAACACAAGTTAAATATAAGGTGTTACAAGATGCTAAGGAAAGAGGATTGGGTTTTCCTGATTTAAAATTCTATTTTTCAGACTGCTGCTTGGATTGGATGAAATAATGGATCTTGCTGAGAAATAGAAGGATATGGCCTGAGATTTGGGCAATTGGATATTTCTGGTATGATAAAATCAAGGTCAATGTGGATTTTAAAAATCATTACGTTAGACATGCCATACTGAGAATATGGAATAGATGCAAACCCAAGTTATGTCCCAAAACACCTTTGTGGCTCTCAACAGAAGAAACATTTTATAGATGGGAAATAGCAGGCAAACACCAATGATTTACTTACTGTAAGGTATTAGAATTTTGATAAAAGGAATTTAAATAAAACCAAAGGAAATACTAGTGGCAGAAGGATATAGTTGTTAATGGTTTTCTTATTTACAATTATTAGGAAGATTTTAAGTAAAGTAAAGAATGCATGGCTTTGAACATTGTAAGATTGATTCTGAAATAAAATTGACTACAAATAATGAATATGTAATTGCTAAAATGTGTAGACTTTTGCTGAAATTTGAAACAGAAAAAAGCACAAGTAACAAAATGCATGAAAAAGTAGGTTAAAGTTTGTGGTTACAATATATAGATGGGACATTGGGAAAATATGTGGCTGATAGAAATGAAATGTATACTATTTTATAACCTTAAAAGACAATTTTATAAAATGATGTACCATTGGTATTTGTCACCAGAGAAATCTAACTGGTGAATCTCTGGATAGTAAGTAAATATATATATCTATAATACATAATCCTGATCAGTTTGAAAAAAAACCCCACCAAAGCTGAAATCCCAGCACAAAATCTCATTGCCAATGTGTCACACTTATAAACACATACACATACCAGAGCTCTAATATTAATTTTAATCCAGTTATTAAGTGGAAAACACAGTCTTTATAACCTTATAAAAGGTCATTAAAGTTGCTGCCATCCACATTGTTAGGGAACCTGTTCCATAAGACAGTCTCTGTGACAGAAATCCAGAAAATGTCAATAACTCAAGATAGAGACCATGACGATGGCCAAAGTCCCACCTGTATTTTTAGGCACATGCCAATTCACATAGTCCCTCCTCACATTTTTCCACACACCCACATCACTTCCCTTGCAGGTGTTCCTGATCCATTCTATCACTACTAGAATACTATGGACTGACCTATATCATTAGTGTTTGTATCCTTTGAATTCTTGAGCCATCTCAACTGATCCTCATTTTCACTGGGTAAAAGTTATTTATAGCCTCAGCTATTGGTTGATTCATTGACTTTTGCTAGTTCAATAATTGTGGTGAGTAGGGGGTGCAGTATATGGAATTTCATCTATGTTCTGTTTCTTGTGCAGAACAGATTTAGTGTTCCCAGGTTACTTAAAAAAAACTAGCAAAAAAAGAGTTGAGGGTTTGCTACAATTCTCCTGCTTCCTGCATGTATTGGCAAGAAGCCATAATTGGTTTATCAGTAGCAAGAAGGCAACACTACACCTTGGTTGTGGTATTATCTGCCCTTGCAATTCTTTTCTTTTCCTTTCTTTTAAATGAAAAGATGTTCCCTCTCTTGCTCACACACAATTCCATACTGATTTTTTTTGTTTGAAGAGTGCTGGGAGTACATCAAATGGCTATCTTGAAAAGGGTGTGATTTACAGTAGTTATGAAGGCAGATTCATGGGAAGGGTAGCCAAGTACAGAAAAGTCATTTATCAAACAACAAATGGATCGTGCTATTTCCCCCAATCCTTCCAGATTGCTCAGTTAATCCATACTACTCTAATTTAGCTTTACTTCTTTTTCTGAGTATGTGATCACAGGGTGATAGCTATCCTCAAAAGACAAATAAAGGTGAAGCTGAAGTTGAATGTTTCCCTTAGCTAGATTCCAACTACTCACTTTTCATCATTCTTAATCCCAATGGGAATGTTGTATGTGTAGATACTACCAGTGGTGGGATTCAATTTTTTTTACTATCAGTTCTGTGGGTGTGGCTTGGTGGGCGTGGCAGGGGAAGGATACTGTAAAATCTCCAGTCAGAGGTGGTATTGGCTGGTTCTCTGAACTACTCAAAATTTCCACTACCAGTTCTCCAGAACTGATCAGTACCTGCTGAATATCCACCTCTGGATATTACAGTATCATACCTGGCAACATTTGACAAGCATCACAAATAAGCATTAGCAAATAGCAAAGCAACATTTGAGAAACATTAATTTTGGACAAGCATTAGAAACATTTTCAAGTCTTATGTCTCCAAGTGTTTAATGTTAACTCGAAAGGAAATAAACCTCTTTCCACTCCCTTATCTCTTCTCCAATCCTTATTCCATTCTCCTCCTTTAGTCATGTTGCTGCTGAAGAAATTCGAAGAGAACAGAAAAATAGCTCCCTTCATCCAGAATGCTAAATATGTGTCAAATACAAGGAACCCAATCTCTAACTAAAACCAAAAGGGTTTTTTTTAAAAAAAAAAAATCTAGCATGATTCTTATAGAGTGGTCTTTAACAAGATTTCTGGAAAATTCAGGATGAATTGCTAGAAGTCATCTTGAGAATACAAGAATTCCAGCAACAGAAGTACATTTTGTTTAGAACTAATATATTCCCATGTATCAGAGGCTTTGTAAAACTTTCTTTCTTGCATTTCTCCAATAATCCAATGAGGAAGCACTATAAGTTTGTAAGTTTGTTTACATAAGGCCTTCTGAATCTATCTGTATAAGGGCCAACCATTAGTTTCTCCAATGTTGCTATCCTGTTTCAGTAATGCTGGGAAACTAATCCCTAGCAGTTTTTCCAACTGGTGCACAGCCATAGCAGTTTGTCAGGATTCAGAGAACAGACAAGGAGAAATTAGTAGCCATCATCCCCGGGTAGCTTCCAGAGTAGCTAGGAAAATAAAGTGTTTTGGTGTTCAGAGATTAGAGCTGTAAGTCTATCAGAGTCCTTGTGACATTGTGGAATAGGTGTGTTCCAAATTGGATTTTGAAGAGGTGGATATTTTCCAAGCTATGAAATAATATTTATGTTGCTTTTCTGAATCCATCTTAAAATAGAGATAGGGGAAAAATTGTTCACCACCCATTTTGTACAAAAACATATATACTGTAATGATACATTTTAAAACAAAAAAATAACTGTTCTTCAAAATTTGTTCTTTCCTGAATGAGTTCTCCAAATTAAAAAAAGGTGGGGAGAAGGAAATATTTAAAAAAAATCTGCTCTCAGTTGCATATGAAAAATATGTATTCTATCTGGGTAAATAACTTTCAAATTTTTACATTAGGCTACACCGCAATCATTATGTTTTGGAAACTATGCACAGAAATATAAGTTTTACTTTAAAAAAAATTCAAGTTCAGCAAAGTGACACATTTTCAAACTTAAGAGGAATAAAAGCTGATAAATTTACCTATTCCTAGTACTGAGCTTGACTGGGTGTGACTGTGTAATAAAAAGATATGCCTTGAAATATTTACATCCTATTTTGAGACTTGAACAGTGGCATGTGTTAATTAAGGATTGTTTTATTCAGCTTGCTAAAAACATCAGGGGGAAGAATAGATCTGGACTTTGAGAAAAGGCTTGCCAATATCCATGTTTTTTTAAATAATAATAATAATAACCTTTTAAAAATATTGATTTTGTGGTTAGTCATTTTCCTCAATAGAATATGCATTCCTCTTTTTTAAAAAAAATGGCAAAAGCTATACCATTTAATTTGATATCTAAAGGAAAAGGACTTGCGGATAATCCAAACCAGATATTTTGCATCTCCCTTTGCACAAGGGAACCATTTATCAGCTCAAGGATGTGTGAGAGAAAGAGAGGGAGAGAGAGAAAAGAGAGAGAAACTTGGACTCCTTGATAACACAATCAAAGCCTCACCTTTTAAAAATATACGGTATACATGCAATGCCCATTTTAATTGTATAGCCATGACCATGGCCACCATCTTGATTTTTAACCATCACCAGCTAATGAAGCATTTTCTTTGCTTGTCCTTTGCTAATTGATTGGTCACTACTAGCCCTCTGAAAGTCAACTGGAATACTCTGTACTGCAGAAGCCATCTTAGCCTGCCATGCAAAGGTGGTCAAAAAAGTCAAATTGCCTCACTGAGGCAACTCATGTTGTTCCAGTGGTATCCTCCAGCTCTTCATATATCCAAAAGAGACTTCTGTTTCCTTGCAGCAGCCTTTTCAAGTATAAGAATGGTCAGAGAAAGCCATCTGGGCAATGTAAAGTATATGTCAGACCCAAAAACTGAGAACAACACAAGGTATTAATTCTGAGTATTTTCCTTCATTGTTCTTTACCTATAGACAGAATCTTGCCAGACTAAAACAACTTTCTGCGTAAGTGTAAATATTTGTTGGGAACTGCTAGGAAAGAGCTGTTTTAATCTTTTTTCTGCCAACCAAACATTCTAAGCTCTGCTAAATATTTGTCCTCTGAAATGCAGCCCCTCTCCCTCCCAGGAATCCAGACTACATCCACCACAGAATAACAAAACTACATGACAGGTTTCTGTCACTCTTGAAAAGTGAACTTCTGTTGCTTTAGAAAGCAAATTCAAAGAACTGTTGAAACAAAACCCCTTTTTAAAGCTTTGCCCAACACTGGTTGCATTTTTAGTTCTTAATCTTTTATTAATTTATCTAATTTATATAGCCACTCACATTCAAGTGATTCTGGGTGGCATACAACAAGACCTAAATAGTAAATATCAAAAATCATCATAAATTGTAAACTTTAAAACATTAAAACCTATAAAAACAGCTAAAACAAAATTCATAAACAAAGGGGCATTAAAAGTAATGGAGCCACCTCACCTGTTCATTTGTCCTCTGCTTACTATTTTCCTCTTGAACATTTTCTAACCAATTTTTTAACCTACTTGACTTGGCTGATCAATTTTTCTGGACCCTTCTGCTCCCTCCCTAAGTGTCTTCTCTTTCTGAGCTATGACTTCAGAAACGACATTATAAATATTCCAGCTGCTTCTACAGGCAGTATCCAGTTCCAGCAAGAACCCCACGACTGAAGGATTTACAGCTTGGCTTTAAGAGTGGCGTCAGGATGCAACTTGGCACACATGTCTCACCACAAGAGCCCCATCTTTGAGATCATAAATCAATCCAGTTATTTTTTTAAAAAAAGATCATGGCAAAGCATGGAATTATATCACTCTCTGACACTTCCTTCATCTCAACACATACCTGAATTTCAAAATCATCACCTCAATGGATTAACAGTCACTGAAATTTGATGCAGATATCTTTAATAGCATTTATACAGTTTCTTATTTTTCTGGAGACAGGCCAGGGGAATGGGGGTAGGAGGGAGTTCAAAACATAATCTGAACACCTGTGAGAAAAAGAAATGAAAACTTATAGATCCTAATCCAATTCAGCGAAAATCATGTTTCTCTCTAAAAGGAGCAGGACTGATCCTTAATTATAGAAGATCAAGGTGGATATTTTACTTTCAGCATTTTTAAACATCTGCAAGCATCATGGTCAGACATATAGAAATATCTTGTAGTAAGTTAATTTATAGTATTTCCTCTCCCTATTTTGGAAGAGTTAGGGCAAAGTATCTCACCATATCCCAGAATAAATTTATCACAAACCTATAAGGCCAGATAAGCTATGGTGGCACAGTGGCTAGAGTGCAGTACTGCAGGCTACTTCTGCTGACTGAGAATTTCCAGCAGTTTGGCGGTTCAAGTCCCACCGGCTCAAGGTTGACTCAGCCTTCCATCCTTCTGAGGTCAGTAAAATGAGGACCCAGATCGTTGGGGGCAATAGGCTGACTCTGTAAACTTAGGGTTGTAAAAACACTGTGAAGTGGTATATAAGTCTAAGTCTAAGTGATATTGCTATAAGCATACTTTTGTGAAATGGGAACGAGTGAGTTGACCGACTCTCACTCCCCATAACATGAGCTGCCCAACAGTTACTTTTCCTTTGTCTTAACCATAGTTTAGTATGGCAGCTGATGGAAACTGATTCCATCAGGTTATGCTTTTAAAAATACACAGACAAACCTCACATATCTCAGTGAATTCATGGCAAGGAACAAAGATTGTCTAATTTTCTTTCCTGCTCTGTTTCACATAATGCAAGACATTCAAAGAAAAAATTATTTTTTTCTTTTTTGTTTTTACAGGTTTCCAGTATGTTGTTACTCATTTGCAGCAATTCCTGGATTCATCACGTACATATATCATTTATACTTCCTTTTCTTGAGATCTACAAAATAGTCATATTGGAGTAACTAAGTAATGTCGGGAACATATCTCTCTCAATACAGGTAATCCTTGATATACGACCAGTTTTTAAGCAACTGTTTGAAGTTACAGCTCTGAAAAAAATGGTTTACAACTGATCCTTCCATTTATAACTGATGCAGCATCACTTGCACATGATCAAAATTCAAGCAATTGGCAATTGGCAAAAAGTAGAGTAGAATAGAATAGAATAGAATGGACCTTGGAGGTCTTCTAGTCCACCCCACTGCTCAGGCAGGAGAGCCTATACCATTACAGATAAGTGACTGTCAAGACTCTTCTGAAAACATTCAGTGATGGAGCCCCCATGATTTCTGAAGGCAAGCTGTTCCATTGGTGAATTGTTCTCACTGTTAGAAAGTTTCTCCTTAATTCCGGATTGCTTTTCTCTTCTCAGTTGGCAATTGGCATGTATTTGTGACAGTTGCAGCTATCAGGGTTCCAAGTAATAGACTCATATCAAGCAAAATCCTGAGGAAGGCAAATTGGATGTATCATATTGGCATAGACCTAGTGAAAAACCAACTCTAAAGGCTCCCACGGGTTTCACCTAATTAAAATTAAAAGTTTGTTACTTTCTCAAAACAATCAGTCACATGGTCCAATCATAGTGCTGTCTGGTTGCTGGGTAACATCATTCCACCTTCTTCAAATCAGACGTGAGAATGTCCTTGGTTCCTAAGAGAAAATGTTTTGCTTTGGCTACAACATCCCAGCTATCTCAAATCTCCTCTCCTTATCCCTCATCTCCAGTGTGGCAACTGTCTTGAAGCTATCAAGGTGGCTTCAGTCAGGTCAGCTTCATGGTTGACAGCAGCATTTCAAGGTCATGCAATCACAGTTTGTGACCTTCCCATTTGGCTTCCAATAAGCAAAGTCAATGGAGGAAGTCAGATTTGCTTAACAATTCCTTTAACAACTGCAGTGATTTGCTTAACAACTTGGGCAAAAAAGGTGTCATTAAAAATAGGATGCAACTCACTTAACAACCACCTTGCCTAGCAACAGTTGCGGACATAAATTAAAGATTATCAGTATGTGAAATCTAATTAGAAAAAACAAAACAGTGAAACACCCAATTTCATCCTTATAGAGTCCCCACCTATCCCTGCTGCTGTTTTGGACTGAAAAGAAAAAAATCAAACTAAATGGATATTCTGAGCAATACTAAATTATCTCACACTATTACTCTGTTTTATCAACAAATCTTTATTTCCAGAATAAGCATATCTAATGCTTTCCTATCTGTCTGTTCTTTTCTATAAGCTACTCTTCTACATGATGTGCATACTTTCATCAGGATATAGCCACTGATTTTACGTGATCAGTATAGGTACTTTTATGGAATTATCTGTTTCCAGGTTTTAAAAAATAACAATCCTGGAAGAATGCAATGGGAAATCACTGAGTATTGCTGTTACTAGGTGTTGAGATTGACTTGGGGGATAGTTTACTGTTTATCTTCTGGAAATATTCCAGAAGTGGATTTTGTTAGCCCTACATTTAATGGAAAAGCTGTATATTCTTATTTCTCCATAGACTGTGATACAGTTATTGTTGTTATTTTGCTATCGTATCTCCACATACAAAAGAAGGAGTAAGATTTAAAACTATAGATAAACCTTCAACGGGGTACTGTGCAATTCATGAGAACAAAATAATGCCATATTGAAAAGTTCTCCTCTACTTTTATTTTTTTACAAAAAAAATCAATTCTCATTCTGTTTGATGAAAAAGAACTCACATTTGAAATTGATTTCAAAGGAAAAGAGAATTCTGGTTAAATTCTCATGGGAGAACACGAGGTTCTTGCATTTTTTATTGTAGCAATGCTTTGCTTTTCATTGTACAACCATCTTTCCCACTCTGTAACCTCCATTGCTTCTCCCATCTGAAAGGAATTCTTTCTCCAATTTAGGAAAAGTGGACAGCTAGAAAGCCCAGAGTTCTGAACTGTTCTGGTTTGTGCATCTGAAAACACTACGACTGTTATTAAGTGTTGCACCTTATGATTTTTGACTCTTGGTGAATGTATATTTTCTTTTATGTATACTGAGAGCATTTGCACCAAGAAAGAGTCCAATCACACTTGGCCAATAAAGAATTCTATTCTATTCCACAAGTGGACTCCCACCCTTTGCCTGGATATATTAGCAAGATCTGAAGAACCCTTACACTTATTTGGATTTGGCTGGTCTAGAGAAAAGAAGGACGGGGGGTGACATGATGGCAGTATTCCTGTATTTGAGAGGCTGCCACAAAAAAGAAAATAAGAAAAAAAATATTTTCCAAAGCATCAGGAGGCAGGACAAGAAACAATTGATGGAAACTAATCAAGGAGAGAAGCAACTTGGAATTGAGGAGAAACTTCTTAATGGTGAGTACAATTAACCGGTGAAGCAGTTGCCTTCAGACATTGTAGGTGCTTCATCACTGGAGGTTTTTAAGAAGAGACTAGACAGTCACTTGTCTGAAATGGTACAGGATCTCCTGCCTGAGTAGTGGGCTGGACTAGAAGACCTCCAAGATCCCTTCCAGCTCTATTCTGATTCTGATTTCTCATGCAGGAAAATCAAAGAAAATAGAATCACTATTTCCTCCTTTTGTCCATGGAAAAAGGGAATCTCCATTTGAAGAGGCAAAAGAAATGGGAGGGAACAATTGAAAATTTTCATATCAGAGAAAGTGTGGTGGAAATTTGGAGAGAAATTCTAATGAACTTTTCAAGGATTAAAGAGTCCTATTGGTGGAATGCTTAAAGTGCAGTGTTGCAGACAAACTCTGCCCCAGCTTGGAGTTTGATCCCGATAGGTTAATTCAGCCTTCCATTCTTCCCAGGTTGGTAAAATGCAGACCCAGATTTTTGGGGTCAATATGCAAATGTTTCTATATTGTAAACTGCCCAAAGAGTGCTGTAAAGTGCTAAGGAGCAGTATATAAGCCTAAATGCTATTGCTATCCTGACAATAAAGTAGAAAAAATAAACATTCTAAGAAACTGAAAGGTAGATTTTGTCGCAGTTTTACAACAAAGGACGGCTTATGCCAAAACCAAATGCCTCCTTTCTCAAAAACCCTTCCAATGAGAATAGAATAGAATAGAACAGAATAAGAGAGTTGGAAGGGACTTGGAGGTCTTCTAGTCCAACCCACTGCTTAGGCAGGAAACCCTACACCACCAATGGTTATCCAATCTCTTCTTTAAAACTTCCAGTGTTGGAATATTCACAACTTCTGAAGGCAAGTTGTTCCATTGATTAATTGTTCTAACTGTCAGGAAATTTCTCCTTAGTTCTAAATTCTCTTCTCTCCTTGATTAGTTTCCACCCTGTCGTGTCCGTCAGTAAAGAGACCAGGAGGCGGTGACTAGGTTTCAGCTCTTTATTGGTCCCTGGAACCAATCTGGCTCCAAGGGAAAAACAGCAGCTTTTTATTCCCAAGCCGCGGCGGCCGCGGCCAATGGCACCGCTTTGAATCTCCCGCGATTCGTATCCACCAATCGCGGGAGATTCTTAGCGGGCCAATCAGCGCAGCTCGCTAAACCAATCAGATCGCCCTGCGCTTTGGTCAATCAAAGTGCGGGGTTTCAAGAATGCTAATGAATGTACAGAACACCCCTCCCCTCTTGGTTTGGTCCTACGTAACGTAGTCCCGTAGGTAGGTGGGGCTCCGTACTTGCCTACTGGACCTGCGCAGGTCAGTCGTGGGTGGGCTCCTGGCCAGTTCAGTTGGGTTCTCTGTGTCTCTTGGACTCGTCGGTGGAACCGCCTGGTATGTCTTGCCGGGCTGCTCGTCGCAGCTCCCTCCCGGTCTACCCGGGCTGGTTGAGCTGTGGTTTTCGCCGCTCCCGCCTGGTCTTTCCGGGCTGGTCGAGCTGGCCTGGCTGCTTCTTCCTGGTGAGGTTCCGAGCTGGCTGCTTGCTGGTGAGTATGGCTGGTTCCTTTCTTCTGGGATTTGGTTTCCGGGGTATATTTGGTTCCCAGGGTATTCCCTCCCCTCTTGGTTTGTGTTAAGGGGATTGGTTATGTCTGATTGCGTGTCGGTTGTGTTTCTTGTGGCTGTCCTCGATCTTAATTGATCGATGTGGCGTTTCCATGCTCGTCCGTGTGTTGTTTGTAGCCGGTATGAGCGGGGACCTGTCAGTTGGGTTATGGTTGCTGGTACCCATAGTGGGTCTCCGATTAGGTTCTTTGTGTAGACGGCGTCGCCTGGTGCAAAGGATCGGTACTTGCTGGAGGAGTTTGGGGGTTTCTCTGGGTTGTATGTGGGGTGTAGTCTATCAAGTGGGGATCTTATTTTTCTCCCCATTAGTAGCTCGCTGGGCTTTTGTTTGTTGTCGTGTTCGGGGTTATGTGCTGTATGAAAAGCATTTTATTTATTTTGTCTTGGATCTCCCCGTGATCTATTTTCTGGATGGTTTTTTTCATGAATTGGACCATCCGTTCCGCCCTTCCGTTCGCCGCCGGATGCGCCGGGGCTGTCAGTGCGTGTCGTATGCCCCGTTCCGCTAGGAATTTTTCAAATTCCAGCGAGGTGAATTGGGGCCTGTTGTCTGACATGATGATATCTGGGAGGCCGTGTGTCGCAAAGAGTTTGCAAAGTTCCTTGGTCATGGCCTTTGTGGTGGTGGTTTTCATATTGCTTACCTCCAACCAGTTGGAGTAAGTGTCTATGGTTATTAGGAATGTATGCCCCTTTGTGGGCCCGGCGAAGTCTATGTGGATCCTAAACCAAGTTCCCTTGGGGGTTCCCATTCTAGGATCGGTGGGCTTGGTTTGGTTTCTTGGCAGTGTTGACACCTTGCTACCCAAGCCTCGATTTGTTTGTCCATCCCTGGCCACCAAGCGTAACTCCTGGCCAGGGCTTTTGTTCTAACTATGCCTGGGTGCCCCTCGTGTAACAACTCCAGTACCTTCCCTTGCAGTTTTTTTGGGATAATCACCCTATCCTCCCACAGTACACACCCTTTTTGTAGCGAGAGTTCTGTTTGCCGGTTCCAGAATGTTCTGAATGTCTCGTCGTTGTCCTTTTCTGGCCACACTTTCTCTACTCAATGTAATACCCGCACCAGACATTTGTCTTTATTAGTTTCTCGGGCAATGTCTGACACGATTATGGGTAGATTGGGCAGAGTCTCTATGCTGAGGGTGGTCGTCATGGGTGCTGGGTCGGTGTCTAGCTCGGGTAGCGGTGAGCGGCTTAAAGTGTCTGCATGTGTGATCGTCTTACCGGGTGTGTGAGCCGGTAGCTGTAGGCGGCAAGGAATTCAGACCACCTTGTCATTCTAGGAGATAGAATGTTCGGGGTGGCCCTGTTCCCTGCGAGGATTCCCAGCAGCGGCTTGTGGTCAGTGATGATGGTGAACGTCCGGCCGTAGAGGTACTCGTGAAACCTCTTCACTGCGGCGACGATAGCCAGGGCCTCTTTGTCCAGCTGACTGTAGTTTCTCTCTGGTTTGGTGAGGGTCCTTGAAAAGAAGGCGATGGGTGCTTCTTTTCCATCAGGGAGAGTGTGGCTGAGGACAGCACTGACGCCGAAAGGTGAGGCGTCGCATGTGACGGCTAGTGGTAAGGTCTCGTTGTATTGAATGAGGACGGCATCCGAAGTGAGCAGGTCCTTGGTTTTCCTGAAGGCGGCTTCCTCGCGTTTCCCCCAAGTCCAGGTAGCCGCCTTGTCCAAGAGCCTATGCAAAGGCTCTGCTGCAGTCGTCTTTTGGGGCAGGAAAACATTGTAAAAATTAAGTAGTCCCAGAAACACCTGCAGTTCCGTTTTAGACCTGGGTGTGGGGGCCTCTTTGATGGCTTTAATTCTGGTGTCGGTTGGGTGGATGTTGTGCCGGTCTAGAAGGTACCCCAGGAATTCGACCCGCTCTGTGTAAAGTTGGCACTTTTCCCTATTCACCTTTAGCCCGGTTTCCTTGAATTTGGTTAGCAACTCCCTTAGTCGACCCTCTAGTTCTGGCTGGTTGGCTGCCGATACCAGCACATCGTCGAAATAGGGCACCACCCCCTTGATGCCTTGTAAGAGTCTCTCCATGAGGCTCTGGAAAATTCCAGGTGCCACGCTGACTCCGAACTGGAGTTGGTTACATCGGAAAGCTCCCCAGTGGGTGACTATGGTTTGCACCTCCACGGTTTCTTCATCGACCGGCAGCTGCTGGTATGCTTGGGCCAGGTCGAGTTTCGCAAAAACCTTGCCTCCCCCCAGTGAGTGTAGAAGATGCTGCACTACTGGGACGGGGTAGGCGCTTTGTTGCAAGGCGCAGTTTAGGGTGGCCTTATAGTCCCCGCAGATTCTCACCGACCCATCAGGCTTGACTGGGGTGACTATTGGGGTCTCCCACCGGGCATGGTCTATTGGTTGTAGGACCCCTTGCTTGGCGAGCTTGTCAATTTGCTCGTCAATTTTTGGTCTGAGTGCGAAAGGTACCCGCCTTGGTTTTAGGCGTCTCAGGGGAACGTTCGGGTCTAGGCTGAAAGAGATAGGGGGCCCTCGGTACTTGCCTAGGGTGCCGTCGAACACTTCTTGGAAGTCCCATGCCAGTTGTTGCTCCCAATCGGTCTCGGCAATGTGGTTGATGCCCGTGACTTTGATGCCGAGCGGTGCGAACCATTGCAGTCCCAAAAAGCTGGGCGGTCTTGGTCCACAATTGTTAGGGGAAACTTTGCAGTGCATCCCTTAAATGTTACTCTGAATTGTCCGGTTCCAACTACCGGGATGCGGTTTCCATGGTAGTCTTTAATGATTAGTCTCTGGTTCTCCAGTCCCTTCTTTTAGATGGTAGGCACCAAGCGTTTGATTTCTTGCCAGGCGACCATGGAGAGGTAGGACCCGGAGTCCACCTCCATCTTGCATGGCTCGCCTTCGATGCCTACCTCCACGTAGAATTTTCGGGCGTCGGTGGTTGATGCGTGGCCGATGATGACCGTCTGGTGTGTTTCCTCCTTCCGCCGGGTCTCGCCACCTCGTCGGGCTTGCCCGCTCCGGTCCCAGCGGCTGTCAGCTGGGTGATCTCTGGTTCTGGGGGGTGTGCTGGGGGGTGTGGTTCTGGGGTGTGTGCTGTCCTGTCTCCGCTCGTTGTGGTCCCACCGTCTGAGGCTGTAGGCTTTCTTCAATCGGCATATGCGGGCGAAGTGACCCTTTTTGTCACAGTGCCGGCAAACTGCATCGAAGAACTGGCACTCGGATCTAGGGTGGTCGCCTCCACAACCGGCACACGCGGTCCCCAACTTACGACCCCGCCGACTGCGCTGGTTGCGTCCTGCCTGGAGCCGGTGGATTTCCTCCTCCTCGTCCGAAGTGTCAGAGGCGGAGTGGAATTCACCATGGTGGGTGGTAGTTTTGCAGTGACTTGCTTCCAGTTGGGCCTCGGTCGCCGATCCAGGGTTGTTGTTCGCGGTGCGGTCCACGGCGTCTGGTCTCCGCATGCGGTTTGCTGACTACCGGGTGGCCTTGGCTGCGGTGGCTTCAGCGATGGCATCGGCGAGGGCGATGTCGCCTTTGGCCATCAGTCGACTCTGTAGGACTGGGTCCCGAAGCCCGAGCACGACTCGGTCCCGTAGGGCCTCGTCCATGTTGGAGAACCCGCATAGTCCTCCTAGGTTCCGCAGCTCCGCAACAAAGTCGCTGAGGCTTTCGCCCGACCTCTGGTCCTGCCGATAAAACTCATGCCGTCTGATGAGGGTGGGCATGGCGGAGCCTAGTGTTTTCGGAGTAAGGGTTCGAGGTTAATGGCTAATGAATGACGATTTGCAGCAGGCACAAGTGGGCTGTGAATAAAAAAACAAACTCACTTTTTCCCATCACTTTAGTCAACTGTCCTGGGATGTCCCCTTTTGGCAAAGGGACACCTCCAGTTTCCCCCTCACAACCAAGTAAGCTGTGGTGCTGCATTTCTCCTGAGACAGAGTCCTTATGTTTTGGGGCAGCAAATCTCAGAACTTCCAACCAGCATTCTTAGAGTTGCAGCCCCAACATAGCTGGTGGGCAACAGGCTGGGAAAAACTGGGCTAGGTTTTCTTCACAAAGAGACTCTTTTCATGAGAACCAGCATCTCGACATAGCAAAAACAACAAAGGTTCTTGTAGCATCTTAAAAGCTGACAAATTGATTATGGCATAAGCTCTCTTTAGGGGCTTTATTTGCACTCGGCACAATTTGTTGTCCTGAAAGGACAAGTGGCAGAATCCCAGAGGGGACTCTTGATTCTCAGCAATGGCACTTTTAACTGAACACCGCAAGCCGACAAACTCCTGAGCCTTACAATGCACACAAGGGTGGAACGGCTGCAAGTGTGACAGAGAGAAAAAGAACTTATGGTCAACTCTCTCATGCGTGCATGCGCATGCGTGCATGCACACACAGAGACATGCACACACACACATATATATGAACAGAAGGAGAGGGAGAACAATCAATAGACCTGTATGAGTATTTGACACTTTGGATTGATTTGAACTAAATTTCAATACTTTTCGCCTGTGTGCTCATGCATTTGAATGATCCAGATCAATCCAAATTGAAGAAGACCCTATTCAGAATGCCAGTCCAAATTGATTTGGATCCAAATTGCCAACACTCCTAAAAGCCAACCTTTAACTGAAGTGTTTTTTTTTTTTTAAATTATAATATAGAGTTCCATATTTGGTTAAAAATGAGAGTGAGGAAGCATCAGAAAGGTATGTAATGGGCAGAGATCTTCCATCATTGGAAGGCATCTCTCTTCCTCTCCACAATATTGTCAAAGGTAATAAACACTTCCCTTATTTTACTCCTGACCATCCCTCTTTCTCCTCCCCTCCCCTCAGTGCTTTTTCCTTTTATTGAATAATTCAGCTTCTGCACAGGCTCAGCTGACCTTTGCTTGATAAAGTCATATTTCCGAGCATTTGCTTGCATTTGGTATTTTTAATCAGGTTCAAGTCCGCTGGCTACACATCAGAGCTGAGAATAATGATGCTTACAGATATGTATTTTAGCCAGATGATGTTCTCTCTGCCACACATACATCCCCCAAATCACTGAGTTGTTAACTAAAGTGTAGGAGAATTTATGATGCTAAATAAAACCAGGGAGGGAAGGGGGAAAAAAGATGTTTTAATAAGATGAAAATCCAAATGTTAAAATAATGAGCCATCTGTATGGGTGGCCCTCTCTTGAGATATGCCAAGAGCTTTACCATCTGTGAAACATTTACCAGCTGTTTCCTTCTTTTCTCTCTCTCTTTCTCTCTCTTGTTGTAAGAACATAAGAAATCCTCATGCAACTGACATATCCTAGGAATGGAAACAGGTTTGTTTGGCTTCAAGATGCTGTATCAAAGCTATATACTTGGAAATCTTTAGAGGGGGATTGAGAAGGTTACAATTCCCCACATTTGAAATCTCCATCTACCTGAAGTTTGGATAAATTGCTCTGGACAGGAAGTCTGTTTCCACATTAGCACACCTCCACAAACTATACTTAGCACTGTGTCTGCTAATGGATTTTTGTTTCATTGCTATATTCACCCAAAAGCTGATACGAGCTGTGTTTGTGTATGTGTGTGCATGTGTGCCTGCCTGCCTCAGTGCCTGCTCACCCTCCTAATGGAGCTGCTTCTTTCTATTTTTAGGATACATTTAATTCTTTTTTTAAAAGATGGTGCCAGACATGCTTGCACACCCCTTTAGCTCAGAGTACGTGCAAAATAGGAGAGGAACAACAATTCCTTGTTGCAAAGGGAACTTTGTTAGTGCAGGCAAATCTGATTTTCAACTGTACAGGAAATAGTGCACTGTACTTACATGCCATGATCAATTAATGTCAATTACTTCTATGCAAGAAGACAGGAATATCCATATTCCACAGTGAGGTTTCTGAAGAAGGATATGAATTATGTCCAATGGGTTTGCTTTCCAAAGAGATAACCAAAACACTAGTGTTTTTTTGTTTTTTTTTAAACTCTGTTACAGGAAATCCTGGGATTCTTCAGAAATATCCCAACCAATCTTCCACCTTCTTCCAGTTTAGTGAAGGATCATTCTGGATGAGGTAACACTCTCCTGAAATTGGAAGTTCTCCTGGATTTACAACTACTGCTAGTTATATATTGCATAGATGCAGTAGGTGTTGTGGCCAAGGGAGACTCTACTGAACAGCAGTAGTGACTCTTATCACGACTCCATGGACCCCATCATGTGCTATATACATGGAGCTGCCTTTGAAGTTCATTTGGAAGTTGCAACTGTCACAAAATGCAACCACCAGCAGGCAACCAAAGTATGAACTGTCTATGCCACTACATTCTTGACAGCATTGCAATAGTCCATATCTGAGGCAACTACATTATTAGTGTTCAGAAATGGGTGCAACTGATGCATAAGATGCATCTGTGGAAGAGTCTTCAGCTGCTACCTGCAGTTAAACCATGGACTTTGAAGACCCGAGCTCTGCAACCTGCAGAGATAGGAGCTGTTTCAGCAATGTTGCACCTATCCTGTAGGGGCGACACTGGCTGCATGATTCCAGGTACAGTTCAAAGTGCTGTTTTTTACCTAGATTGTTTGGATGCATGTTACCTACAGCACAGAAGAGGACTGGGTAAAATCTCCCCATCCTATGTGATCATCATGGAAAGCAAGATTCCTGGCTCTTTCCTTCCAGATTGTCAAATGAGATGGGGCTTCAAAACTTTGGATGTGGAAGGTTTGAAGCATCAGAGATGACAAGGTTGTTTTTAATTCTATTGTTTTACATTTTAATGCTATTTGTGGCAATGCTATTTCTGAGCAATTTGTGAAATTGGGTGAGATAAAAATTATGTAAACAACAATTGCAGCATCCTAGTGTACAAATAATAAAACCCAGAATCTTAATGCCAATCCCAGCCATCCTGAAAGAGCCACCTCTTTCTCTTTATGGAAAGAGAATATCTATGCTGAGTTTAACTTCAAGTTGATTTCAGAAGTTACTTGCAATGTCTCTATAGCCTTTCACAAAATTTCATTTCAGCAAACAGTGTAAATTACTAGCCCTTTTTTTTTTTTTTTCATCAGTTTATCAACTTGGCAACCCTATTTTTGCATTATAGTTCTCCAACTTCAGTCTCATAATATCATTTCTGGTTTGCTTGTCTAAAATTGATGTTTCCATGTCAAGTTTATATGCACATTTTGCTCAGCATGTACGTATTTTAAGTAAGGAAATATGTATTACATATTGGAAAATATGTGTATACTCCTCCAATTCTAGCCCCATCTTAGCATTTGTACTCTACCAATTATTTTTGGTTTTCTGCCTTCAGTTAAACCCAACACTTTGTTTCTTTTCCTTTTCCGTGTCCTTTTTCTTTCTTTCTTTTTTTTGATGGGTTTACATGAATGTTGCAAAAGATATCAGAATATATATGTTGAAATATACTCAGAAAAATAGATTATGCCCAAACCTACTGAGAATTTTCTTCTGATAAATCCTCTACAAGATTGGTAGCTGTTGTTGAATACAGTTTTCAAGCAATCTTTAGTATGGTGGATCTGATGGACCCTCTCTATTTGGGACAAATCCTGAGAAGTATTTCCAATGCTAGGAAATCAGGCACCATTTCCCACAATTCCACAGAGGAGTATTATACTAAAGGGGGAGTTTTGGAAAAGTAAACCACCAGTTCTCAGGTTAATACAATTATACTCATCTAAATGTCGATTTATGCCATCTAACCCACTGCTTTGGTGCAGGAATCCAAATTATGTATCCCAGGCAGATAGCATAGATAAAGATAAAGAAATGTATATGGACTCCTGGCAATTCCATCCAGTAAAAGGAAATCTATCATTTCTTTGAGCAACTGTTAAACTGCTGATATTACTAGGAAGTACTCTTTTTTCCCTAAAATTTAGAGACCATCTGCCTTCTTGTAATTTAATTCCATTATTTTGTGTACTGTACTCTGGAATGAGAGAGAATAGATCTTGATCTTCCTCTGTGTGGTATCACAGGTAGAGGAAGAAAGCAAACATTTTCCCTTTCAGATTTCTCTTCTTAAGTCTCAAGTGTAGGGAAATTTAAAAAAAAAAAAAGCATTTATGCATTTATGCCACCAAGAGTCTCTGGCAGAAAGCCATATATACTGAATGCTATTTTAGGACATCCAAATTAGAGCCTAGATATTTTCCACCCAGGATCAACTACAGCCAACATTAACAGACTTTGGGAGGGCATCATAATGAGGTGTGTTTCTTGTGTATACAATTTGCAAGTTTGCTCTAATCTACAAAGACTAATAAGATTCCCAACCAAATGATTGAAGGAAAACTCTTTGAACTTTGGACACAGTGCAGGATTGATTTGCTTTGACTTCTTAATGCTGCAAATTCCACATTGCTTTGAGAATAAGTCTTTACAAAGACAGTGTGTTTTAGGAAATATGTGTTTAGTAAACATACACTATTTAAGGAGCCCATTTTATCCCTTAAAGAGTCTAGTAGCTAAATATGTCCTGGGATATGTAGTAACATACATTTGCTTAAAAGCTAATCACAAGGAAGAGATTAAGTGGGCTGAATTACATCATTTTGCCCCAAGGGATAGAACAGCTCTCCATGGTAAGGTCATTAAAAGGGCAGGGTGAACATGAAAATATACATTAAAAGCATTTTCATGAATCTGTCCCAAGACATTGTTTAACTTCAGTCCCTTAAGCATGTTTGTAAAGTGAGTTAACACAATCAGTGTATGTGATATACATCAATCCAAAGGATTCAATGAAGAAATTAACAGTGTAGCTATGACCCAGTAGGAAATCTGTAAGTCATTCAACTTTTTATTGCAAAGGCAAAGGTGGGATGTATACAGGTTGGGTTACACAGATCTTAGCGAGAATGCTTTATTTAAGTAAAATTTGAGTGCGACATTGAAACTATTTTGTGAATAATGAGGTCCCTCTCCCATTTAAGAGATACAGCTCATCTGTCTGGAATCCGCACTGTATTTCGGACATTAATACAATTGAGCGAGTCCAGAAGTATTTCAAGAGAAGAATACTACATTCCTCTGTTCACAACAGAATACTCTATATCACCAGGCTTGAAATTTTGGGCTTGGACAACCTAGAATTATGCTGCTACGGTCTGATCTAAGCTTAGTACACAAAATAGTCTGCTACAATGTCCTACCAGTCAATGACTACTTCAGCTTCAACCACAACAATACAAGAGCACACAACAGATACAAACTCAATGTAAACCACTCCAAACTTGATTGCAGAAAGTACGACTTCAGCAACAGAGTGGTCAATGCCTGGAATGCACTACCTGACTCTGTGGTTACATCTTCAAACCCCCACTCCTTTAGCCTTAAACTATCCACTATTGACCTTACCCCGTTCCTAAGAGGTCTGCAAGGACTGTGCATAAGTGCACAATCATTTCTACTGTCCCTGTCCCATTGTGCCCATTTATTCGTACCTATTTCCTGTATTCTTACTCATGTTATACTTATACTATTATCTTGTAAGCAATTGACAAATCAAATAAATAAAAATAAATAAAATAAGTAAAGCAACTGTGTCACGGAGAAAATCTATTCATGGGGTCAAATCTATTCATGAGAAAATCTATTCATGAAAGTCAGCATTGATTTGATGGCACATAATCAATCAATCAAGAACAACTGTGTAGCATTGAGTTCTGCTCTGATGCCTGATCCAATGGTTCCAGTAGTTGGAAAAGACCTCTCATCAGCTATTAGATGCATGAGAAAAGGTGGCCACACCTATGTGGTGCATGTATGGAAGCCCTTTCTAAGTACAGTAAGTGATGGTCAAGGTTGCAAGACAACTTTGTAAGTTTATTATGGCAACTTGTCACCCAGGGTCATTATGGATAGGGAGATGAGCAGATGATCTATTTAATCATATAAACAAACAAATGAACTTGGGTCTTCTTATTAAAGTAAACCAAAACTACTTCACACAGTCCCTATTCATGTGCTTTCTGAAGATACATGAGCATTGTATGCACTCTTTCAGAATTCCATACTCATTCAGATCTTTAAGTGAATGTATGGGGTGATGGAGGATGAGCCACCTCTAATCAGTGGTGGGATTCAAATTTTTTTTACTACCAGTTCTGTAGGTGTGGCTTGGTGGTCGTGGCAGGGGAAGGATACTGTAAAACATCCAGTAGGAGGTGGTATTTCCAGTTCTCTGAACTACTCAAAATTTCCGCTAGTGGTTCTTCAGAACTGGTCAGAACTTGCTGAATACCACCTCTGCCTCTAATGCTGTATGTATGGTAGCTGAGGTTGAAAAAGTTGCTCAGTCAAGACTTTAATGTTTTATACTAAAATGTTGTATCCTTTTTTTCTCTCTCTTGATGATCCCTTCCCAAAATTCAACCTTCCAGATATACTCCTATATCTTTAAATTAAGGGTCAGATCTTAAATGATTTGTTTAATCTTAGCATGGAGAGTTTCAATTTATTTCTTCAGGTCTGAAACCATGAAAAGCAGGCTTTTAATAAACAGTTTTCTCTGCTAAAAAGATATTTTATCTCATGGTGTGCTTGCATTTCTGGTTCTAGCTGGGAATATTAATCTCTGTCTTAATAACAGTGTCTCTGCTCAAAATTCTATGTTGTTTAGGGAAAACTGCCTTTATCCTATCTTTGCATTTGATTAGAATTGTATAACTGGAAGGAAAACAATCATGTCTAAGTCTTGAACCTTTATATTCAGGGGTAATTTTAGTAGGCTTAATTGCTTTAATCACACACTTCAGGGTATTTGGAGAAGTGTTATAATGCAACTTCATTTACCCAAATGGCCTAGAGAATATCAAAAACACACTGAAAAAGGACAACTCTAGAAATTAACAAATATTAATGACATATCAAGATTTTGACAGAAGACCACAAGGGTAAGAAGTAAACTGGCCTTACTACAAGTCCGTAGGAGGTTAAGCAGAGCTGTTCTGCTCTGCAGGGAGCAGAAAATAGACTGATTTTTTTTTCTTGGTTGTTTCTTTTTCTCATTTTGCCATCTGGATGTGTTCATTGTAATTTGCTCCTGACAAAAGAGAATTCACCTAGAAGGAATTTGCACATAATTAAGCCACTTTTTAATCTCTTTGTTTTGTTTTTCACAGGTTTTTTTATTTCTATTTTTCCTTCCTTTTCTCTTTCTCCTTTTCTCTGAACATTTTAGAAAGCCAGGTGGCAAAGAAATATTCAGAGAGAAATAATTAATTTTAGGGTTCAACTGTATAGCATAAAATTAACAGTAAGGCATCATCAAATTGTGAGTACAAAATCAAATCTTTACCCCTTTTTGCTCATTATTGCTGTTCCTGGTAGTTTGCAAAAAAAAAAAAAAGTGTCAAACAAATTGTTGAATGGAACCCTTTAAACTTAGAGGACACAGAAGTCTTAATCCCAGGGAGATGGGCAAGGACTAAGATGGTCAACAATTTTGAATCTTTTTCATATGGAGTCTGGAGAATTACTCCACCTTGGGGCTGTCAAACACCTTGCTGGCCACACCCACCCCTGGTTTAGCGAAGGGGGGAAAAGTCCTGATATGTCACGTGATGCCGATGTGACGACATGAGTTTGACACCCCTGCTCTACCTCAACTAAATTTAGCCTTCAGTTCAGGACCCTACAGAAACCTAGAAACAAAGATGGCAACCAAGCTGAACTCTAGCCAAGACCTGGTTGTAGAGAGTATATCCTATCTATGGTTTCTATCTATGAAGCTAACATAAGAAAAGTACGGGAGAACTAAAGCTTCATTTAATTTGGCTACAGCTGTTGTAACTCCTAATTTTGCCTAGCTCCCAGCTATATCTATATGTAAAAGCGATGGAAAAGTGCCATTTAATAATTAATGCTTTTTAAAAATTGCTTTGCAAATATGAACTTTCAGAGCCCTATGTTATTCCATAATACATCCATCCCAAGAGTCCTATGTTATAACAGTGTGCACAGAGAGTATTTATGTAAGATGAAGATCCCCATCTTTACCCCTTTTTGTTCATTATTGCTGTTCCTGGTAGTCACTCAAACATCTGGTTTGGTTTCTCTTTCTGGAGCCAAGGTAACAGGTCATATTACCCAACACGTTTTACTGTTGAAGAGTCAGACCTACATGTGAACTGGGAGCTAGACCAAACTGAACTTCCTTAATAGCAGCCATCTGCGAGGGATAACCAATCTGGTATTTGTTGTGGATATCCTACATTATCTATTTTGCACAGAGGGTTGGAATTAGATGAGTTCAAAGGTCTTCTCCATTTTCCACTTTCTATGATAAATGGCCTTTGGAAGCAGAATCCTCATCGGGACTGAATTTGTGGGGATTATGGTAGTACACTTCATATTTCTTTTCAGACCTCTGCCCCTTTCTGTAATGCAAATGAAAACTTTTTAAACAATGCTTTCTTAAGTTTCTGTGGTGATTTAAAAGCATAGGGGAATATATACATTTGATATGTGTCTGTTCCTTGCCTTTCTAAGGAGATCTGAAAAGTGATTGCTAGGTAGCAAACTGGACCTATAGAAGAGAATTTTTTTTTTTATTTCAGGATTGAACTATAGGGTTAGGGTTGTGTCAGTCCTACAGTAGCATTGATGATGTTACTTTGTATGGTAATGAAAGGTCTGCAAGAAAACCACCAAGAGCATCAAAGACCCCACAAAATGGACTTTTCTAACAAAGTGAAGGAAACTTCTCATTCTGGGTGTCAAGTAGAAGCCACAATGGTGTCACGTGTATCCTGCAAATGTGTTGTAATGTACATCATGGCCCTCTCCTGAACACCTCCATGCTCCATGTAGTCCTATCTTCCTTCCTTGGATGTTGAGATATGATTTAGATTTGTTTGCTGCAAGAAACATGGAACTGATTGATATTATTTTAAGTGGGACAAATCCTTACTTTTTTAATATATTCACACGACTGAGACGGAAAACTGTTTGGGAACAGAACTGTGGGTTGTTGTTTTTTTTTCTTTTTTTCATTTTAAGTTGCTCTGCTTTTTTGACCCTGCCTCCTCCTTATTGCTATAATATTTATGATCTTGTAGATCTTGGTTCCTTTGCAACGGGTGGCCGCCTGATTTGCAGCGCAGGTGTTACGTAGGTGGGTGCTATGTGGGTTTCCCCTGCACAGCTAGGATGCCTGAACTGTGCTAACTAAGCACCAGGCGCTGGCAGTCCCGCGTATCCTTGCCGCCAAGACTGACAATCTGTGCCAACTTGTGGAAGCAGTTGGGGGTTAATAAACCTTTTCTAAACTTGTCAGATTGTATAAATAGCACAAATCTGTGCTTCCAATAGAAAATAAAAAAAAGAAAGAAATGTGATTAACTCACCCCCCTCCCCATCCCACAAAAGCAAAGAGCAATGCCAGCAAAGATGCATGGAAAGAGCCAAACTTTAAAGGCCTGGATTGGGATCAAAGATGGGCAGTGGGACAAATCAATCACTGATGCTTATGACTCTCCTTGAAGACTTATGGGGTGAGACTTTCTAAAGAATGAAGTAGTTTGCATTAAGCTGCCTTTCTGAATGTTTGCCAAGTTTCATAATAGAACAGGGTCTGATCTGAAGGCCAAGACAGAGCAATGGGGTCAATCATTCAATCATTTCCTCAAGACTCCTTAATTTATGGGGAGAGGAGAGATTGCTCAGAGGTTAAAGACACTGAGCTTATTAGCTGGAAAGCTGACAGCCTGGGTTTGAGACCCAAGCACTGTGCGATTGGGTGACTTACCCCAGCTCTAGCAGTTCAAAAGCATGCAAATGCAAGTAGATAAATAGATACCACTTGAATGGAAGGTAACAGACATCTTGGCATATAATCATATTCATCACATGACCACAAAAATGTCTTTGGACATTGATGGTTCCCTCAGCTAAGAAACAGAGATGAGCATCACTGCTTAGAATTGGACACAACTGGGCAGGGGAAAATTTTACCTTTATCCTTAATTTACATGATGGACCCCTACGTAAATTATTGGGAGTATTTCATACCAGGCTAGCCTATTTCTCCAAAATTATGTGTTCTGACTTCTATTTTCTTTCTAGGTTATGTAGAGAAGGGAGGGAGGGAGAGGAAAGTAGAGGGGGGAGAGAGAAGATTTATCTTTCTCGCTACCTAGCTGATCCTTTAACAGTACCCCTTTGTTAAGAAGTTGTTTGACTTCCATCATAAAGTGTAGCTCTGTATCACTCTTACATTAAAGCATTGCTGCTATGAGAAAACTACAGAACTGCTACTTTCAACACCAGCAGACTGTTTATTCTTATAAATCTAGGTCATCCTTCTCCGGCCTCATATTTTCTGGGTATGAGGGATCTACCCAACATTTTCTTCCAGACCTGGGATGTGAGTCTATTTCACATGTTCTATAGAGCAGGATAGTGTAACTATACCCTGGGATGTTGGTCCATTTCACATGTTCTACCACAGAGTAAGGCAGTATAACTAAATTTTTTTGTATGTTTAAACATTTTGTTTTTCTAACCACTTCAAACTCTCATTGATGCCTTTCTTTAAAAAACAACAACTGTATTAATTCATGAAGACAGGGATGGCTTTGCTTCCCCCTCTACCTACTCATGTTTTACCAGATGATGGAAAATACATCAAATACAAGCAAAGTTTGAGTCTGAACTTTATTTTGTTTTCAAATGTTCATCTCTTTCTCTTGCTTCAACTCCCCCAACTATTTTCTTGCCATTTCACTTCTCCTCCTCTGTATCTTTAGCAATGATGTTCCAGAGTACTCTCTCATGAGTTAAAAAATCACACAGTATCTATTTGCCAGTGTTTATTTTTAAGCAGTGCCAAAAGTGTTTATAGATAGAAACAACAGGACAACCCATAATTAAATCATTGTTTCTGCTAGATCTGCTATTTAGCAACTCTAAGGAAAATAATTTGCTCACAACAATGAGGGAATGGTCAAGGAAGCTCTTGCACTCAGTATTATCATATACAATAACATATTAGTTGCTTAGTTACCAATCATAAAATGAGGCCAATTAAAAAAATGCAAGATTCTTAACTAAACTGCATGGAATAGAAATGAAGAAAGTTAAAAGCTGTCAGGTGGTAACTAGAAATAATACCAAGGAGTGATTGACAAAGTGAGCTTTGCTCAGCTTCAAATTTGGCTTTGATTCAATAAATGATTGGCATACCGATATCATCTGCAAAAGTGGATTATGCTTTGGAGAGGTTATTTAGTGAGCCACTGATTGACAATTTACTAAAACTGTCCCATGGACAGAGGTAACCAAACAGAGTTGTATTTTGACAGGTAAATTTCTTTAATCTCCATCTTGCGATACCATTTTTATTGCTCTAAGCAGATGCTCTGAACTGCCAGTCAGCTACCATGCAAAAACCTTCCCACTTAGTAGGGTTCTACTTTTCTTCTCTGTGTTACTGCTAAAAACACTGCAGGTTAGGGAAAAATAATTATAAATCTTCCTAGTAGATACATTAGTAAAAACTAACAAATAAACAGGTTTTGTCCAATCATGTAGGATCATATGAAGAAATCCAGTCTCTTCTGCATATTTGGTTGTGGATATCATTTGGTTGTGAATATGTTTAGTAGACAATTCAGAGGTAATAATGGCAACAGCACTTAGACTTATATACTGCTTTACAGTGCTTCATAGCCCTCTCTAAATGGTTTACAGAGTCAGCATATAGCTCCCAACAATCTGGGTCTTCATTTTACCAACCTCGGAAGGATGGAAGGCTGAGTCAACTTTGAGTCTGGTGAAATTTGAAATTGACAAATTGCAGGGAGCTGGCAGTCAGCAGAAGTAGCATGCAGTACTTCGCTCTAACCATGCATCACCACGGCTCATGATAGTGGTGCCTTTGAGGCAAAATGTTCAAGTAGAAATCCATGCCACTCAATGGGAGTAGGAACTTTTCCATAGAATCAGGTATACCTTTATATACCTTTATAACATATAAAAGCCCTCTTGTAAGCCCATTAAATCCAGACTGTAATGTTAATAAATACAAAGCTGATCCAGAACCTGATGGTTGAACTAAGAATGGAAGGTTATCATTGAACCTGGCCCTCGTCCATAAAAATCTTATTATTCCATGTCTAGATCAAACTTTAAATTGCCAGAATGTGGTCACCTTCTTGGCTTTGTCATTGGCCAAAAATAAGTAATTGGTACATGTTTCTGATAGTGGATGGGCCAGGCTCTGTGTCTCTCCTATAGTGTTTGTTATCTTCTAAGAGCCTCCACTTGAGCATACTGGTATATTGAGCATATTCAGGGTACTTCAAGTTACTACTACTCAAGGAGGTCAAATCCTTTGACCATATCCTACTTTAATGTTATTCCTTGCTCAATGGTTTTCTTCCTCCATCTTTTAATTCAATTTTGTTCTTGTATACCTTCAAGAACATTTGTTCTTGCCATAAATCTCCTCCTAGATCTGAATTGGTGGGCTTGGAACATATGTTGTTCAGAGAATGTCAAGGATCATTCTCTGCCTTAGATCATAAGGATTAGGAGTCTCAATATTCTGTTTTATTAGATACTCAGATGAGTTAGGTTTGATATAAAAACCTGGCCTGATCAACAAAACATCTCTCACAGTACATCTAAAGATTCAGCTCCATTGACTAATTACAGATATTCAGATTTGGAAAATATCTGGGTTACCAGCAAAGGCTGGGTTAAAAGGGACTTTTTACTGTGCTCTTTTGGTGGTTAACTGCAGCAATTTAAGGAGACTCCAGATGATGCCACACAGGTTGTTTTTCTTTTATTTTGTTTTTCAGCTGTGTTTTACCTGAGGGGGGATAATCTGTTTAGGTAGAAAGGTATAAAGAAAAGAAAACAAGAAAGGCAAAAAATAGAAAGTATCAAGGACTGTAGATTACAAGGAAAATTTCTTAAAACTGTCAATGCTCATTGGTGCTTAATTTCATCAGATCTTGGCTTCCACCTCAGCCATGATTTGTTGTTTTCCCTTTTAGTTCAACCCCTCTCAAATAAACTTCTCCCACAGTTAAATATGCACAACTTCTTTTCCATTTCTCTTTGATCTGTGAAAATGGCATGGTTCTGATCACAAAGCAAACAAAACTCATGGTGCCAAGTTGAATCATCAAGGGCATACTTATGAGTGCTGCCAGTTGTGTGTGGGAGAAGTTGAAGTGGTCAGCATTCCATCAGGTTCTGACTGATATCTAGATGGAGATGTGGCAGGGTTTTTCAATGGGAAAATGTGAGACAATAAGATATAGGAACTCTGTTCTGTGGTTCTGAGAGCCTAGAAGTAAATATTATCTCCACCACTCTTCCATTAATGTCACTAAGGTAATAGATATCAGCAGCCTGATTGTGGTGGTTGTTCGTGTCAATAATATTATAATCCACTATTATAAAAAAGCAAGAATTTTGTTAAGTGAATTTTGCCCTAAATGAATGGTTGTAAGTCAAGGACTTCCTGTAGCTTACCCAGCCCCCACTTATTTACCCTCCTTAATAGCTTTAACAGCTAACTATATTTTTAAAAAATCAGGGCACAGCTTTGTTCCATATTTCTAGTATAAGAATTGTAGCTATAATAAAATTGTGAATATCTTCAGAATCAAAGCTTGTGCAGCAGAATATTGCAAGCATTTCCTAATTGGTAGAAGATTGCAACAGTGGATTGACTTTCATAGTAGTCTTTCCAGAAGAAATCCTAGTTTGCATAGAATGGGGGCATATTGAGGATGCTACAGGACTTTGGTTATTCTTTGGCAGACCGACTAAACTGTGCCTAAATTGACCAACACTGTCTTGTTAGCAAGGAACTATTACCAAGATTGCAGAGGTGGTATTCAGCAGGTTCTGGCCAGTTCTGGAGAACTGGTGGTGGAAATTTTGAGTAGTTTGGAGAACTGGCAAATACCACCTCTGACTGGTCCTGCCCCCATCTATTCTCTGCCTCTCAAGTCCCAGCTGATTGGCTGGTTCTTCTTTTGTTGCCCTGCACAGGAGAATGAAGCTGGAAAGCAGGTTAGTGGGATGGGGAGGGAATAGGATTTTGCAGTATCTTTCCCCCAGGATGGGGAGGGAATAGGAATTTTGCAATATCCTTCCCCTGCCATTTCCACCAAGCCATCCCCACCAAGCCACACCCACAGAACCGGTAGTAAAAAAATTTGAATCGCACCACTGCAAGGCTGGTAACTTAATCTGCATCTTTTTTCTTTTCCAAAAACATTTTGTGAAACCCTTCAGTGACCAAAGACATGATAAACAACAAAAGTCAATGTTTATCGGTCCAACTGGTAATAACTGCACATTAAAACAGATCACAGCTTGGATGGTAAGAAGAGTAAATGATAAGCAGTAAAAGAATGATAAGAGTAAAAGAAGCATTCATTAACCAATGTGACGAATGAAATAAAAATGAGTTGTGTATTTGGGAAAAAGCATCTGAAAAAGCACCTTTGGGACAACTATGACATGAATGACTGATAATATCTACAGACTTTTAGCTATACAATTTGGGATGAACACCCTTTGGAGGCTGTGGGAGTAGGAATGGATTTCCAGAGGAAAAATTGCAGATTACAGGAACCAGGAGCACCACCCAGGTGACCCTGAGGACACAGATAAACCTCCAAGTGTCCTCAATGACTCTGTAAAAAAATGCAAATGACTAGCTGTCTGCAAGGAATATAAATCCTTCTACTCCCCAGTATCCTCTCAGAGCTGAAGAAGCTTCTTGGATGAGAAGTGAAACGTCTTCAGAAGAAAAAGGAAAAAGAAAAAACAAGAAAGTCCAATTGCCTCCTGAAAAATCACCTTTGGGATATGCTTCCCAGAGTAACCCTGAGGTAAGATGAGTGCCTAAACAAACAAACAAATAAATAAATAAATAAATAAATAATGAATGAATGAATGAATGAATGAATAAATGAAAAGTATCTGCTAAGAAAGGATTATGTTAAGTGTATCTAACTAATTTTTTACATGCACATGGTACAAGATGAAAATAAATCTAAAAGTATGACTGATTTGATTGCTAATGATGAATGATTAAGAAAATTAGTGAAGAATGTTAAGGTGATGAAAGTTTCTGATTGTGGGGCATTGTATAGAGGAAGATATTGTATAATCTGGGAGAAAAAGAAAAGAAGTGAAAGAAGTTTAAGTGAAAATAGGATGATTTTAGGGTGACAAATGTGGCTTCTGCATGAAAAAAGTATTAGATTAATCTCAAAGAAGAAAAGAAGGAAGGTGGATGTAGCAAAAGAGAATATAGAAAATGTTTCAAGCAAGACAAAAGCTATGCTTTTACAGGATAGATCAGTGATTTTTTTAAATGTAATTTTTATTGAAGAAATTTTAACGAAGTAAAAGTCATAAGGAAAATAAAGATAATAAAAACAATAAACCTTGAAAAACGAAAATAGAACAAGCAAATTAAAAAGGATTATGAAGTGACTCCTCATCTTCTTGACAGTGGTTATAGATATATTTATATTTTGCTCTTTCTCTCTAAAGTTACAACATAATTTCTTTCTTTTCAAAGGCAACTCTTTCTGATTTCAAATTTAAATCACAAACTCATTTTACTCTTTTTTCAGCAAAAAAAATCCATGAGCTGTGTAGAGTCACTCATCATTAGCTGAGCAAATATATAAAGGTACTAAATAAATAAACCATGAAATAAATAAAGGATTTTCATTCACTAATAAATGTAATTGTTGATCTTTCTCTAATCCAAAAAGTTAATTCAGCCATTTTTGCTAGTTCTGTCACTTTTCACCAAACAATCCTTGTCACTTCACAGTTGGATCACTATAATATGCTCTGCATAGGACTGCTATTGGAGAAAATCCCAAAACTACAACACTGTCTTTTCATCAGTTCCAAGAAGGTTTCACACTCATTCAGGTGACCTGAAGGCAGAGATACTGTAAATCTCCAAGTGGCCTCAACAACTCTAGGAAAAAGTGCTAATGACCAGAATATAATAGCAAATAATATAAATTCTTCCATTCTCCGCCATTCAGTCAGAACTGAAAAAACTTAATGGATGAAGAAGCAAAACATCTTCAAGGAACAACAAAGAAAGTCCAGTTGACTTTTGTAAACTATTGGGATAACCACAACCTGGATGACTGAGAATCTCCATAGACACCCCAAAATAACCCAGATACTATCAGACAACATCCATCACTATGGGAGTTTCATTAGTTATCATTTTATTTCCTGGTACAACTCAAGGTATTAATAATAACTGATAGAGGCTTTCATGATTTGAGACTTTATATCTATGAGAACACTTGGTCGAAGTAGAATCTACTCACCCAAGATACGTTGGCAAAAAGAATATACTGAAGATCCTAGTCATCTTGGGGGACAGTAGAAGTGGAACTAAAAGTGATCATTTTCTTCTGGATCTCCTCTCCTAAGGAATCTGTTGGCTGAGAAATAAGATTGGCCTCCTCATTATTAACATTTAGAAATATTGTTAAGACCTGGATTTGGGAATCAAGAAGCCAATAGACTCTGTATATGGGATGTGTGTTGGCCCTGTTTATTATTGTTATTTGTTCATAGCACAGTCAGCCAGGTGTTCAGACTCGATTTGGCATTTTTGTCTGCCTATCGAGTCCTTCTCAAGAATGTGGGATGTGGGAATGTGGGTGTTTGATGGTATTACAGATATTGTTCCAGAATGTAAACTGTTCCAAGTAAAGCTGCCTTTTGCAATTGACTGATGGTGAATTTGTCAATGCCAATAGTGTTCAATTGGTGCTCCAGTTGTTTTGGGATTGCACCCAAGATGCCTCTTACTATTAATACTACCTTTGCTTTCCTTTGTCACAATCACAGACACAAGGACAGTTTTTTCCCAAACACCATCACTGCTGAACAAATAATTCCCTCAACACTATCCAACTATTTACAAAGTCTGCACTACTATTACTTTTAATATTCTCATCACTCCTTATCATCCATCCCCTCCCACTTGTGACTATATGACTGTAACGTTGTCGCTTGTATCACTTGTGTTATGGTTTATATTGACTGTTTCCTAGTATAATATGATTGCTTATTGTACCCTATGACTATTATTAAGTGTTGTACCTTATGATTCTTGACTCTTGATGAATGTATCTTTTATTTTATGTACACTGAGAGCATTTGCACCAAGACAAATTCCTTGTGTGTCCAATCACACTTGGGCAATAAAGAATTATATTCATTCTCTTTCTATCCATAGGTCTTTGTATTTTGTTATCTTCTCCAGTTCTTTCTCTTCTATTATTGTTATTATTATTGATGTGGAGCAATATATTATATGGACATTTCTTTTTGCTGTTATTATTTATATAGTAGTCATAAACTACCTTGGTTCTTTTAAATGAATGTAATACTCTTGCAATTAATAAAAAGTAAATACTCTCCTTACTTGCAGTGCTATTTCAAAGAAAGGCATACAGGAGAAATTTCTACACATCTGAACTGTTAAGTGATTAATATTAATAATTAATAATTTGCATTTTTCTCCTCTCTTTGTTCTTACATTTCTGGTCTTGAAGCACTTTAAGGACCCCGCCCACCCCCCAATATGTGAAGTACAGTTGGTTCTTTTAGGGTTTGATATTTCAGTTAAGCTTGCTTTGTGATGTTTACTTGGCAAGCACCCACACTATCTGTAAACTATATTTGTCCATTTATCTTTCCTTGATATTTAAGAAAGAAACAAACAGAATTTTGTACAGACTTCATGCCTGAGTAAACGTTATCGTTTTCTGTTAGAGGCAAAGCCAGAGCTGTCAGGTAGTATATCCAAATATGCTGAAACTTCTTTTAACAAATAAGATTAATAATGATCATTCTAATATCAATAATGCCACAGCCACAAATAATAATGCAAAATGCAAAATTGAAAAAGTCCTAGGGTAGCGTAGGTCTTAACATGCAGCAATTCAGGTTAATTCCATCTTTCTCATTCTCCCAAATCTTGATTGACTAATTTATTAATTACCATCTAAAGAAACGTCTCTCTTCCCCTTGATTGTTAGTTTCATCCTAATTTAATTTGGTTCGTTTTTTTTCCTAATGATTCTACCACTGATATTTCTTCATCAACAAAATACATGTATGGAACTACCAGAATAAAACAGGAACCAGAAAGTAAAATTCCTTCTATTGTCATGTCTACTTCATCAAGGAATATCCATATCTCTGGTGTCCATTTATAATTCTGGACAGGATCTACAATCTTGGTCCTTCGCCAAAAATGTTTCTTTTGCACTTAGCTGTTTAATCTGGAAGTTCTTGGTGTTCTCCCACTGAAATACTAGCTATAGATGAGATCCTGCTTTGACTTTCTAAAATCAGACAAGGTGGGCAAAGTGTTGCCAGAAATACTGAATGTGGGTGATTAATTTTTTAAATATATTTCTTCTTAAGACTGTACCTAAAGTTATTGATTACTGAAAAATGACAATGGAGAAGGACTCTTGTCTTCCAGACGACAGGTGAAACTCAAAAAATTAGAATATTGTGCAAAAGTTCATTTATTCCAGTAATGCAACTTAAAAGGTGAAACTAATATATGAGATAGACTCATTACATGCAAAGCAAGATAGTTCAAGCCACAATTTGTCATAATTGAAATGATTATGGCTTACAGCTCATGAAAACCCCAAATCCACAATCTCAGAAAATTAGAATATTATGAAAAGGTTCAATATTCTAGGCTCAAAGTGTTCCACTCTAATAAACTAATTAAGCCATAACACCTGCAAAGGGTTCCTGAGCCTTTAAATGGGCTCTCAGTCTGATTCAGTAGGAATCACAATCATGGGAAAGACTGCTGACCTGACAGTTGTGCAGAAAACCATCACTGACACCCTCCATAAGGAGGGAAAGCCTCAAAAGGTAATTGCAAAAGAAGTTGGATGTTCCCCTCAAAATGTAATTGAAAAAGAAGTTGGATGTTCCCAAAGTGCTGTATCAAAGCATATTAATAGAAAACTATGTGGAAGGGAAAAATATGGAAGAAAAAGGTGTACAAGCAGCAGGGATGACTGCAACCTGGAGAGGATTGTCAGGAAAAGGCCATTCAAAAGTATTGGGGACTTTCACAAGAAGTGGACTGAGGCTGGAGTCAGTGCATCAAGAGCCACCACACACAGACGGATCCTGGATATGGGCTTCAAATGTCATATTCCTCTTGTCAAGCTGCTCCTGAACAACAAACTGTCGTATCCGCAATTAAGACTCGTAGTCAGTGACTTTCAATTCAAGCTCTTTATTAACACTGGTGGAACCGAACCGCAAAAGACAAAAAGCTTGCGGCTTTTATATCTTTTGCTTCGGCGGCCGCGGCCAATGGCAGCGATTCAAGTCTCCCGCTCTTGGCTTTAACCAATGCGGGAGACTCCAATTGGGCCAATCAGGCGCGGCTCGCCTGGCCAATCAGAAATCCCCGCGCCTTAGCCAATCAAGGCACGGGGATTTCGAGTAGTCCATTTGCATACATGACACCCCTCCCCTCTTGGTATGGTCTTCTCACGTGGTGTAGTCACGCAGGTAGGCGGGGCTCCGTCGAGTCCTAGATGACCTGCGCAATTCATTTTCTTGTTGTATCTCGGTAGGGGCGGTCATCTTTTTGGCTGCTCCTGCCTCTGAGCGAACCGGCTGGATGATCGGGCCGGTTCCTTCGCCGCGGCTCCCGCCTGGGCCTACCGGGTCGGTTGAGTCGCGGATTCCGCCGCTCCCGCTTGGCTTCTCCGGGTCGGTAGAGCTGGCCAGACGGTTCTTCTCCGGCTGTGACTCGCGAAGGCTGCGTTCTGGTGAGTTTTTAATTTTTATTTGTTCTTGCGGTTGTTTAACCGGGTGTTCCCTCCCCCCTTGGTTCGTGTCTTGGGGGTTGAGGTTAGTCAATGTTCGTGACCGGAGCTGGTCGATATGTCGTTTCCAGGCTCGCCCGTCGGTGGTTTGGAGCCGGTACGACTTTGGACCAGTGATCTGAGTTATGACGGCTGGGATCCATAGGGGGTCCCCCGTCATGTTTTTGGCGTATACTAGGTCGCCTGGTTCAAATGTCCGATACCTGGAGCTGGAGTCTGGGGGCTGCTCCGGGTTGTAGGTTGGGTGTAGGCGGTCGAGTGGGGATCGCAGCTTCCTGCCCATCAGGAGCTCTGCAGGGCTCTTGTTGGTGGTTGTGTTTGGCGTGATGTGCTGTATAAAGAGCAGCCTGTTGATCTTGTCGTTGATCTCCCCGTGGTCCATTTTCCGGAGGGTCTTTTTTGTAAACTGGACCATCCGCTCCGCCCTACCGTTCGCCGCCGGATGCGCCGGTGCCGTTAACGCGTGGCGGATGCCTTTTTCTGCCAGGAACCGTTCAAAATCGATGGATGTAAACTGTGGCCCGTTGTCCGAGACAACGACGTCTGGGAGGCCGTGGGTGGCAAACAGCTTACACAGTTCTTTAATGACGGCCTCTGTGGTGGTGGATTTCATGTCGGCCACCTCTAGCCAGTTTGAGTATGCGTCAACTGTGATTAAAAAGGTGTGGCCATTTGTGGGGCCGGCAAAGTCTAAATGTATTCTGGACCAGGGTCCCCGAGGTGTCTCCCAGTCCCGGATAGGTGCCGTGGGTGGGCTGGATCTGGTCTCCTGGCACCGGTGGCATTTGGCGACCCATGTTTCAATTTGTTTGTCCATGCCAGGCCACCAAGCGTAACTCCTGGCCAGGGCTTTGGTCCTGACGATGCCAGGATGACCCTCGTGCAACATCTCCAGGACCCTGTTCTGTAATTTAGTCGGAATTACCACCCTGTCTCCCCAAAGGATACATCCTCTCAGTAGTGAAAGTTCCGTCTGGCGCTGGCGGAAAGGTTTAAAAGTCTCGTTATCGTCTTTTTCCGGCCAGCCTTTTTGTAGCCAATGTAAGATTGGCGCTAAATGTTTGTCCTTAACCGTTTCCCTCGCTATGTCCGATGCGGTAATGGGTAAACACTCGATGGACAGGGTATTTGTTGTTGGTGCAGGGTCAGGGTCAGAGTCAGGTAAGGGGGAACGGCTTAAAGCGTCCGCGTGCGATATCTTCTTACCTGGCTTGTGTAGCAGTTCATAGTTGTAGGCTGCCAGGAATTCAGACCATCTTGTCATCCGGGGTGACAAGATGTTTGGTGTGGGACGGTTTCCCGCGAGAATGCCCAGCAACGGTTTATGGTCAGTCACTATTTTGAATGGGCGGCCATAAAGGTACTCGTGGAAACGCTTAACGGCGGCCACTATAGCCAAAGCTTCTTTGTCCAGCTGGCTATAGTTCCGCTCTGGTTTAGTCAGAGTTCTCGAGAAAAATGCGATAGGTGCTTCTCTCTGGTCTGGGAGGGTATGGCTGAGGACAGCGCCGACGCCGAAGGGTGATGCGTCGCAAGTGACAGCTACAGGCAGGGTTTCGCAGAATTGCATTAGGACGGCATCAGAGGTGAGGAGGTCTTTGGTCTTTTGAAAAGCTGTTTGTTCCCGTCTCCCCCAAGTCCAGGCTGCCTTCTTGTCCAGGAGTCTATGTAAAGGTTCCGCTGCCGTAGCCTTTTGAGGTAGGAAGACATTATAGAAGTTTAGTAAACCTAAGAACGCTTGCAGCTCTAATTTGGACTTTGGGGTGGGGGCTTCTTTGATGGCCTTTACTTTTTTCGTTGTGGGGTGGATGCCCTGCTGGTCTAGTAGGTAGCCCAGAAACTCTACTTGTTTTGTACAAAGTTGGCATTTTTCGCGTTTGACTTTAAGTCCTGTTTCTTTAAATTTCGTTAAGACTTGTCTTAAACGGTTTTCCAGTTCAGCTTCATTTGGCGCCGCCACTAATACGTCATCGAAGTAGGGCACCACCCCCTTGATGCCTTGCAGCAAGCGTTCCATCAGGCTCTGGAAGATGCCTGGTGCCACGCTGACCCCAAATTGAAGTCTGTTACATTTAAAAGCCCCCCGGTGGGTCACTATTGTTTGGGCCTCTGCCGTTTCCTCGTCCACAGGTAGTTGTTGATAGGCTTGTGCGAGGTCGAGCTTAGCAAAAACTTTGCCCCCTCCCAGTGAGTGCAGTAAATGTTGCACTACCGGGACTGGGTAGGCGCTTTGCTGCAGCGCGCCATTTAGGGTGGCCTTATAGTCCCCGCAGATTCTCACGGACCCGTCTGGTTTTATTGGGGTCACTATAGGGGTTTCCCATCTGGCGTGATCTGTCGGTTGTAACACCCCTTGTCTGACGAGCTTGTCTAGCTGCTCGTCGATTTTGGGCTTTAATGCAAAGGGTACCCTTCTAGGCTTAAGCCGCTTCGGGGGAACCCTTGGGTCTAAATCAAATGAAATAAGGGGCCCCTGGTACTTGCCCAATTCTCCATTGAAGACCTCCTGGAATTCTTCGGTTAGCCGCTGTTCCCAAGCTTCAATGGATACGTGGTTGACACCTGTCAGCGCGATGTTAAGCGGAGCAAACCATTGTAACCCCAGCAGGCTAGGGCGGTCGCGGTCGACTATTGTGAGTGGAAGTTGTTCTGTGTGGCCTTTGTAGGTTATGTTAAAGTTCTTGGTGCCCACTACCGGAACGCGATTACCTTGATAGTCTTTTATGATGATTTTTTGGGCAGGTACGTTTCTTCTTTGTAGTGTAGGCACTAGTTGCTTGATTTCGCGCCAAGCAATCATAGAAAGGTAGGAACCGGAGTCCACTTCCATCTTACATGGTCGACCCTCTATGTGAACTTCTACGTGAACCTTTCTCGCTCCGTCGGAAATGGCGTGGCCAATGGTCACTGTCTGGTGGGTTTCCTCTTTACGCCGGCTGTCACTGCTTCTTTGCGATCGTTGTCTCTGGTCCCATCGACCCGTTGGCTGGCGCTCTCTGGCTCTGGGCGGGGAGTTTTCTCTCTTCCTGTCTAGTTGTTCCCGTTTGGGCGGGCTGCGGGGTTTTTTCTGGCGGCAAACTCGGGCGATGTGGCCTCGTCGGTCACAATGCCTGCAGATAGCGTCGAAGAATCGGCATTCTGACCTGGGGTGGTCGCCGCCGCAACCGGCGCAGTTGGTCCTCGACCTGCGACCTCTTTGACTTCGCTGTTCGCCTCGTCCCATTTGTACACGGTGTATGTCCTCCTCGTCATCTGACGCGCTGGAGGTTGATTGGTATTCGCCGTAGTGTGCGGTCGCTTCGCTTCTGGTGTCGGCCGGCCTCGCGGGGTTGTTGTTCCCGCCCTTCGCGTCAGATCTTCGCATGGTGTCTGCTGACGTGCGGGTGGCTTCTGCTGCTGCGGCCGCAGTGAGGGCATCGGCTAGGCTGATGTCGCCTTTTGCCATGAGTCGGCTCTGGAGTGTCGGATCCCATAGCCCGAGCACGAAGCGGTCTCTGATGAGACTATTAAGCCCTTCAAACTCACAGAGCCCTCCCAGGCGCCGTAATTCAGCGACAAAGTCGCTTAATTTCTCGTTCGGTTTCTGGTTTCTGCGGTAAAACTCGTTTCGCCGTATTAGGATGGGGACCTCGGGGGCGTAATGGCGTCTCAGTATGGGCTCGAGGACGTCCCAGTCTATGGCGGTTGCGTCTGCTGGTTTGGCCAATGCCTTGGCCATCTGGAAGACCTCTGGTCCGCAGTGTGTGAGAAAGACGGCGCGTTTTAGCGGGCCCGGGGCGTCCTTCATGCCGGCGCATTCCAGATACATCCGGAATCGATCCGAGTACGATTCCCAGTCCTCGGCGGCGGGGTTGAAGGGAGCGGGCGGTGCTATTTTCGCCATCTTCGCTGTCGCTGGTTCTTAAACGGATACGGGGTTCGGTTCAATGGCGAGATCCCACCCTCGTCGCCAGTGTCGTATCCGCAATTAAGACTCGTAGTCAGTGACTTTCAATTCAAGCTCTTTATTAACACTGGTGGAACCGAACCGCAAAAGACAAAAAGCTTGCGGCTTTTATATCTTTTGCTTCGGCGGCCGCGGCCAATGGCAGCGATTCAAGTCTCCCGCTCTTGGCTTTAACCAATCGCGGGAGACTCCAATCGGGCCAATCAGGCGCGGCTCGCCTGGCCAATCAGAAATCCCCGCGCCTTAGCCAATCAAGGCACGGGGATTTCGAGTAGTCCATTTGCATACATGACACAAACAACATCAGAAGCGTCTTACCTGGGCTAAAGAAAAACAGAACTGGTCTGTTGCTCAGTGGTCCAAAGTCCTCTTTCTTATGAGAGCAACTTTTGCATCTCATTTGGAAACCAAGGACCCAGAGTCTGGAGGAAGAATGGAGAGGCACACACTGCAAGATGCTTGAAGTCCAGTGTGAAGTTTCCACAGTCTGTGTTGATTTGTGGAGCCATGTCATCTGCTGGTGTTGGTCCACTGTGCTTCATTAAGTCCAAGGTCAATGCAGCTGTTTACCAGGAGATTTTGGAGCACTTCATGCTTCCTTCTGCAGACGAGCTTTATGGGGATGTTGACTTCATTTTCCAGCAGGACTTTGCACCTGTCCACACTGCCAAAAGCACCAAAACCTGGTTCAATGACTGTTGGATTACTGTGCCAGGAAACTCACCTGACCTGAACCCCATAGAGAATCTATGGGGCATTGCCAAGAGAAAGATGAGAGACATGAGACCGAACAATGCAGAAGAGCCATCCTGGTCTTCCATAACACCTCAGCAGTACCACAGGCTGATAGCTTCCATGCCATGCCGCATTGAGACAGTAATTGCTACAAAAGTGGTCCAAACCAAGTACTGAGTACATATGCATGCTTGTACTTTTTAGAGGTCTGATATTGTTCTATGTACAATCCTTGTTGTTCCGAACTAGCAGGCTTGTAATCCTGCACTTCTGATTGGTCCATGAACAACGGGTCGTGATTGGTTGTTTAGAGCTGATCCAATTGGCTGGTAAACGGGCTGCTGCGATTGGATGCTCCAAGCGCGGCAGACTCAAATCTCTGTCATTGGATGCTTTAGCAGCAGCCAGCTCTATAAAAGGAGCTGCTGCTGCTAGGCTTTTCACCTCTGATCTGAAGTCACTAATAAAGAGCTGAAGTTACTATCCGAGGTCTCATCTCCGTTATTGTGCCCATCTTTCCAGACTTAACACTGGCGACGAGGGTGGGATGCGGAGACGATAGAGCTGACTAAACACTCACAGAGAATTCAAAGCACGTGCTGAAGACATGCAGAGAACAGCAGAATGGCCAGCAGCGCTATACCACCCGCTCCATTTGATCCAGCCAGTGAGGACTGGGACTCATATATGGACAGGTTCCAAATGTTCCTGAAATCTAACAATTTGAAGGATGCTACATCGAGCAAAAAAAAGGCGGTTTTCCTAATGCATTGCGGACCCGCCGTCTTTAGAATGGCAAAAGCACTTGCCAAACTAGCTGAAGTCAAAACAATAGACTGGGATACCCTGGCTCCCATCCTGTGCGCCCATTATGCCCCAGCAGTTCCAACCCTCATCAGAAGACACGAATTCTACCAGAGGGACCAACATGAAGGTGAGAACATCAGGGACTTTGTAGCTGATCTACAAAATTGTTCTTGGACTAAGGGACCCCACAATCCAAAGCAAAATTATGGCAAAGGGAGACATCACCCTCACAGATGCCATAGCTGATGCTACTGCAGTTGAAGCCACTCACAAATCAGCAACACGAATGCGCCGAGCAAATGGGGCCAGCCGTCAAACACCCAGCAACCCAGCCACATCCTCAGAGAAATACACTTCATCCACCCACCACAAGGACATCGATTCCGCATCAGATAGTGAAGAAGAAAAAGTCAACAGATTCAGGTCAGAGCGCAAACAGCAAGACCAGCGGGGCCGTAAATCCAGTTTCCAAAGCGCTGGATGCAGGGGAAACCACCCACGATCAGAATGCAGGTTCCTAGACACCATCTGTCGTTCTTGTGAAAAAAGGTGGCACATTGCTAAGGTGTGCCGGAACAAAAGAGGATCCAGCCCCAAGAGGAAAGAGACTAACTTCTGACAAGCAGCAGGCACCCCACCAACAAATTAGGACTGCCCAAACAACCAGTGGATCCAGTACAACAGAAACCGGATGTTTACTGGCGCGACCAGATGGGAAGAGGCACATCAGACCATCACCATTGGCCAAGCCTCATCATTAGATGCAAAAAAAATCCGCATAAAGGTCACCATTGAAAATCGTCCATGCATCATGGAAGTGGACTCCAGGTCTTCCTCATCCATGGTCTCCTGGAAAACCCTTAAGCAGCTGATTCCTGGCATCCGCCGCCAAGACCTCAGCACCCAGAGGCTCATATTAAAAGACTACCAGGGAAATCGAATCCCGGTTGCCGGTTCCAGTCACGTCTAGGTCTCCTTTAAGGACCACACCGCAATACTACTGCGAACCATCGTTGACAGAAACCGACCCAGCTTATTGGGTTTTCAGTGGTTCGCACCATTAGAAATTGGAATGGCAGGCATCAACCAGACTGTAGACATAGACTGGGAGGCGGCCCTCGTCCAGGACTTTCAAGAAGTCTTCACAGAGGAATTAGGCAAGTACAAGGGGTCCCCCATCTCATTTAATCTATGCCCTGATATCGCACACATTTGTCTGAAGCCACGCCGCGTTCCTTTTGCTCTCAAACCTAAAATTGATGAGCAATTGAACAAATTAATAGTGCAGGGCGTGTTAGAACCCATCGACAACGCCCGCTGGGAGACCCCAATTGTAACCACGATAAAACCTGACAGATCCTTGAGAATCTGTGGGGATTACAAGGCCACCCTAAACCACACATTACAGCAGAGCGCCTATCCAGTACCCGTGGTCCAACATCTCCTTCACTCACTTGAGGGCGGAAAAGTATTTGCAAAGCTTGACCTGGCCCAAGCTTATCAACAGTTGCCAGTAGATGCAGAAACTGCAGAAGCCCAAATTATAGTTACACACAGAGGTGCATTCAAATGTAACAGACTCCAGTTTGGGGTAAGCGTAGCACCTGGAATTTTTCAAAGTCTGATGGAAAGGTTGTTACAGGACATCAAAGGGGTTGTGCCCTATTTCGATAATGTATTGCTCGCCGCTCCTATGAGAAGTCAATTAGAGAAACACCTAAGAACTGTCCTACAAAAGTTCAAAGACGCAGGCCTCAAGGTTAAGAAGGAAAAGTGCCAGTTATGCACTGAGAGAGTTGAATTTCTGAGTTACCTTCTTGACAAACAAGGAATTCACCCTACTGAAAAGAAATTGGCTGCCATTAAAAATGCCCCAAGACCAAAGAACAAAACAGACCTCCAAGCCTTCCTGGGACTCATTAACTTTTATAACATCTTCCTACCCCAGAAGGCGACTGTTGCTGAACCCCTACATAGGCTTCTCGACAAGAAGGCTTCCTGGTTTTGGGGACATCGGGAGGAGCAGGCTTTCCAACAAGTAAAAGACCTTTTAACTTCGGATGCAGTACTCATCCAATATAATGAGACACTTCCATTAACTGTGACTTGTGATGCCTCGCCTTTTGGAGTAGGTGCCATCCTGAGCCACGTCCTACCAAACGGCACTGAGGCGCCTATTGCATTCTTTTCAAGAACTTTGTCTAAAACAGAGAGAAATTATAGTCAATTGGATAAAGAAGCCCTCGCTATTGTATCTGCAATAAAAAGGTTTCACAAGTACGTGTATGGAAGATCCTTTTCCATCATCACAGATCATAAACCATTACTTGGCATCTTGGCAGGTGACAAACCAACCCCACACATCCTATCCCCTAGGATGACATGATGGTCAGAATTCTTAGCCGCTTATGACTACCAGTTGAGACACCCACCAGGGAAAACCATTCCCCATGCAGACGCTTTGAGCCATTCTCCACTGCCAGAAATTCTCAATGACCCAGCTCCCACACTCTCAGCACTACAAATTGAGACGCTTCCATCACCTCCACTAACAGCACTAGACATAGCCTGGGAAACAAAAAAGGACTCTCGTTTGGCACGGGTTCTCAGCTGGGTGGAGAGGAGATGGCCAGAAATCGAACCAAATGACACTTTTAAACCCTTCAAGAACGACAAACAGAACTTTTCTCTCAAAAAGGTTGCATGTTATGGGGAAACCGAGTGGTCATACCAGAGAAGCTGTGAAAGAAAGTTCTATACTTGTTACACGATGGACACCCGGGCATCGTTCGAATGAAAGCGTTGGCAAGGAGCTATGCCTGGTGGCCAGGTATGGACAAACAAATTGAAGCCTGGGTTACCTCTTGTAGCAAATGCCAAGAAACACGCTCATCCCCACCAAAAGCACCACCAGCTGAATGGGAAAAGCCTAGGGGTCCTTGGTCCCGCATCCACATTGATTTCGTGGGACCTACAAAACGATATACCTTCCTGATAACAGTGGACGCCTACTCTAACTGGTTTGAGGTCAACAAGATGAAGACCACCACTACAGATACGGCCATCAAGAAGCTAAACAGACTTTTTGCAATGCACGGGTTACCAGATGTCTTGGTTTCTGACGACAGGCCCCAATTTACCACCCTGGCTTTTGAGCAGTACCTAGCAGACAGGTGGATACGCCACGCCCTGACTTCACCTGCTCACCTGGTGGCCAATGGCAGGGCTGAACAAATGGTTCAGTTCACTAAAAAGACATTACAGAAAATGGAACAAGGAAACATCCACGATAAAGTCACCAAGATGCTCCTTCTCCAGCATATTACACCAAACAGTACCACAAACAAAAGCCCAGCTGAACTCCTGATGGGCAGAAATCTCAGATCACATCTAGACCACCTACACACCAGCGTACACCCCGGAAAAGCCCCTGGGTTCCAGCAGTAAACACCACTCCTTTAAGGTAGGAGACCCTGTATTTGCAAAAAACTTTTCAGGAGACCCATTGTGGATCCCTGCCAAAATAACGCAAATCACAGGCCCCCGCTCCTACCGATTAGAAACCACAGATGGGAGATTGTGGAAACGCCACATAGACCAGCTACGCTCAAGGCTACCCACAACTCCCATCACTAACCCCGACCTCGAAACCAGAGGGGGAAGGGAAACAGGGTTTTTTGAAATTGAACCAACATCTGGTGAAGGAAGCATAATCCCACAACCAGCTCAGCAAAGCCCACTATACTCACAAATGGAGGAGGAACTTTGGCAGGCGGTCGTATTTCCAGGAGCTAGCAGTCAAACAAGATCCGCGATTCCAGAGAACCCAGATGGCAGCAATAATGAAAGCATTGCAGGTATTCCTGAATCACCTGATGAGAGACCCAGCGTTGAAGCCAGGTCGCCACACCAGACAGTTCCAGCAAACAATCCGTCAGAATCAGAAACTGAGCAAAGACATTTTGAACAGCGTAAATCAGGTAGACAGGTATGAAGACTCGCCTACCTGTGAGAATACATCACCCCACCCCTTAGACGGAACCTAGAGGGGAGGGGTGTTCCGAACTAGCAGGCTCGTAATCCTGCACTTCTGATTAGTCCGTGAACAGCGGGTCGTGATTGGTCCTTTAGAGCTGATCCGATTGGCTGGTAAACGGGTTGCCGCGATTGGATGCTCCAAGCGCGGCAGACTCAAATCTCTGTCATTGGACGCTTTAGCAGCAGCCAGCTCTATAAAAGAAGCTGCTGTTGCTAGGCTTTTCACCTCTGATCTGAAGTCACTAATAAAGAGCTGAAGTTACTATCCGAGGTCTCATCTCCGTTATTGCGCCCATCTTTCCAGACTTAACACTTGTTTTATTGATTGCATGTAATATTCTAATTTTCTGATATTGTGGATTTGGGGTTTTCATGAGCTGTAAGCCATAATCATTGCAATTGTGACAAATCACGGCTTGAACTATCTTGCTTTGCATGTAATGAGTCTATCTCATGTATTAGTTTCATCTTTTAAGTTGCATTACTGAAATAAATGAACTTTTGCACAATATTCTATTTTTTTGAGTTTCATTTGTAGATGTAGATCCAGTAGATCAGTTGGTCACTCTGTTCGGTTTGGGGTTTTGATCACATGATCAGGGCTATTATCTTGATAGCTGTCCATCAGAGACATCCTGCTGCTTAGGACCAGGTTAGCCCTTTGAGATAGTAAGTAAATAACTCACGGAACTGGTTGTTAAACTGGTTGCAGCCCATCACTGCTTAGATGGCTATTCCTCCTCAGATGGGGATCTCTCATAGCTATAGGCAGTGTAGGAAATTAAAAGGATGCTTCTGTCCAACAGCTAGATGCTGTTTGGGGTAGAATACTACAGGAAAAAGGAAACAAAAAAAACAAACAGAAAGATCTACAAAATGACAATTAAGATGATTAAGAATGGTTGCAGGAGTTGGATATGGCCAGTCCAGAGAAAAGGAGGACTAGGGGTGACATGATAGCAGTATTCCAGTGTTTGAAGGGCTGCCACTTATTTTCCAAAGCACCAGAAGGCAAGACCACAAACCATGGATGGAAACTAATCAAGGAGAGATGCTATCTGGAACTAAGGAGAAACTTCCTAACAGTGAGGACAATTAACCAGTGGAACAGTTTGCTTCCAGAAGTTGTGGGTACTTCATCCCCGGAGGTTTTTTAGAGACTGGACAGCCACCCATTTGAAATGGCTTAGGGTCATGGTGGCAAATCTATGGCATGCATGCTACAGGTGGCACACAGAGCCTTCTCTGTGAGCATGCATGCTGTTGCTCCAGCTCAACTCCATCACACAGGTGTGTGCACCTCCTGCCGGCCAGCTGGTCTTTGGGCCTGCCATGCATGCACAGGGAGCATATGTGGGAGTGGGGTGTATGCACAGGTGGTGGGGTACCTCCATGGGGGGCAAGGTGCATGCACAGGGGGTGGGGCACATGTGCAGGGGGTGATGCATGTATGGGGGCAGGGGGCATGTGCAGGGAGCATGCGTGCACTTGTGGGGGGAGGGGTGCAGATGCGCCAAGGGCATGCACGTGCTTTGGGTACTCAGTGCCGAAAAGGTTCACCATCACTGTATAGGGTCTCTTGCTTGAGTAGGTGTTGGACTAGAAGTTCAAAAGGTCCCTTCCAGCTCTATTCTGATTGATTGATTGATTGATTGATCATCAGAAGTCCCAAATACCTTTCTTGCATTTCTATTTTTTTTCCTTATTTGGGAAATAATTAAGGCAATTTAGAGATACTTATTGTTTTTGGACTTCCTTATGTTTCCATATTTTTGCTTATTTCCTTATTTTAATCTTATTTAGAGTTAAAACAGCATTTCTCAACCTTAGCAGCTCTAAAATACGTGGACTTTAATTCCTGGATTTTTGGTAGTCCACACCTCTTAAAGTTGTCAAGGTTGAGGAACACTTGATAAAAAATATTGTGTTCCCTTTAGGGATGCAGGATCCCCCCCCCTCCTCTTTCTCAGTCTCTGGAAATATGGAATCTAAGCAAACACAAAAAAACCCTTTTCATTTAACAATCCATCTGTATAAATATTTTATTGTTAATCACTTCTGCTGCTGCTTTTCTTTTAATGCTGCTTTTCAATTTTCTTTTTTAAAAGGTTTGTTAGCATTTAGCCTTATTCATGCAAAATGGCACTGAAATCAGTCTGATAGTTATTATTAACAATTTAAATCTTACTAATTTCAATGGACTGTGTTCTCACTAGTCTCAATGCTATTCATGACTTCTAAGAATAGGTTGTTTAGAAAGGCAATATATAAATATATTAATTAAATCACTACTATATGGTACATAAGAGAGTACTGTATTTCCTTTAAAAAAATCTGCTCAAGTGCTACTCAAGTCACTTTATTAAAGTTTTACCAGAAATTCCCTGTTTTTGTGTTCTTTTTAAGATGCTGAGGCCAACTTTCAGTGCAGACCTGCCAACAGATTTACTAGCCAGGTCATGTTCTCCATAGTTAGGGCTGTGCAATCTATTCAGAAGAGATGCTTTGCAAAACATAATGCTCAGTGGTGGAATTCAAATTTTTTTACTACCGGTTCTGTTGGCATGGCTTGGTGGGCATGACAGAGGAAGGATACTATAAAACCTCCAGTCAGAGGTGGGATTTGCTGGTTCTCCAAACTACTCAAAATTTCCACTACCAGTTCTCCAGAACTGGTCAGAACTTGCTGAATTCCACCTCTGATAATGCTATAAGCAAAGAACCCAGCCCTCCTTAAATTATGAAAGCAGCTGCATCCTTTTGAAAAAAAATGCTTATGTGATTGCCTCAAACGTTGTCCCCATTACTTCTGGGATCGCTAACCTTGCAGTTTACTCACTTTTTAAAATGTCCTTTGTCCTTCCCATACAATATTCTAGGAAGGAAGGAAGGAAGGAAGGAAGGAAGGAAGGAAGGAAGGAAGGAAGGAAGGAAGGAAGGAAGGGAGGGAGGGAGGGAGGGAGGGAGGGAGGGAGGGAGGGAGGGAGGGAGGTTTTCTTGCATACTTATAAAATAAAAAGGACCAAGATTGCAGATCCTGTCCAGAATTATAAATGGACATCAGGAGTAATCCCACCCTGGTTCTTTCTTGAAAGGCAGTTTGTTCTGCCAGCCACAATGACATCTGCTGGTGGAGACAGGAAGCCATAAATCTGTGCCTCCTCTCAAGCAAGCCTCTGTAATGTTACACACACACACACACACACAGAGAGAGAGAGAGAGAGAGAGAGGGAGGGAGGGAGGGAGGGAGAGGAAGAGAGAGAGAGAGAGAGAGGATAGAACAGCATTTGATGCCTTTTATACCTGGAAGCCCATCTTTGTATTTTATCATTTTCCCCCCCAAAAGACTCACAAACTTTTATCCCCTCGTATATCCAAACTTCAGAAGTCCTGAGTCCAATGTAAATGATGTAACCATCAGCATGGGATCTTTGAATTGAAGCCATGCAATCTTCTCTTGCAGATTCCTACCTTGACAGTATAACCGGACGCATGTTCTAGAGATGAACCTTTTGTGAAAAAAATGATTTGAGTAAGGAAGAAGAAAAAGACATTCGCGCTGCTATTTAAATAAATTATAGATATCTCCCTACCACTCCACAGTGCCTTTCTTTGGAAGAACATTAAAAAAATTCCCCTTCTTTGTGTTTGTATATGTGCATGAATAAGTATGTGTGTGGGAGAGAATAGGAAAAAAAGTCTCAACAGAGAGGTAGAAAAAATAGTATTTAACTCCAAATATCTTTAATTTTGTAAGCCTCCCAAAGTCACCCGCATGTGAGTTGGGCATCCATTTGAATTTGTTTCATAAACAAACAGATAAAATCAACAATGTTATTTACACATTTTGTTTTCTTTTTGCAATCCTTTTATCGAGGTGGAATCAGGGTGACTGAATGGAGCTGAGCACTTACTGGCCGGATGCCCTTCCTGACACCTATGAGTAGTTTGTGGCAGATATTTCTTTTTTGTGCCCTGATAGTGAAACATCTGTCACTGCCTAGGATTGTACTCTCAGGTGTGAGGTGAGCATCTTCACCACTAGGCAGCTCAACAATGTGCAGCTCAACAATGTTATTTATACATACTCTACTAGAAATTGGATTTAGGACTTATGACAATGAGACCCTTCTCAAGGTTCTAGGATGTTGGTTGTGGTGGTAGTGATGACAATGACTCCATTAGTTCAGCTTGCTGCAAATAACAACCATTTGAAAAATAATCTTCAGAACATACTGCTTCCATATTGTTAATCCCCAGCATCTTTACATTCAAGTAGTCATTGCTATGGTAGCTACCAAATATGAATTGCTAAAATCCAGATCGCCATCTTAATGTTTGCAACTCAGTTTCCTTATCCCAAATTGGGAGAAAATGATTAGCTCAAAGTCAAAGAGTAAGCACTATGACCAAGCTGGAATTTGAAGTTGGGTGTCCTCAATCTTACTTTAGTACTTCACTACTACAATAGATTTGTAGCAATGGAAATAGGCATCTGCGCTGCCTCAAATGGAAATTATGTAAACTACTGAGAGAATATAGGATTAAGAAGTGTCTTATGAAATCTAGAGAATCAGGATATTTTCTTGAGAATCATTGTTTATCTTGAAACATGGCATGAGACCTAGAATGAAGTACTCCAAAGAAATTAAAAACCTCATAAAACCTCCTCAGTTTCTCACGTAGCAAAAGATTTCCAAACACACATTAACTTCCAATTGTGCAGAAGTTAGACAACTCAGGTATCAACAGAAAGGAAAGGGCCAAGATACTTCAGCAGAGTTGGAAGCTCATGCACTAATTATCACACAACTCAATGCAAAAATTTGTATAGTAGGTTGTGTTAATCATTGTGGTTCCTTTTTCATATATCATGTTACCTATGTAGAATAGACTAGCAGAATTGGAAGGGATCTTGGAGGTCTTCTAATCCAACCCCTGATTAGGCAGGAAACCTTACACCACTTCAGACAAATGGTTATCCAATCTCTTCTTAAAAACTTCCAGTGTTGGAGCATCCACTTCTAGAGGCAAGTTGATCCACCGATTAATTGTTCTGTCAGGAAATTTCTACTTAGTTCTAAGTGGCTTCTCTCCTTGACTAGTTTCCATCCATGGTTTCTTGTCCTACCCTCAGGTGCTTTGGAGAACAGCTTGACTCCCTATTCTTTGTGGCAGCCCCTGAGATATCAGAACACTACCAGTCCTTTTTTTCATCAGACTAAACTTACCCAGTTCCAGCAACCGTTTTTTGTATGTTTTAGCTTCCAGTCCCCTAATCATCTTTGTTATTCTTCTTCCGCACTCTTTCTAGAGTCTTCAAGTCTTTTTTACATCATGGTGACCAAAGCTGAATGCTGCATTCCAAGTGTGGCCTTACCAAGGCATTATAAAGTGGTATTAACACTTCACGTGATCTTGATTCCATCTCTTTGTTTATGAAACAACTGGCAGCTGTGGCACCCTGATGGCTCATATTTAAATGATTGTCCACTAGGACTCCATATAGAACAGGTTCTCTTCTCTTTTTTTCTGGTTTTTTTTTTTTTTTAGGGAAAATTGTATATGCCTTTTGTAGGAATATCTCAAAAAGATGGGTGATTTCCCCTGTGTTTGAAAAAAATAAGCCAAGCTTCTTTGAAATGAAATGAAACTGCTTAGTTTTTTTTTTTTCTTCTCATGGAAATCTGACTTGAGAATTTTCTTCTTACGTATGCATTCAAATCAACCATCTACCCAAATATATCAAACTTTCCTCCTTTAAACATTGCCTGGAAATAGCAGTTTTATCACTACTGCATTTCACTATTAAGCATCTTGAATCAGTTAATGGAGTGGAATGTCTGGTGTTTAAGAAATTCAACATGTAGTCTCCTGAATTACCTTTGCCTTCCTCTATTCATTCCTCTTGAATCATTTCTTAAATATTGGTTATTATTCACCCTTTGAGACAAAGTAAAGTGTCTCCACTAGGTTATTTCACAAATGGATATTGCTTCTGGCACGTTAACTTCACCACCCTTCTCTCTGCATCCTGATGCCACATTGATGGCAAACGAACTCTTATTTGAAAAATTGAGCAAATTTTATTTAGAAGATTTTTCTAGTGGGGTTCACCCAATTCTTTAAATAAGATGAGCTTATCATGAATCTGTGTGGTAGTTGAGCTATCAAGATACTGGTCACCCATGCAGAAATCAGTAGATAACAACAGAGGGATTCAACCAGTGTAACAACCAGTTTGGTAAGTGCGATGCGGTGTATTTGAAAACAGCTCTGAAATTTACCTTCTACTGCAGCCCCGTGACAAAACAGCTGAGGCGCACAAGCAGTTCTGCAGTGCCAATTAGCTGGGCTTCAAACAAAGGAAATATAGGACAGACTAGCGCAAGGATGGATGGGAGGGGCCAACTCATCACCAGAACTACCGGTTTGCCTGAACCAGTCTGTACCACTGGATGCCAATCCTGGATAACTAGTTTAAAATCTTTAATTATTCTGAACATCTTTGGGGTTTCTTCTTTTGTGACTTCTCTTCTTACTAGGATGATTTCCACCGGTTTGAAAAAAAAAAAAAATACACTTCATAGTAATGTTTTGGAAGGTGTAAGTAACTGTATTTTAATGCCCATCCATTCCTGCAGATTGAAGTTGGTATCTTTGCTTACATTAGGATCAGAAGAAAAGAGATGAGCCAAGAATTTTGATGTTGACAAGGAAGTAGCTTCTTCTTTTAGCTCATTTCAGTATCTGATTCATGGCTCAAATGTGTAAACAGGCACCAGAGCTAAAGTTGAAGTCAAGGATTATTATCCATTTAATCTAAGGGTCATTAGTGCACCAGCCTGAAAGCTATTTTCTACTTTAGATTACATGAAATATGGAGCATGATCCCTGAGCATGCTCAAAGTATTTTTTATCACTACTGACAGTTATGGCACATACACATTGACATCATTCACCCACTTCACAAAGCTGTATTGTGTCTTTTTTGGTTCTGGCATTGTGTGTTCTATGGATCCAACCATTTGTGGCTTATTCAACAGTGGCTAGCCAAATCCTAGTTAATATGTGAAACCAGCCATTTACAATTTTCATGAATAGACAGAAACTATTTTCTAGATGCCTATCAAGCAAAATTCTTTTGAGTTTGTGTGTCAGCAGCAACCTTGTCATCCACATGAGACAAAAATAAAGTTCTGCTATAAATCCAAGTTAAATTATTTCCATCCAGATAAAATTACCTGTAAAACCTCATTTTTTAATATTGATGGTAGGGAAAAAGAATGTTTTCTAAGACACGATTGATTCTTACAGGTGACTAAATCATTTAAAATCTCTAAGGTTAAAATGTAATCAGGAAATAAGCTAATAAAAACTTGCAAAATATTTTGTCTAAAAGTGGATTGATTTGTGTATGCCTTCATTTGATTGATACCCTGTTTTGTCTTCAAATCACTCCACACTCCATCACCAGCCATTGACACAGCCAAATGCAAAAGCAGATATAGCTCTGGGATTTGTAATTGTTGGGCAGAAAATACATTTTCAAAGGTCAACAGCTTTTTCTACTGACCAGACTAAAGGGATGGGTTTCTGGCTCTGAAAAGCCTTACATAGTGAAGTATACTTCTTTCTCTCTTTTTTAAATCCTCCTGGGAAAGTCATGCTTACTCTCTTGGGTCTTTCAATTTTTTAATATCTATCTATCTATCTATCTATCTATCTATCTATCTATCTATCTATCTATCTAATTATTTAAAATCTGTACGCTGCAATATACAATACTTTTAATTTTAAAACAAAGATGCATACAAACACCTCCATCCTATTTTCTCTTTTTAAGATAAGCAATGACATGCAGAATTAGTGTTCAGTGTTTAATCACTTTTGTATAAACTAGTTTAAGCTGAGGGCTTAATTAGTTTCAAGCTGCAATGGAAAACTTTGCCTTGAAGGACCTTTCAGGTTGCAGCCTACTCAAGGAAGTCAAAGTAACCATGGTGATGGTCTAAAAAATTACAGGCCTATCAAAATAGCAGCCCATGAGCCAAATATACATAGGCCACACCCACCCTAGCTTTGCAAAGGCCAAAAAAAACGATAGGTCACAATCCGGCCCATGACACAATTGAGTTTACCCATGGTCTAAAACCTTATTCTTCAATATATCAGGTGAGGTCTAATTAAAGTATTTATTATCCTGTACTATGAAAAACTATCAGACAAAAAGGAAGGATTTACTCTCCTCCTTTAATTCTGCCTACTTGTCTACTTGGGGATGAAGCAGCTAGGATTGGCCATGGAAATGCATTGTAGTGACCAAGATGCTCAATCTAACAAACTTCCCATTGTGACTTGAACATTTAGATTCCTTGAACAATTTAGGAATACTGCCAGAGGACCATTATCAAGGTAGACTGGCCTAGAAAACCAATGTCGTGTAGGTTAGCAGCTCTTTAATTTTAGAGCTTTAGTAACAGAATCTTGCAATATCTCTCCTATTTAATTGCATTTATGTGAACTAAAGAAGGGCTTGTCAGAAATGTTTATCCATGAAGCATTCTTGGCATAGCCTCAAACCCCTTTTATCTGATGATTGCATTGGTACTCGGTCTCTCTTCTGTCCTTTGGATTAATTCCTTCTGCTTTCTACAAGATTTCTATTAATAGCAATAGCACTTAGACTTATATATTGCTCCATAGTGCTTTACAACACTCTCTAGACAGTTTTACAGAGTCACTATATTTCCCCCAACAAACTGGGTCTTCATTTTATCAACCTCAGAAGGATGGAAGGCTGAGTCAACCTTGAGCCCTATCAGGATCAAACTCCCGGCTGTGGGCAGAGTTAGCCTGAAGTACTGCATTCTAACCACTGTGCCATCAGGGCTCCTTAATGCTAGCAGGAATGTGTTCAGATTTGGTAGAATATTACTCTAAATTTATAGTACTGGAGGATTTCAATTTCAGAAACAGATCAGAATTTTATGCCTTCCACTGAGGCACAACCTAACAAATGTGCAGTCCCTTGCAGTTTGGGAGTGTTTTTACTTTTTGCACTGTTAGTAGGTTCAGAGATAGTGGGCTTTTACACTGGTGTGCCAGCTGTGATCTGAATTGGTCAAATTTGATGACTTCTCCATACACTATGGCAGATTATGATGGGGACTTGTTATTTATTTCTGACTGATATGTGCTAATTTGTTATGGGTTTAATTGGCCAGTTTTATAGTTCAAATTGTAATTGTATTATACTATGTGCTGCCTAAAGTGTTATTTTTGGTTGAAGGAACAACAATGACAATCAATCAATCAAATAAACAAACAAATAATGTATTCCACATCCAACTGCCCTGCTGTGCAACCAGATGTATTTCAACTTTCGTTGACATGTGATCATTTTTACTATGTGCCTCAACACTAGGTAAAAATCATTGTGGGCATGCAATGGAGCATCAGATTATCAATTCAATACACACTCATTCTCCTTAATGGCTATTTCAGTCAACAACGTTTAAGAGCTTTTATTTCTCCATTTGATTGTTTGTTTTAGGTTAGTTTATATGACCACCCATGCTGCAGATATGACTCTGGGCAGGTAACAAATGTGAGCTGGTTTTTCCTTTTACTTGATTCCTTTCAAGAATGGATTCAGAATCTTGTAGAATCCATGCACTGGGGCAGAATGAGGTGCAGAATTGTATGTTTCTTGTGTTAAAATACATTAGCTCTCATATTTAGCTAAATGAATTAAATGACACCAAGAAAACTGGTGACATATCCAAAGCCAAGCCAGGGCTGTCCACATGGGAAGAATTAAAAAATAATGTGAACTGCAATCATACTATGTATCAATGTGTATTTTTTAAAAAATGAGGGTGCTTTGATAAACAGGGCTGCAGCTCCCATCTTGACTACTTCTGTAGACATTCCTGAGCCAGCCTCTAAATCCAGGGGTAAGAAAGGAATCGTTATTTTTCTATTAAATTTAGTTTGTAACAGCAGCCAGTCCCCCATTTTGTTCCCCTCTGCTGAAAATAGTAGCCAAACTGTTGGATGTTTTGGCTGCAGATGTTTTCAATGTCTGGGTAATTCTCAAATTGTAACCTTACTTCCTCTTTACACATTTTACACAAGGTTATCAATTCCAGGTGTAAAAGACATATATATTCTTCACAGGATACAATCTGTGACAGAATATTTCTATATCTCCAGCCTGTTTAACTCCTTCCCATTCCCTGCAAAGCAGTTTAAAACTACTGCCAGCCTAGAAATCATAAATAGAAATGTTGTTGTTGTTGTTGTTGTTTTTTAAAAAAAAAAAAACCAATAAAACAGGAATTATACTGTCTTTCTTTCCAAAAATACAAATACCCCCCAACCCCCAAGGAGTATATTGTTCGTAAGCTATCCATAGTCATGGAGTACCAAAAATCCCACTCACTTTCATATATTTTTTTTTAAATGAAGAGCAACAACTTTCCTCTACTGTATGTTTGTCAGTAGATATGTTGAGATCCAAAATATCTTGTCAAAAATTTTAAGACATTGCTATGATTGCAAAAAAAAAAAAGACTCCGAACCGAAGTAATCCAAAGAATCCCACCAAGTTCTTCTAGATGTCCTGCCCCCCCCCCAAAAAAAAAAAACCACCATCCATCTCTGCAAATTGTGAGGATGAAATAATAGTGTGGATTCTCTCTCTCTCCCCCCCCCCCCCCCCAGTTGCTTTTCTCAAAAGTGAAGAAATGGCTTGTGTGGCAATTGGGAAGGAGAGAGGAAAGATCTAATCAATGGATTCAGGAAAAAGGAAGCTCAAAGACACTGAATCTCTAGGGAGGGAGGGGAAAGGATGGCCAGCTAAAAGCTCCGAAAATTGGGACGGGGAGACCCCATCCACAAAGGCTGCAGTGCTGCAGAAGTTGAAAAGAAAACTACAGCCTGGCTGTAGTTTCCAAAGAACAATGAACTAAATGCCTCCAAATTAATAAGGCTGTTGAAAGTTTAGTTCCAAAGTGGTACAAAGCAGCAACGTAAAACCTAACCATCACCAAATACTTTAGGCGTGCATTCACACAGCAGAAAACTTCATCCTGCACAGCTCCAAGAAGACCCTCCCTATGTGCCCTTGTCCAAGTTTTGTGCCTTTTATAAGCTGCCCAGGCATGCTGGTCCCCCCCCCCCACTCCCAATAAGCATTTTGTCGAAATAAGAAATCTACCGGGAACCCTATTGTCTTCAACTCTTCCCCAACTTGTTCTTCCCAGTTCAGTTTTTTCGAGTTGGTTCTCCAGTTCTGTGGACCTTACATTCAGCACGTACCAGCCTACAAACAGCTGCAACCTTCATCTGCCCATCTCTGCCAAACACCTGGGTGAAACAGAGGGAGAGGAAATCAAAGGAAACTTCCTACAGCTTGTTCCAGAGACAATCCAGTGGTTTTTCAGATGCCTTTCTCCGGGCAGCGGTGAGAACTTGTCAGCGGTCTTATTTCCAAAAGTGAGGAAAACAGAAGAGGAATTTTTATGCTTCCAAATTTAGCTTTACGTGCAGATGAAAGGGGAGGGGGAGGGGGGGGCAAAATAACATTTCAAAAGAGAAGGGAGAATTACAGAGTTAAAATGCGGTACGCCTGTGCGAGAGCAAGAAAGATTTTTTTTTTTAAAGGACCACCTTTTTCTCTTTTTTTCTCTGCAGAAATGCAAAGAAAGAGCATCTGTTCATGTGAAGAGGCTGCAGGCAGGGCGAGGGGGAAAGAGCTGTATCATAAAATCCTTTGATAAAAAGCACTCTAAACATGTTCCGCAGCCCAGTGTACTAGCTCACCGTCACCAAATCCCGAGACAACCTCTGCCGGGAAAAGCAATTTTTCAGACTGAATTCAAGATGTCAAGAATGGCCCATTAAATGGCCCAGGGAGGGAGAAACGGGTTTGGACTTATGAGAAAATGGGGCTTGCAGGAAAGGGTCGCAGGGGATGGACATGGGATATTGGGGGGAATGTCGATAGGCACACAGGTTGGTGCTCCGGAACGGCTGCGTCCCCTCAAACCCCATTCCCGCTCCCCCCCCCCCCCGACGAACCAGACGTCTGCGATCAGCCAAAGTCCTGTCTCTTTAATAAACTGACTGCCTTCTGTCTGCTCGGGGTAAATTTCATCCTGTCATCAGGTCGCGGAGGAGGGGTTTGCTAATACAGTTTGCTCCGTGGATCGATGCTTCCTGGCATCGCCTCGTCCTGCCTGTGTGTGTGTGTGTGTGTGTGTGCACGCGCGCGCGTATGTTTGTCTGTATGTATTTGTGAGTGTGTGTGAGTGGGTATATGAATGTGGGTTAGGCTGCGTGCGTGAGTGTGTGTGAACACCCAGATTTCCTTCCACCCCCCACCCCCCCACCCCCCGAGCTCCTCCGTCCTCATCCACATCACTCCCAACCTGGCATCTGGCGGCTACAAACCTGCAGGTTTCACGGCGGATAGTCACCCAGCCGCCATAGAGGGAGAGGAGAGAGGAGAGAGAGAGAGAGAGAGAGCTACGCGAAGGAGGCGGAGAGCAGAAGGGGGAGAGAAGGGGGGGAAAGGCCAGGGGGGAAGGCGAGGAAATAGCAAACCTCCCCCCCTTCGGCAGCCAAGCAAACAGAACTATTTACGCATCCCGATTTTGTTATTTATTGATCCACTTTAACGAGAGAAAAAAACAACAACCCAAAATTGCCCCGGCGCGCAGCGAGGGTTCCTCTCTTTTGCCTTGGATGTGCTGGATGTTGGCATCAAAGGAAGTCTCGCAATAGTTCAAACACAACAAGGGGGACAAAAAAGGCGCCCCCCCCCCCTCAGCTTCTCCAACGCCGTTTTGGTTGTAAGAAAGAGAGAGAGAGAGAGAGAGAGAGAGAGAGGAAAGGGAGAGAGTGAGAGAAAAGAGCCCAAACAAAGCTGCCACCCTCCGCATCCCTAAAGACTCTGAACAGGTTGATCGAGGAGAAGCCAGGGCGCTCGGCGCTGTTGGTTGCCGCCGCGCCGTTGAGTGGCTGAGAAGGAGGGAAAGGGAGGAAAACACACACACACACACATACACACACGCGCACACACAGGCGCGCACGCCGAGAGTGAGGGAGAAAGAGAGAGAGAGAGGGAGCAAACAAACCCCGCCAGCCTCGGAGCGGCTTCGGATCTGGGAAGAGAAGTGTGAGGTTGGAGAAAGTACAGCGATGCCAAGGCGGAAACAGCAGGCACCCAAAAGGGCGGCAGGTAAGAAAGACAGCGAGGCGCCCCGGCTCCTCTCTCCCCGCCTCCCCGGATCTGGCTGGCGGGTCATCCCTTCTGTGGGTGCGTGCCGGGTATGCAGACGCTTCGCGCGCCCGGTTGCCAGCAGGTCTACCTCCGCCTCTTGATTTTTTTCTCTCTCTCCCTCTCTCTTTTTGCAGCCCCCTTTTTCTTTCCTCGCCCGCTCGGGTTCTCTCGCTCTGACACACACACACACACACACACACAGAGAGAGACAAACACGCGCGCACGCACTCACACCAAGCTCTCTTTCCTCAAACTTGGACGGGATTTGAATCAGTTTCGTTTGCAGTTTCCTGTCTTTTCGCTTTTGGGGGGTGGGGGGAAGGAAAAAAAAGAGGGGGGACGCGTTGGCGTGTCCCTCGTCCCGCTTTCCCAGCTACTGTTTTCTTAAACTTTCTCCCTTCCTCCTCAACACCCCCCCCGCTCTCCCGCACGCAACTTTCTTCCCCTCGGCTTTCCCTTCGCCCTCTCTCCTCCGTCTCTCTTTGCAGCCCCCCCCTCCTCCTCGCTTCGCCCCCGCTTGGCATCGCTTCGGGCATGGGTGTGTGGGTGTGGGTGGCTGGCTGGCCAGGATGTACCGTTGGACCTGTATTTTTTGCAAGGCAGGCGGCGTCCGTAAAGGATGGGGGGGGGGGGGGTTTCCCTTTGGAGGGGGGTGGTTCTGGGGTTGGGGGGGGGAGGTTAGAAAGGAGGAAGGAGGCGGCAGCCAGCGGTGCCGGGATTTTGTTTTGTTTTGTTTTGTTTTTTTTGTTTTTGTTTTGTTTTGGAAAGCTTTGTTTCTTGCTGCAGTTTGAGACGCTCGTCCGGGAAAAAAATAGCTCGGGAGGGGGAGAGGGGGGGAGGTTGGGAGGCGGCCAAGCTCGGCTGTGCCGTGGATGAACCCCGCTGGGTGAAGTTCAGTCCTTTTGATTTCTTCGGCGTGCGAAAAAGAAAGGGAAAGCAAAGCGAAAGTCCGGCCGGAAACCGAGTGAGCGTTCGGACCGGGGGGGGGGGGAGGAAGGGAGAGGGGGGGGATCTGCGGCGGGCAACTACGGTGGAGGTGTGGGATCCTGTGCTTCCCATTGCCCGGGGCCGGGCCGCTCGACAGCTGGGCTTAGCTCGACGCTGCCCGGTTCTCCAAGTTACCAAGCGAAGGCCCAAAGGCCGCGCAGAGGGGAGGGGGGGTAGGAGGGAGGGAGAAGGCCGGGTCAAAGGCGGCGGGGTTAGCTCAACATTTTTGGGAGGAGAAACGGTGGGCGTGAGGGGAAGGTAGGCAGCGGACGCTCCCGAAGCCAAAGAACTGAAGGCTGGCCCGGCTGGGAAGGCAGTGCCTTGGTCTGGCTGTGAACCCTCAGTTCAAGTTTGGTTCGGTGTACTTGGAAAGAGGTCCGAAGAGTTGGTGGGGCTTTTTCGCCGTAGCTTAGAGAGCTGCGGAAGAAGTTCGTTTCTCTGTCACCAGACTCACTTGGGGGGTTGTGGGGGAGAAAAACCACCAACAACCAGCTTTCCATTTGATTGCCAGCTTTGATTTGACATTTGATTGATCACCTGTCATCTTGCTGCCTTTGATCTATTCATTCTGGATATATATCAATAAATCACTCACTATGGTAACCTGAGTGCCAATGACGCAAGTCTTGCCCTCTCTAGACTTTTTTAAGCCAGGCAAGTACAATTGTTATCTTGTTTGGCTTTAATGTGGCTGGGATTATTCTTTTATCTACCCCTCCACCCTTTGTGTGTGTGTGTGATTGTGTCCAGTAAGATTAAAAGTGTACTAGGAAAGAAAGTTGATTTTCTTAAAAAAGCAAACCAACTCTTCCCTACCCATGAAACTATTTGGAATGTTCAGGAATAAATGGGCTGGAATAAATGCTGTAAGGGTTGAGAATTGTTCAACATTGAAAATAAATTCGGAAGGAAAAGATTTGGGAAAGTTTTACAAACATGATTCAGTTGTGTGTGTGTGTGTGTGTTTCACATTCTCCATATTTGGAGTTTAATCCACATAAAAGTGTCCAAGGGAGAACTCATCTGCAAAGCAAATCATACATGACTATTACTGTTAGTATTACTATTACCTATTTCACAGCAATGTAAAGTATTGCCGTTTAGGTCTTCTCCACATGCAATGTTTTGAAGGAAAAGAAAAAAGAAAAATAAAAATAAAAAAGAAATCTTCCTTGGTCTTTATGACTCTTCTTGTTTTTAAACTTTCCAAGCCCAATAAATCCTAAGAACAGAGTGTTTTTGTAATTTCTGCTATCATGGATACTCATCATCTATAAAATATACCATTGATTTCAAAATGTTCCCCTCTTTGGCTGTCTTTTTAAATAAATTGCTTTTCATTCAAAATATGCACAAGATTAGAAAGAAATAGGATTGATTTGTGGGGGGGGGGGCAGGAGTAGAGCAGATACTGGGCAACAGCGAGTGATTGAATGGCAGTCTTCTCAACTGGTTCACTGTGATGCCATCCTTGGCCTGCGCCCAGGGTTATGCTCCCTTGATCATTTATTTCTTGTAAAGGTTTCCAGACAGATACTTTGGAAAACTTGGGCACACCTCATTTTCTCTGCTACTTGTGGTTCCCTTCCAACAGTATCTTCTTTCGGGTATTCTTTTGTTTTCCACTCTGTATGGTTTGAGCTGGTTTCTTTAAGGGACAATTTAGGTTTTGTTTTTTTTTTCCCAAAAGAGTCCACCTGAAGCAAGATTAAACTGGACAACTCTGACTCGCAGGGTGTGCATTGTAGCTTAGCAATTGTTGTAAGATTACTTTTTTTTTTTTGTTTCCCGCCTTCCAATGAAAAAGGTTCTTGAATACCGTCTCAAAGTCTCTGTGCCACAGTGTGGCCTTGGAACAGGAGGAGGAAGGGAAGGAAATAATTGATTATCCCGATGTTTGGCACGACTATTCTCTTTAGCTTTCTTTATTGAGCCTTTTATCTTCCTCTTCAAAAGGGAGAAAGAGCAGAGAAAGAAAGAAAAGGGGAAAAAAAAAGATTTGCATGTTTGGGAAAGGTCTGTCTGATTCTTTTGTCTGATTCTGAGTTTCGATTCAGAAAAAAAAAAGTTTACAACTTTTGAGACCGCCAGTCTGTAAGGGGGGGGGGGGGGAATGGGAGGATGTGGAGAAAAATAAAGTTAAGTGATGGGGTTTTGGATTTAGCTGTCTTGGTTATGCCTTAGATTTAATGCCTATGCACAACTGTAAATAATTACGTCCAAGCATCTACTTTGGAAACAGGTTTCTTCTCTGATTAATGAACATTGTAAAGGTTAGAGAGAACAAGCAAAGGAATCAAGGAGGATGGCCCTCTGGATCCTGGAAACATGACAATCCCTCTCCCCACTGCCCATTAATTTTAAGCCATGACAACCTTATATTTTACAGAGTGCCATAATGAAAATCAGCAATGTAAGCGGATAAGGGGATGAGGAAGGCACTTTTAAACCTTCTCTCTTTCCAAAAGCATCTTCGGAAATGGTACTCTGAGTCAGGGAAAACAAGCAGGGTCAAATGCATATGTTCCTCCGGATTCCTTTCTCAGCAGCAATTGTTCTTTTGGACTATTGTCTGCCTAATTCTTTAAGCAGATGTTTGGATATTTTTAGGTCAGTGCCTGACATTACATCATACCTTGATTTGCAATGATATATTATCATGTGCGTTGCTATCCTCCATCCTGAAAAAACCCAAGGTGCTTTACAGATTGTCTGTCTGATTCTTCTCTTCTCCCATGGCTGCAAGACAGCAGAAAATGCTCCTGCTGCCAATGAGATTACACAGAGGAGAAGAGAGGAAGAGGAGAATCAGGCTAGGAATGTTGTTCCTGAGTGACAAAAATACAGGTAACTCTGGGGAATAACCGTTGTGTAACCCAGCACAATAGAAAGGAAAAATTTAGGACTAAGACTGAATTGATATGTTAATTCCATTTTTATTTTTCTATAGCAGAAATAGCTTTCAAACCGAATTCCACAGGATTATGCTTTTCTCTCCTCCTAGAGCTTGTTCAGATGTGCATATTTTATTTTGTACATTGTAAATTTGCTGTTCATTGCTCCTGAATATAAACCTAGAGTTAGTAGTTTTCTTTTCTGCTTCCTCCCTGCCCTTCCTACCTCTGTTGGGCCCTGAGAGGTTTCCCTTTTAAGAAGCGAAAGCCCAAAAGTACGACAGAGAAAAGAAAGAAAAGAGAGAAGAGAGAGAGAGAGAGAGACCAGCTGCATCTACTTTGTTTATGGGAAGTAGAAATGAATAATGCAGAATTTGTTTTCATGAAAGTCCTTGTGTGGCAGTAAACATAAGGCTATTAGCAATCATTATTTAAAAGTTGCAATTTGCACCTTAATAGTACCAGTTATTAAAATAGTGAATGATACATTCAGACGGGGCAAATCTGCATTCTTGGAGGCAGCCTAGGGAAGACTTTGTTCTGATTTATGCTATTCGCATACTCTTACCAATGAAAGCTTCTGGCTTTTATATTTTGTTCGTCCTATGATTACGAAAGATAATAAAACATTATTATCTTTAAGCTACATTAGCAACATGAGATATAATGAAGGGGTGTTAGAGATATGGGCTGAGCTTTTCTTTCATTCTCCCAGGAAATGAAAGAATATTAAAAACACGGATGGAGACCTCGGAGTTCCCTATATCACAACACGGTCAAATGACTTGAAAACAAAATTCTTCAGAAAGAGGAATGGACAGAGATATTGTGTTATCAGAGGAATGCATCCCCTGGTTTGTGGATCAGACTATTGGATGGATAGTGCCCAAAGTATATTGAGAATCCTCAAAACGCCCTGATTGTGCCCTGACCCCATCAGAAGAAAAAGGTAGGAAAAGGCCAGAGATATCTTGTGACAAAAATCCAGAGACCCACTTGGCAATATAAAAACCATGTTGCACACCTAGAAAATTGCTGATTGGATTAAATCTGTTTTGTATTACTCAGTTACTAGTTTTCTTTAGGATATCAGAATGGAACACTACTGTTCACACACACACACACACACACACACACACACGCAAACACAAATCACTGAATTTCCCTAGCGTTCAGGTCTTCCTGATAGAAGCAGCTCATGTCTATTGACAGTGGGTAATGATTAGAGTTGCCTCTGATTATCATCAATAATTACGACAGTATTCTTTGCAGAACATGGTTAAATGCAGCTGGGAAAATGCCTTATCCATGAAGGACATTAGAGGAATAGAACTTTGCAGCCGAGCAGCTAGACTTGGCCGTGATGAATTGGCCGTGGCAAGTTGTCCCAATCTGGGCCTATGGCCCCCAATCTTACCCTCTTTTAAAGAATGAATGCAAATACCAAACACTGTTGCTGAACATTTGCATGGCTGGTTTGGGATGGATGAGCTATATTCAAGAGCATGGTTGGAAGATAGCAGATGGGATGGGCTAAAACTAAAATTAAACATGCCCAAAGACAGCTGGAGTTGGGCCGCTATATAAAAAAAAATAAAAAATAAAAAATAAAAAAGGAAAGGAAGGAAGGAAAATTCTCAGAGACCTACAGAGATGCTACTGATTTTATCAAAATAATGAAAGCAATGCTGCATCACCATGACCCAAGTTTTATCCCTTTCATAGTTGCCTGCAGTGTCACCACACATACATGAAAGGACTGGACCTTGTGTCATGACAGTGCAACTGTTGCTTTTGCCCTCCCTTGAAGCCTTAGGGTTCCCTCTGGGCATCCCCCCAAAGTGGAGGGGATCATGTTCATGCTCACTTAGTTCTGAGGAAGCCAAAGGGCACCTGCGCAATGTCCAGGTGCCAGTGTACAATTATTTTTTTTACAGCAGCCTGTCATTTTTCTGGCATTTAATATAAGTGAAAGAATTTCTCCCACTGCGTTTTTCAGACTGGGAAATATGGGCCCTCGAGGAGGTTGTGTAAAGCCATTGTGTAACAGAAAATGACAACAACATCAGAAGTAGCTTCTTTGCCATCTCCAATAGGAAAGTAAGGTTTTAAAAAAAAAACACTGCAAAAGAGACTGTCAGGCAGTCTTGGAGCCCAGGGGCATGTGGTGGTAGAGGTGGGGGGAGGAAGAATAGCCACTTGGAGAAGGAAGCACTTATAAATCAGACTTTAGCATCAGGATTCGTAAAGGGTGCCTTTGCCATATCTTGTATTTGATTTAAGCAGAGTGCTGTTGGCTCCAAGGTTTGTGGATACTGAAGACAGCAAATTGCTAGTGAATCTTTTTTAATCTCAGAGAGAATGAAATATGCTTCCTTACTTTTTCTGACTGTCTGTGCGCTGTGTGGCATGACCACACTCAGATAGTGAGCTCTTTTGTCATTTGTGCACCACACCAATCTCGGGAGCTACCTCAAATTTCCATTGTCCGTAGTTTGAGTTCCCAAAGGATGAAACATTTACTACGGTTAATCCTTGATTTATGACCCCAATTGAGCCCAAAATTTCAGCTGCTAAGTGAAACATTTGTTAAGTGAAGTTGGCCCCATTTCGTTTTATGATTTTTCTTGCCATAGTTGTTAAGTGAATCACTGCGGCTGTTCTTTAGTAATATGGTTGTCAAATGAATTTGGTCTCCCCATTGATTTTACCTTGGAAAAGGTAATCACACAACTCCAGGACATCACAATCATCATAAAAACCATCATAAACAACCATCCACATATTGATCCTGGGAATAGGGGAATTCGGCAACAATTGTAAGTGTGAAAAAAAAGTTTCAGTGCTGTTGTAACTTCGAATGGCCACTGAACGAACTGTTGTAAATTAAGGACTACTTGTATATTATTTCAAACATTGGTACTAGCCACCTTCATACATCCATTAAGATGTTGCATATAAAGCTATACCAATTCTGGAATGATATGTGTCTATATAAGAGTTAATAAAGACTTCTAACCAGGATTTACAATTTTTCTAACCCCAATAATTTCCTCCAATGTAACTGAAAACAATTTCTGCTAAAGTTGTTCCTAAGTATGATATCACATCAAGTGAAACTCATACTACCAAGGAATTTTCTTCTGTCTCTTCCTCTGATGCTTCCCCCTACCTTAAACCACAAACTCCAGCAAATTTGTTTTACATATGCCTTGGTGCCAATTTTACTTCCAGTTTTAGTGTGTGAAATATTGGACTTTAGTGAACCACCCAAAATGCACAGAATTTAAAAGCTCAGAGGTTGATTTGTGCAAGAAACCCAATGTAATATTTAAGGGATGAAACAACAGTTGTGAATCTGGATTCATTTTGTTTTGTTTTTTTTAATATTCTTTGTAAAAAAAATATTTTTTTTAAATATATTGCATGACAGACAGGTTAAGAAGGGTGTTTGACATACTATGCTTCCTTTCCCAAAATCTAGCGATGAAAATAGCATATTGTTAAAATTTTATTGACAGCTTGCTTTTTGCTTGCTTGCTGGCTTTCTTACATTTTAAGTCATGTATGTATGTATGTATGTATGTATGTATGTCTTAAAATATAAAGCCTACAACTCTAAAGAGCATGCTCCCACAAGCAGCAGGATGGCATTAAGAGTCTTGCCCTTGAGCCAGTCAGAAATACTAGCAATGTAAATGATTTTGGCTTCATTCATTCAGCAAATTTAACCCTTGATTTTGTATTGTATGGTCCAGCTCAACAAAGACATTGGAGGAGAACTTACTCCTAAGTATCTGTACAAAGGATTACTGCCTGGACTTTATTGCTGGATTTGGCATTAAAAGGAAGATGAGATTAGATTCTTGATCCAAAAGAAAAATATATTGTTAAGTTTAGAGCATGAACTGCATTTTATCCTTCGCTGTCCTGCCGAACTGCTCTACTGAATCTTTGGGGAAGTCTGATTGTTTTTATTATAGTTGCTCTAAATCTTACAGCAGTTTTTTCTCCCCTTCAGTTGGATGGCATTTATCGGCATTGTGTTTTCTTAAATTATATATGTCATTCTGGAATGTTCTTCTACATCATCCCTATAAAATGGATTTTTACTATTTTGCTAGTGGTATAAAACATCACGCTACCTTTGAGAGATTATTAAAATGGGCTATTTTATTTGGAATTGCAGTTTCAGGAAACAAAATCTAAACATTTGTGAATATCCAATTCCACTCTAGTATACTAAAAACACCATTTACAGGGAGCCTTTTTTCATACTATAATAACATCTGATTTTTACGCAGGCAAATGAAACTTGTATTTTTTTTAACCTTAGAAAAATAAAACCGGAGGCTTAAAGCACCTTTTACACAATAGAAATGTTTTCATTTTGAAACAAAACCAAATCAGCACGTGCACACACGCACACACTAAAATAATCCATCATGGAGAACAATTCTTTTGCTAAATTTCATTGGAATCACAGACAAGCAGTTTCCTCTAAGTATTTTGATGTGTTCTTTTTTGGTGATCAGTGTTTATTGTTTTTAAAACCGAGATTTTCTCCATATGATACATTTTTGGAGGGCAAAAAGCCCATTCCATTATTATGATTGCCCTTGTTTATAAACTTCCTGCTACTAATGACTTGAGAGTATTCCTGCAACTATTGCCATTATGAAAGCTTATTATTCTCTAGCCTTTGAGCCATCAAATATAAATTCCATTTCTACAATCTACTCACTGTTCTTTTTGTCTGACTTTGTTTCCAAACTTGCTTTCTGCTTAGAGTGTGCTAGCAAGGAAAAAAATAGATTTGACTTCGGAAGATGTGTGAGAGGAAATACTGTTAGGCAACAGCATTTATTTGTTAGCATCTTCTAAGCTGGTCTCACTGATGCCATCTTTGGCCCATATCAAAGGTTTTTCTTCCTTCATTATCTCTGCAAAGGATTTCTCATAAAGGTTTTCAAATTGATACTTTGGAAACTGGTATCTGTCTAATCTATCTATCTATCTATCTATCTATCTATCTATCTATCTGTCATCTCTCTATCCATCTCTCTATCTGATTTATATGGCAACCGACTCATTCTCAGTAACTCAGGTCAGCTTACAAAATACAAATACCTTCTGCCACAATTGAAAAAGTTTCTTGGATGAGAAGTGAAATGTTTTCAAAAGGGGAAACAAACAACCAAGAAAATCCAGTTGATTTCTGAAAACAACCTTTTGGAACAATAGTTTGATGCAAATTACGTTTTGTTTGTCAAGTTACAAAAATAAAATAAAATAAAACCAAAATGCTCTCTGGGTATAAAAAATTTCCAACAGGAGAAGGAAAGCTTCTTTCTATCTTAAGAAACATACTGTATTTTTAGTTTTTGGGAAGATGTGGGGGGGGGGGGGGGCGGCTCAATGATGACAGTTTTTCAAACATAATAAAAAAAAACCCTGTCTATGACAGTTGTTTGGCTGTTTAACATGGCCAAATAAGACTGATCAGAGTTAAGTGTACCTTTTTCTAAGACAACCCAACCTGTAAAAACTGTAAATAACTCTCTTTGCTCCTTCTTCCACACAGGTGATAGTTGTCTTTTTCCCAAACCCCACAACCAAAAGCATATAAAGGGAGCCAACCTACAAAAGAAAGGAAGCATTAGTGATCTTTCTAAGGCATGGAAAACAAAAGAAAGCAAAAAGAAAAACCCACATCTTAAAACAGCAAGGCATAATTAGAAATTGTTCTTTTGTTATCGAATAAAACGACTCTCTTCTCTTCCTTCCCGCCCCTAAATTCAACGAGTCCTTATGGTTTAAAAAAAGACATCCTAGCATGCTTGTACTTGCATTACAAACTGGAGAAAAGGCAGGGTAAGCAAGTTACTTTCCAAGTAGGGCTGTTTGGCTGTTGCTCACTTAGAAGAGATTTTATTCAGTCCTAGCTGATTTTGTCACTTATTTTCAAGAGTCGCTCCAAAGTTTATTCCGATAGTATTTTCCATTAGAAGCAATGAAATTCATGTAGGGTGACAGCCACCAGCTTTGTAGGATGGCTTGCTCGTGAGTAAAAAATGTGTAACAAAAGCACTTTCCTTCTTTTATGCTCCTTTTGATGATAAACATAGTATTGTTCAACTTTAGTGGGAGAAGGAGGAAAAAAAAACCCGAAGGAAAAAGTTGTGGCGTTAAAGCTGCTTTTCAATGGTATTAATGGAAATTCATCTCCATATATTGCATCTATTATTCCTCTTTCCAGCTCTTTGCTGGGCAAGTATCTATATTTCCTCCTTGCATTCAATATAAAACTGCTATCATCTAATGATACCCTACTTTATTAAAGTTGTTCACGATGCAAAAGGGACCCACGATAGGTGCCGTCTTCTACCATAAATGGTTATGGAAAAGCAGGGTCGCTGAATGTATGAAAATAACACAATCCATCTCGAATAACCATTAGACCTGGGCATGTCAGAAACGAAGGACAGCCACTACAGAAACTTTTTTTTTTTTTACTGCAAAAGAACCAGGCCGTAGCCCCAGGTGGCATATATGAGAAGCAATAAGATTTTTAAGGAACTCTTGGCTCTTCCTAGATCACCCTCAGAAGACAAATTTAATTGAAAAAAAAAAAAACCTGTTTGCTGGAGTTTGTGTATGTAAACAGGCAAGGCCCAGTTTTCCTTGGGATCTGTTTTCTGGATTTTGTTAATAGTTACTTGATTGAGGGGGGAAAAAAGACCAAATAAATTCTCATCCCACCCCTTGAAATACTGAAGTTAAATGTTGAAGATTGTAAGTGGTAAAATTTTTTTTTTTAAACTATTATAAGAAAATGCTATTCAATATCCTCCAAGTACATTCCTCCTTAGAATATTTGGCTTGTTTCTATAAGATTCCTTTACAGTTTGCCTTGGAAAAGGAATATCGTGCTGTTTGTGATTTTAATGAAAATAATTACATCCATCAAAATCCACAGGATGATTTCAGCTCTTCGTGTAACTGTAGAGAAAGAAGAAAAAAAGAAATGAATGCTTTGGATTGAACTAAAAGCAGCAAAATGTAAAAATCAAAAGCTATGTACTGCAAATTCAGTCTTTTGATTGTAACATTTAGATAGAGAATTTGTTCTGTTCAATTATTGCTTTTAAAAAAATATTTAGTTATACTATAGTGGTAAACGTTTGCCTTTATCTATGGCCAAATTTGAGAATTTATGGTTATAAAGGGTTCATTTCATTTCTATCCACAAGGTGAATGAGATTTTTTTGAAAAAGGAAATCGCTGTAGTTTTTTAAAAGATACAAAATACCAATTTGGGATTCAAAAAGAGACAAAGCATGCTGGCCCTGTGGAATTTAAATGGCAGTGTTGAAGAACATTGCCAAATAGGTAGATTAGAGTCATAAAAATAAGAGTTATGGCAGAGAAAAAGGATACTCTTATCTCATTCAAAACAGGAAAGGTGAAATATACATTGTCTACCCCAAATAAAGGCGTCAAAGAATTTGGTGCTAAGTTAAAAAAAAGCTATATGTGTTCTGGGAATTTGTATCAGTCTGCACGATAAGGAGAAATTTGTCTACCATTGTGACTTCAACATGTGGAGTTTGAGCATTACCAAAGGACCTATTGAAATTATTTACTTCCTTAAACAGTTGCTCGTGGAAGAACACAATAGCCTGATTCCCCTTCCCAATCCACAACCCATTGCAAGGTGTGTGTGTGTGTGTGTATATACTGTATGTATATATATATATATATATATATATATATGTGTGTGTGTGTGTGTGTGTATTTATATATGTGAATGTATATATGTATGGTATTCAGCTTTGTTCGGGTATTTTCCCATGTCATTATAGTTGTGCTTTTAAAGTTGTAGCAAATACCATTTCAGGCTATCTGGGGCTACAATTCCCAAATTCTTAGTCAGGCTAAAGAAGGCTGGTTCATCCATGTTCTCCAGCAGATTTGATATTATTTTATTTCTTTAAGTGGAAATGCAAACAACTGAACCCAGAACCACCTCTATGGAATGAACTGAGTTCTCCAGCAGATCTATCAATGGATCATAGCAGAGCTAACTGCAACCAGAGAGGAAACTGCTTCTCAGATAGCAGTACCAAACAGAAGCAAAGTGGCCAAATGGGAATGCAAAAAAAAATATTTTCAGTAAAATTTCCACCTCATTTAAATGACTACATTTTTTGTAGGAAAAGTCAACACTGCAGAAATTCAGCAGGTCTGTTGAAAACACGGGCAGAAAGAGAGAAGTGTTTAAACATTTACAATAACCTGTTCCATGTTTATCTCATTTTATAGCCTGTCTTTTGTCCTTCTGATGGCAGAAGGACACCACCTTACATAGACCTGAGGACAGGTAAAGCAACGGTCTTGCTGAAATTGAATAAATACTTAGGTAGAAGGTGATATAGAAATTTGATGCCGGCAGTCTTGATTTCCATGATGGGAAAAACAAGTGAGTACTGGAAAAAAATGGTCAAGTTAATACAGAAATTTTCAAACTAGAATTTGGCACAGTTTATTGAAAGCTTTAGATTTTTCACGATACACACAGTGAGTCACATTTATGGACTTTTAAAAGGGCAATGATAGACACATTTATCCTGTAAGTAAATCCCATAGAACTTCACAAGAATTATTTAACAAAATAACTGAGTTGAAAGGGACCTTGGAGGTCTTTCAGTCCAACCCCTTGCTCAGGCAGGACACCCTATACCATTTCAGATGCAGTAGTCCAATCTCTTCTTTAAAATCTCCAGTGTTGAAGTACCCATAACTTCTGGAAGCAAATAATTCCACTGATTAATTGTTCTAACTGTCAGGAAATTTCTTCTTAGTTCTAGGTTGCTTCTCTCCTTGATTACTTTCCATCCATTGCTTCTTTCCACAATTTCTACAATTTATTTTATGCAGCAATTCCTACAAATTTGTAGAGCAATTCTAGTGGATAAATTTGCATTCAATCACCATGAGTATGAAGGAATAGCTATTCCTTTCATCACCTTATTTTTTTTCAGTTTTATTTAATTTTAATTTCACTCTGATCTCCACTAGAATTTATATATATATAAAACACAACTACCATGACATGGGAAAATACCCGAACAAAGCTGAATGCCATTCAGCTTTGTTTGGGTATTTTCCCACGTCATTGCAGTTTTGCTTTTAAAGTTGTAGCAACGTTTCGGCAGAATCTCATCTGCCATCATCAGGCTTCTGTATAGTGTTCATCTGTGAGTCAGACTACTACAGTTGTTTCAGTTTTAAATTTGGGGCTAGCAGTCAATCAAGCAGAACACAGCACTTCTCCTGCTTGAGCAACTAGAAGACCTCCAAGGTCTATTTTGCTATTCTGACATCATTTATTTCCTATGTTTTTATGAGAGATTGATTCATTTGCTTATTCAGTTTAAATATGCTCCTCTCAAGGCAAAATGTGTAAGAAAGCTTCAGCAATAAAATCATATGAAGTTAAAAACACAACACTGAAGTGTTAATGCAACCAATAAGTATCAGCAACTAAACATAGATCTCCACTCCAACTTTTTTGCAGAAGTTTAAAATAGCTTTTATGGTGATCCCAACTTCATTCCTACAACAATCCTGAAGGTAGGTATTTAGTATTTATTTGATTTGTCAATCGGTTACAAGATACAGGTATAAGAATAAACATAGCTTTGAATACATGAGATAGATACTTATAAGAAAAATAAAAAGAAACAATAGGACAGGGATGGTAGGCTCATGGTGAAGAGTACACTTGGAATAGGGTTTACCCAATCCTAGTCTAACTCTTATTGTCAAATAATATGAAAACATATATTATTGAAGGAAAACCCTCTTTTTTGCAAGAACAAACTGTATAATACATGCAGGGAAGGCCTCAGAAAATAATTTGGTATTAATATATTTTATTTATTTATTATGCATGTTTTATGCCACTTCAATCAATTTTGACTCTAAGCAGCATAAATATTTATATTGCTTCAATCAATTTTGACTCTAAGCAGCATAAATATTGTTACTGTTTCACAATCTGGGACTGACGAATTGGGCTGATGAAGAGAGGGCCCAATCGTCTGGATCTAAATTTCCTCAATCTCACTCCAGCACATAAAAAGATTTTTCTATACTGGCTACACTTTCTCCACTCCCTCCTCTCTCTTCCCTCTCTTTCTCTCTCCCTGTCTCTCCCTCCCTCCCTCTCTCTTCCCCTTCCTCCTCTTTCTCCAGTGATAGCCCCACTGAAGACAACTGAGATTAAAACTAATTGGAAGAGTCATCATTTCCTCAAAGACTCTTGGAAAAAGTGGGAAAATCTTTCAGCAGTTCCAAAATCATTTCTGCAAGACTATGCAAAGTCTAAGGCTGTGCCTGAGATTTATTGGATTAGTTCAGAGCAATGTGTCCACATAGCATTCTCCAGCAAATTATATCACAATGGTCAATGTTGAATGGGGTTGAGGAAAGAGTGGATAATGGTGTGTTACTCAGTGTCAGGGGGCTAACTCCCAGTTGATTCATACAGCCTGATTTTCTCATCAATGGTTAATCAGATTCCCATAACTGTTAAGAGTTAATCCCTCATCTGGGAATTCCATTTTTTTTTTTAAAAAAAGGCTCTAATGAAAATTGTTCCATGGGAGGAAATATTGTATCACAAAATAAAGCAGGATTTAATATCCATACATCAGCATCACAAGGAAACTATGAGGAGCAAAATAATCAGCAAAAAATGTAACAAAATTGTTAATGCTTAAAGTGCCACATCACACTTAGTTGTGTAGGTCATTGCTGCATCCACATTCAGAACTTTTGTGCTGACTTTTGGCCTTGGCCAAGCCATAAGAAAGGCTATCTTGGTCTACAAATTTATCCAGTTGATCTGGATAAACGTACCAACGGACTGGCTCTGAGACAAAAGCAGGAGAAGAAGCAAAGAAAGAAAAAGAGACAGAGAGAGAGAGAGAGATTCAAGAGACAGAGTAAGGAAAGATTCAGAGCAGATACAGTGAGAACACAGGAAATTAAAATTTTAAAGACAGAAAGTATTCTGCGGCCTCACATGAAATGTAGATTCCAACAACATTTTAAGCCTTAAAACTTACTCTCTCAACTATAATACATAAGTTTCTTACTAGATTATCCATGCTTGTGTCATTTCTTCTCAATTGTGTGTAATAGCAATTATTTAACAGTGCTGAATTTTGTCCCTCGAGAGTAGAAATGGAGGACAGTATATCTGTGGTTGGAACACTATCCCTACAGTTGTATGTCTGGAATTTGGCAAGCTCTCTAATGCTTAAGAGAGAGTACTCTGTTGCTGACGATAAGAAGGGAAGGAGCATTATCCTATTACCTTGTTTAAAGTGACCATTTTTCCCTCACTGATCCCAGTTCAATGAATCTGCTCTGAAATTGAACATGTGGTTAGTTGCAATCCTTCTCAAGCTCTACATAAGAACGTTTCAAATGTTCAGGAAGGTGGATGTATGTGCCTACCTCCAAATTATTCCACATTTCACAGTTTTGCATACCAAAGCTGTATTTTGTTTTTCATCAAGGTGGTGAGAGATAGAATCCACTTCATAAAAATGCATTGTTGGACTTCCAGTTTGAATGGCTTCGGCGACAGACAGAAATCCGCGATCGTGCACGGTTTCTGTCTGGGCTCGCTGCTGGAGAACCCTGAGCCGGCTGGTTTCAGGGCTAAGCCACCCCGTAGAGGTGGTGAAGAGGGGGGAGACCACCAGCAGGGTTGAGGAGAGCCGCATCTCTCCTCCTCAGCTGGCCATTACTCCCTTTCCCGAAGGCGGTTGCAGCAGTGGTCAGAAATGGCCACCACAAAAGAGAACTCAACCGGAAAAGAATGTGCAGGAGGAAGATAAGGAAAGAAAGTTTTGGCTTACCAGGTTAAATTGTAAAAGCAACAACTAAGGTACCCTGGAATTTAAACTTACAAAAAATAAAATCGCTCCCAAAGAAGAGTCGGAAGCAGCGAAGGAAAGTGAAAAGGGAAAGGTTTGGCTTTTTTTTCCTTCTCTCTCCTTCCCTATACTGACAACTAAGAGACTTAAATAAGAAATTGGAAAAATCTGCTTTGACATCAATAGGCAATTAAGCTGAAAATAAAACAAAATGCCAAAGGGATAATAAAGATTTCTTGACATTAAAATTTTTCCTTTTCATAAGCAGGAAGGGAGAGAAAAAGAATAAGGGCAGGATCTGGAAGAGGGAGGAGACTGCCTGGAATTAAAAAGAATCTACAGTAAAACTTCAACAAGACTTCTAAAAGATACATTTTAACTGAAACTTTGCAACTAAATAGTAACCCCAGGAAGAGAAAGTGGAAAAAAAAAAAGCAAAAAAGAAACAGCTTGCGTGTATTTGGATTATTTGGTGATCTTTGGATTCTTGGTTATTATATTTGAATGACTTAAATCAATCGGGTGGTTGTTTAAAAATTTATACAATGGCACCACTTTTGGATGAATTGAAAATGGAACTTAAAAAGTACAAAGAAGATGCACAAGAAGGGAAGGGTTTTTTTGGCTTCGTTTTTCAATTCTTAGAAATGGAGATTTGGAACTATGAGAAACAACAAGAAACAACTGCAAAACAAGAAGACTGGGACAAAGACGAAGCCATCTTTAATGAACAAGCAATTTTATGTAGGGAAAGGGGGGAAAGAGAATGGAGAATTTAAGACTTAAAAAAACAACCAAATAAAAGAAAAATAATTCAAAAAATAAGTATAATACTGGAAAGCAACAGAAAAGAGGAATACAGAAGAGAGAAATAGAGGTAGAGAGACAAGGGGGTAAAAAGGGGAGAGAGAAGAAGAGAGGGAAGAAGGAAAGGAAAAGAAGTTTCAAAGGACTGGAGCAAGATATAGAGAAACAGGACCTATTTGGAGATAATGGGTGAAAATTTAACTGAAAAAGGGATTCTGTAAAGGTACGTAAGATTGTATTGTTACATTAGTAATAGAAATAACCAGAAAATTGGAAACAACATATGATTAAAATGAGGGATAAAATAGTTAGTATAATTTAGAGAAATGTTTGTGAATAAAATAAGTGAAATAAAATAAATGAGAAAATTGAATTAGGAAGGAACGGGAACATTTTAATTAGTTAATGTTTTATAAAATATAAGTGAAGGGGGGGAATTAACTATGGAAAGCTTATAATTGTTCCCATAGAAGTATGATTTTTAATTGAAAAGTAATGTTAAAGATGTTAAGACTTTAATGAATATTAATATTGATAGAATTGAATTGGAATGTTGTTTTAATTATATTATACATTTATAATTTTTTTCTTTTTTGAAGAATACAGTGTGTATTTTAAGAATGTACCAAGCAGAATTCGAATGGAAGTTATGTATTATATTGAATGTTGCAACTTTAGGGAAAAGATATAAAGGCGTCATACTCCAATCAGTAACTACAGGAGAAATTTTGTTTAATGAGAAAAGATAATAGATAATTGAAACAGGAGAGACAAAAAAATATAAATACAATGATTTAAATTGAGATGAGATAATTAAAATAAAATTGAGAAAATTAAAAGAGGGGAGAAGCTATGCAGAAAATGTAAAATAGTAATAAGATATGGAATAGAATATAAAAATGAGCATGAACCTGAATTTGTGTCTGTATGAAGAAATGTAACCCGGGATTATGCTACTTTCAAAAAAGATGTTTTATTTGTATTTTTTTTTCTCTTTGTGAAAACAAAATAAAATTTACAAAAAAATAAATAAAAAAAATGCATTGTTCAATGTCACAAATAAGACTCCACTTGACAGTTTTCCCTAAGAACACCTCTTAATATGTGCTGTCAAGATGTCTAAAGATGTTTCTTAGTTGTAAGCACTTAATTATTTGTGACACTCTTACTAATATTCAGATGTGTGTGTGTGTGTGTGTGTGTTGGGGGGAATAATGGTATTAAATATTTTCTCTTGTCAAAAAATAACAAAACATAATATGCGTGGCAAATTCTTCGTTATTTTCATAAAACGTACTTGTTGCAAATTTTTAACACTAAGACTGAAGGGGACTACCGATGTTTATTTTATGTTTTTGATGTTCCATATAATGCAAACTTAATTAAGGCAAAATGGTTAAAATATGGTTGACACGGGTGGGATTCTACCAGTTCACACCTATTCGCTAGAACCGGTTGTTAACATCCTAAACAGTTCAGAGAACTGGTTGTTAGAAGAAATTACTGGCCTAATCCTGTAAGGAAGGCAGGAAAGAAACATTCTAGTGTTGCTTACAGAAACTGCCTCTCCATTAACCCTCATTACATTCTTGGCAGGACTAGACTTCCTGTCTCAGGAACTTCTCTGGAGTTATTTTCCCCTCCTTTGCTGGTACTTTGCTTGTGTGGAGTGACCATTCAAAGTTACAATGGCACTGAAAAAAAGTGACTTATGACCATTTTTCACACTTACAACAACTGCAGCATCCCCAGTCATGAGAGGCCAGGTGAGAAGATGCGTGTCTCGATGTGAGTGATATTGAGTTGGCAATGCCCAGCCAATATCATGACCAAGCCACACACACCAACTAAGCCATGCCCACAGAACCAGTTGTTAAAACATTTGAATCCCACCCCTGGGTTGAAATTCTTGAAATTTGGGGATCAGATAATGGAACACCTCATTTCCTGATAGTGAGAACAATTAATCAGTAGAACAGCCTCTGGAAAGTTTGGGTTCCATCACTGGAGATTTAAAAGAAGAAATTGGACAGCCATTTGGTAGAGTGTCTCCTGTACTAGTAGACTTCCAAGGTCCCTTCCGTCCCTATTATTCTATGTTTATGCAGTCTTCTGTGATGTAGTGTCTCCCAGATGTGTTAGAACCATGTAGTTCAAACTTGCTTCTTACCAGACATACCAGCTCAGAATTAGAGAAGTTATGATGCCAACACATTTAAAGGATGCCAATTTGAAAAAAACAACAACTGATAATGCTACAAATAATAGTGAACAAATGGAACCATTGTATAAAATAGTGTTCTGAGTTCTTTGAAAACTTTTTACTTCTCTATAGAAGTACTCCAAGTTTCATTAAAAGTACAGCCTATTGCTGTTTTGGAAACAGAGTCTACCCTGTTGCTCTGACACTTTTTCATGCATGTTTACAAGGATTTCATGCATGTAAGAAAAAGGGAGGGGTATCGCTATCTTAATTATTTTTTTTGCTGCAGTCTGGAGAAAATGGGTGACTCTTTTTGAAAATATAAGATGGATAATTATACCTGCAAACATCTCTCATCACTGACTAGTATTGTAGCAAGAGTTCATGGGAGCTGAAGTTCAACGTCAGACCCAACAAGAGACTTTTGAATCCCAGCTGAACATTTCATAACAATTATTAGATGGCATTTCAGTAAGAAGAATACTCAAGAGCCAGAAAAATGGAAGGCATTAAGTGACATGACTATGGAACAAAATCAGAAATGAACATCCACAACTATGTCTATCCAGCAGTTTTATAGAGGCATAAGGATTCCTATCTCTTCAAATTATTTATGCTTTGTTTCCAAAGCCCCCTACTATCTTTCTGAATTATAGCCTTAGATTTGAATTTCATGACTAGCTTCAGTCTCTAATTATAACTAAGGAATGCCTGAAATGCACTGCAGCCTGAAATGCATCTTGGGGGAGATCTTAAACATCAATAAATAATTTAGTTTGACAAAAACAGATGAGAAGGAACAATTTGGAACTGAGTTGCATTTAATATGCTATCTCTTAAACATTGTTCTGACAAAGAAATATGGAGTATCCTGGAGTGATATTTATTTTGGTCCCATTCTTCTCCTACCCACCCCTCCAAAATTGGGACAGATTCGTTTTTGACAAACCATTGTGTTAATTGGTAGAATATTTTTGAGCTGGTTGGTGAAACAATAGATATGCACATATTTGAGGATATAGATAGATAGATAGATAGATAGATAGATAGATAGATAGATAGATAGATAGATATAGTGTTATAGAGATAAATAGATGAGGAAAGAGATAAAAGAAGAAAGAGGTGAAGAGAGAAAGAGGGAGAAAGAAAGAAAGAGAGAGAGAGAGAGAGACTGAGAGAGGAGACAGAGAGATACAGAGACAGACAGACAGATAGATGAGAGATGATAGGTGATAAGAGATAATAAATACAAATGATATAGATATAAAAAGTAAGATACCTGCTGAAGGTAGACATCACAGCTTCTATGGTAGCAGGAAAAGGAGAGTAAAATAATTCAAATTCCCAGTAGTAGTTAGGATGGCCTTAAATTGATCAGCGTATCTCAATAGCACCCACAGGAAGTGTCAACAAAAAAAATCAAGATAGTAGTTACAATAAACTGTTGAAAAGAGGTGAGACTTCAGGGAATTCCACATTGGATGAAATTCCATATCAATCAGAAGCTTTGGAGTGTTTTCTGAGCTGAAGAACTGGCTCTGTTTTAAGTTTGTGAATCTTTGGATTGTATGCAGTGTACAAATTAACAGAATAGATAGTTAGAAATCTGTAATGATTTAATATATTTCTTTGTTTACATCAATTAAATGATGAATATGTTCAGTCTCCATTTAGAAAATAAAATGCTTTTATTGCCCAATTAGTGTTTCCTATGTTTGGAAAATAAATCAGCCCAGGCAAAAATCCAATTGGCTTCATAGAGCAATTTGAAAGAGTGAGATTTAAATTTGTACAGGTTCAGTAATGACAGTAGTCTTAATACAGTCTTGGATATATCTGCTAAGAAGAAGGTTCCTCTTTGTGTAGTGAAGCATGTTCCCAATTCAGTAGATATAGTGTTGTGCTGCCTAAGTTGTTCTAATTGGAAGTGAAATAAACTTTTCAGTTCCTTAAAACATTTGTATAATTTCCACGATTGTCTTACTTTTTCCTCCTTTTAGTGCAGGAGTTAAATGCAAGAAAATGTTCTGTGTATGTTTTTGTGTATCATACATTTTCAGGTGTCCAGACTAAATATGCTTTTGTTCATTCTTCAGCAAGTGTCTTTTAAAAATTCTTTGCTTTATGTAACACATGTGTTAGATGAAAAGCTTTGCCAAGCCTCAAAAAGAAGCAAGTTCCAGAGTTAGAGAAAAGGACAAGATGGGATATCACAATCAAGAGATATGACTATAAGATGGTATATCATCAGCATATAACGCAAATATCATGTGCAACAGAGGAACAGACATAGATCAGTGATAGCATATAAAATAAGATGTTTTTGAGTTAAGCTCCAGTAAAGGAGAATCTCAGGGTTGAAATGAAGGGTTCTTGGTCCTCTCTGAGCTTGGTTGTTTTCTGGCAGATATTTCCTTACCCAAACCAGGTAACATCATCAGTGCCAATAAGGAGTGGGGTTTGATCCCAGTTTGTATTTCTGGTGGCTTGATGAATACATCTATGCAGTTTTCTTGAAAGTGGTTTGCCATTGTCATCTTTGATCCTTCTAACATCCTTGTCTCAGGATTTCCTAGGAGGTTTCCCATTTGTAACCTTTTTTTCATGATCCGCTAAATGGGGCTAGATCCTGACATTTGTGACAACATGAAGGACAATGTTCTTTGCAAGTGTATGAAGTTGATTTTCTGTTGCCTTCTCCTTGAAAGTTTTTGGGACTTCCCAATCTAGTCTATAAATAAGCACATCGGAGGTGGTATTCAGCAAGTTCTGACCAGTTCTGGAGAACCAGTAGTGGAAATTTTGAGTAGTTTGGAGAACCGGCAAATACCACCTCTGATTGGAGATTTTACAGTATCCTTCCCTGCCACGCCCACCAAGCCATGCCCAAAGAACCGGTAGTAAAAAAAATTGAATCCCACCACTGAAGCACATGCTTACGTGTAATGGGCCTTGGGTTCCATCCCTGGCTTCTTTAGATAGGTCTGGGAAATACCAAAACCTTGGCAGCTCAGTGCCCTGACTAGATACAATATAAAGCAACTTATACTCTGACAATGCTTTTGACGGATATCAGAGAATTGATATCATTCAGTGAAGATCAGAACTAGAACAATATTTAGCAGAAGTTTTTATCTCTTATTCCAGGGGTGTCAAACTCAAGGCCGGGGGGCTGAATCCGGCCCATGGGATGCTTAATGGAGCTTGGGAGGGCTGCGTGCAACCCTCCTAAGCTCCATTTTAGTTGGCAGGGAGTTGCAGAAGGTCGTCGCAGGCAAAAATGGAGCTTGCGAAGGCATGGGCAGCACTCCCAAGCTCTATTTTTGCTGGCAGAGGGTTGCAGGAGGCTGTTGCAGCTGAAAACAGAGTTCAAGAGCCTGTTTTCGCTGGCAGATTGCTCGGGCCACCACATGAGTTCCCAACATGAGTGACATCTAGCTGGCCATGCTCCCACCACTTCCTAAGGTCAAGACAACCCTGATGTGTCCCTCAATGAAACAGAGTTTGATACCCCTGTCCTATTCCAGTGAGGTGATCTGCACCACTATCAAAAGAGGCATTGCGAAATTGCTATTCAGTCAGTATCAACAGTTTCTGTTACAACTAAATTAAACTGAATATTTATGTTCACATGCAACATATTTCTAAATATCAGGTGCAAGAGATATGCACAGGTGGTTGGAAACAAAATATACAGCCAGCCCATCTGACACAGTCGATTTTATTATACAAATTTTATCTTGTATACTGTGAATACAGTTCAGATCAGAGCTTGAAATGTTTAGATATGGAGCTTTGATAATACCAAGAGAAGTCATTTTCATTTCTAGCATCCTCTGGCATGTATGCTGTATTTTAGGAACCCCCTAAAGGTAAGTTGATTCTAGTAGCCATTTAAGATAGAATGAATACTTAAGAAATTGTTGCTATATGTTGTCTTTGAATTGTTCATTTGAATCTGAGACTCTTCTTATTTTATTGCGCATTATGAGAATATTTTAATGGTAGGACTATATTGGCATATTATTGTTGTGAATTGTCCTGGCATATTTTTGTCTAAGGGACATTATTAAAAACTAGACAAAAACTAATTCCTGCAAATTCCCCTTGCTAAACTGAAGGCAGAGGTAGCCTTCTTAAAGTGATGAAATAGGAATAAATGAAAAGAGCGCCTTACTTTTAGATATCTAGATCCCTCCCTTTCTCTCTCTCTCTCTCTCTCTCACACACACACACACACAAATGGGGGATAATGTGAATTGCTGAAGTTCTAAGTAGATTTCCTTTTCTACTTATTGGGAGGCATCTTGCAACAGAAATGGGTTGCCCTGAGACATTCCTTTACCAATGCAAGTGAAGAAATTACAGATGTAAATAGCTTGAGTATAAGAGAAAGATCCAGTTGTTTAGATGTTTAAAAATGCAGGTCTGAATTTCTGAGTACGGAATTGCTAGCTATTCAAATAAAGTTCTAATGCTGACTTAGGTTTGTATCTGTGGTGTGTGTGTGTGTGTGTGTGTGTATGTGTGAATAGTAAAACAAATGACTTTTCACTGGTCTCAATGCGTAACAATATCTTTTACTCCCATGTTTTTTATTTGACATATCTCCAAGTTCAGAGTTACTAAAGGAAGGACTGAGCTCTACAGATTTTTGAATATAGCAGAAAGCAAAATTAACAAAGCCAGCATGCTCCTCCCTAATTACTGCCCAAATAAATGTAGATAATAACATTTGAGAATTATTCCAAAGTGAAAACTTACTAGGAACTAAAGGTACTTCCATGGGTTTTAAAACTAGTTGATTACAATCTGTGGCAGTATGTTGAATAGTTTCTCGTTTGAGTCGCAAACTGAATTAAAACATGCTGATTTTTTTTACTAGTACAAATATGAACTAACGTCCTGAACACTTGAATGTTTCTTTTTGAAATGTACAGCATATAAAGTATATAAAACCATAGAGCAATAGAAATTTGCCTTTCCAAATGATTTAGTGTAATGAAATTTAATTTAATTTTTTACAGAAATATTAGAATAAGCAGAGTAACCTGCTCCTACTTCCCAGATCTGACATAAAATTTTAAATGGTCATTTATAAGCCCTGATTAAAAGCTCAATGCAATCAGTCATATTTTACAGAGAACATTTAAAATCAGTGTAGAACTCTTTGTATATCTGTCTAAGGCATAAATATTTCCGTAGCTGTTTTTTAACATTACTGAAAATGACATCCAAGACTCTTTTGTTTTGAACAAAGTATTAAATTTACTTTTAAGGTAGCACGTTGAACTCACAGAATGTTTGTTTTTAACTCTATATTTTTGCATTTCCACCCCCCGAAAAAAAGTGGTGCTTTAGTTTTAAAACTGAAATTCTAAAGGGAGCTGGATTATCTGTTATAAAGTGAGCATTTTACAATAAATCTCCCAAGTTGCCAAGAAACAGAAGTATATGTGAGGGAAACAAAGAATACAAAAGTGCAACTTTGGAAGGGGAAAAAAAGAAACAATTTTTATGCATTTTTTATTGCAGAGAAACCAGCTGTGGTGGATTACAAATGTACTAGCATGACATGGGCTTTGAAGGAAGTCTGTTCAGATCGGCTTTATGCCGAAGATTTTTTGCAGATAAATTCATAGGTTTTCCTAGAGTTAGGTTTTATCTTTGCTGTCTTAGCTTCTCTGTTTCTATTTTGTATCATTCTGCTCAGGATTTTAGCCATCCTTTTGAACACCTAGAAACACCTGTTTCTATGTAGAGTATTGTATTTGTACTTGGCAACATAACCCAAAAAGAATTTTGTTTCAAAGGGGAAAAAGACAAGGCAAGGCAATGGACACAGGTTCCTCTTTCTGGCTGATTTCCATTTGAGATAAGAGAACAGAGATATGACTAACTTCAGCTATAAAAATTGTTCCTGCCCCTGAAGAGGTCCAGAGACCAGGGTGTACATCACATTTGGCTGAAACCTCAACAGAGCAGGATAATTCAAAACAGAGCATGTTGGATTTTGATCTTGGACCTCCGTTTTTGAATCTGTTACTCTGGAAGTCCAAAGCAGGGTTAAGTAGTAAAAGAAAACAAAGTTGTTGTTGTTTTTTTAAATGAAAACCAGGGAAGGAGAGAGACAATAGTATTGTATTCATAATTTTAAAAAAGTCTTCCCTGAATTATTATATTGAGAGTTTTGCAGCGATAATTCAGCACCAGAAAAATAAACACAGATGGCTGATGCTTCATTTAACATCTTTGTAAACATAAGTAGATTTTACAAACCAGTTGTAGATTTCTCCAACGTGGAGCAAACTCAAACAGAGCAGAGCTCCATCCTTCAGCAAGAAAGCAAGTTATTTTCCTCTAGATCAGCAGCCAAGTAAGAGGAGAGAATCAGTTTCATCTCAATAGACAGACTCAGAGCTTCAACACAGCTGCAGAGTTGCAGAGCTTAACATAGAACTATGGCTAAGCTACTTTTTGTTTCAGTTTCCAGCCTAGGCTACTTCTAGTTTCAGTTTCCAAACTATCCTCATTGGCTGATTTAGTTGCCATGCCTATTCATTGGCTGACCTTGTTACCAAGCTCTATTCCAGTTCATGAATATATTGACATATTATTCTTATGAAAATTATTATTGAATGTTCCAGCTATAGCTTTGAGGGCAAGGGGAAAGTTTTAAAAAGATTTTATATTTTGCTACCTGGCAATTATTAGAGAAACATTTGATAATACATTATTATAGAAATCCTTGTGATACGGTAAACCATTCAGAATGTGCTGATACACTCAACTTCTTTGAAACTATAGGACCCACTTTCCTTCTATATTTAAGATATAGAACTCATAGTGAACTGGCTACAAATATATTTTCGATAATTTATGCCAGCACAGTTTATAAAAAAGAGTTGATTCTTTTTTTGCCTTCTTTATTTTTATTATTATTTGGGGGGGGGGGGGGGAGTTTAATCATTGTCAGATTAATTTATCCTGTTATTTATCCCTGTTATTGGCCATTCCACACATGGATAAAATATATTCTTGCCCTCTTAGTAAAGTTCTTTAACCTTCCTTGAAATTCATATGCATGTCTTCTCCAAGAGATTTACTTTCATTTTTCTTTTAGGCAGAATTTAATAGTGACTTAAATGATGGGCATAACTATACCTCATAAAGTGCTGTCATGTGGAATGGGGAAATACAGGAAGAGCTAGAGAAAACAGATTATTTGTACATTTGATTAGCTGCAGCAATGAACTTGTTTGCCATCTGGCAGGTGGCAGTCACCGATTTCCCTATTATTTAAAATGAGGGGATTTTTAAAGAAGATTTGAAGTTCATGCTTGCCTGAAGCATAAGGCAATGTTCCAGCATCCTAATGGGTTTTTCTAAAAAAAAAAAAAAAGTAAACATGGGGAATTACAGATTATATGTCTGTCTGTAATCTAATCTAATCCAATCCAATCCAATCTAATCTCACCCAACCTAATCTATCAATCTATATCTGTCTCTCTCTTTTGCATTCCAAACCTTCATGTGTGTGTGCATATGTTTCACCATAAGAAATATGAGATGGAAACCCATCAGAGAGAGATCCCATCTGGAACCAAGGTGAAATTTCTTGACAGTGAGAACAGTTAGTCAATGGAACAGTTTTCCTCCTGAAGTTGTACATGGAAATATCTAATGAACATTTAAAACAAACCAAAGCAAGGCAAATGCCATTCCCCCCCCCCCCCAAAGTAAGATTTTAATAATATCTCTAAGTAAGTAGGGATTCCAGAGTATAGATTTGCTGGTATCATTGTTATGAATCACCTTCTGCCCTTTAATCTAGGATATATTAGAGAGAGGCTCCAACATGTTATCTCTTTTCCAGACAGAAACTGGCATAAAAGTTGTTTTATAGCCAGAATCTAGACCAGAATGGCACATTCACAGTTTGGCTGTTCTTGGAAAATACCTGCTTCAGATTTATGAACACCAGCAGGAAGAGTATAGTCATCTTAGAAAGTACCAGTTATCATGTTTTTGATGTAATCTCTCTGTCCATGAGCTTCAATAATAATAACACAGCATTTGCATACTTCAAATTCCCATACTGCCTTCAGTTTCTCCAATATTCATATATACTTAATGTTTCCTATAATTACCTCAGAGGGGTCCTTCTCAAACTTCTCGATAGTTCTCTTATTAATGCCTCCACTTTTGTAAATTAAAACTGAACAGATGATTGTAGAGTTGCCAGAATCGACATGCCCAGTGACAACAATGTCTGTGTGGAACATCTCATTTTCCACTTAGGATAGGTTACAAAGGTTTTTTCTTCCATTTCAATAAAACTCCTCTAAGCAACAACAAACCAGGAGGTCTACTAAGAAAGCTCTTTCTTTTGTCCTATCCAGATGTGTGTCTCTGCTCCAGTTGAGAGGTCTTCAGTCAGATAGAAAGTAATATGAAACACAAACTTATGACCAAGACCACAGGCCAAACTAGCCAAAGGTTTACATTCTATAATTAGTTACATTTTCAAAAATAGCCACAGATTCAGTTGATTTCCAATCAATATATCTGGCTGATTTCAGTGGTTAAATCTAAGCATGAATTCAGGTAATGGGTGGCACAGTGGTTAGAATGCAGTACTGCAGGCTAAGTCACTGCTCACTCTAGGAGTTGCATCCTGACCAACTCAAGGTTGTCTCAGCTTTCCATCCTTCTGAGATCAGTAAAATGAGGATCCAGATTGTTTGGGATAATATGCTGACTCTGTAAACTGATTAAAGAGGTCTGTAAAGCACTGTGAAGTAACATATGTCTATTTGCTAATATAGTTTGCTTTTCTTCTAATTTTCTCAGAATAATAGATTTCTCTATAGACCTAAGCCTTACCCCAAGTAAGAAAATTTAAGTTTGGTCTTTTTTCCCCTTGAGTGAGAACTCTAGCTTGATTCATTTGATCATCCATTTGTATGTTTTATTGAATAACCATGGTATTCTCAGGAGAGAACTTTGCTTCAAGAGCAAAGTCCAATGCACTCATTTTGTCATCTTTTTTTTTTAACTTGAAAATAAAACTATTGATAAATAGAAAAGGCATGGAAGAATCAAGATTGGCACCTTACCATGCATTGGAAGTAGGCAGGCGTAAAATATTTTCCCCTATCATCTACTATTTCTTGACAAATGTACTTTTTATATTTGGACACTGTGGAAAATTCATGTTCCTCGAATCAGCCGTGATGTGTTTGCATTTAAATGTAGATGATGTGGCTTCATCTCAAAGGGAGTTGATAAAGGAAAGAAATGGTCTCTATATATATATTCTTTTAACTTTGGTGTGTCATGATTTGCATTCATTTTAAGATAATGGAGGACAAAGGTAGCTTTGTAATTGAAAGGTGGAACATCGTAGAAGGCATCTCTTGTCAAAAGCGTTTTTACTACATACTAGTTCATTCAGTGTTTGAAATAATTGTTCAGAGGTAGGATGTTCATCAAACAAAAAGAAGAAAAACATCGCACACAAAAATACATATGCTAACTTATGTGTGTCGAAGCAAGTATCGATGAAATTACTATAATTTAAATGTAAAGATAATTTACCACAGTGGGGAAAATTATAATCAGTTCAGTTGTGTACTTGCTCACTTGCAAGCTAGGAAGTGATGGCTAATTGGCAACCTCTGACCTGTTTCTCCTGCTCTCCTTCTACAAGATTTTGGAGTCAACCTATCTCCTGAATTTTAAGACTATTTAAAATTTCATCATGTCCAGCATGCTAGTTCCAATACGTTTATTTATTTGTATGTTTGAAAAATAGAGAGTGTCCTGCTCATTCCTGTGTGCTCCAGATTACTGTCTTTCTGCTTTTAATGAGTTTTTTTTTTCAGAATCAGGACTTGCAGGAGCCAATGGGAAGAGATGAAGGCAATTACTCCATCTTTGTTTCAACAGTCTCAGATGCCACTCAAGGATCTGGAGGAATAGGTTCAATCTGTGTTTCCTTTAGGAAAAATGATCAACCAAACAACTGGTTAGGCTTCTACTGTCTCCTGCAAGTCCTGTTGATCCAGATGTGGCACCCCATTTTCCTCTTTTGAGGATTCATCAGAGGCAAGTAGATGTTTGTATATAGTTAGAACTATTCAAATAAGGACCCTTGGAAAATGAGTTCTAAAACTCTTAATGGCCTGGGTGATAGTCAGTTTCGTAAAGTGGTTTGGGCATCAGACTGAATGGATGGAGACTGGGAGTTCTAGACCTCTCTTAGGCATGGGACCATGGGTGACTTTGGCCCAGTCTTTCTATCTGAGCTCTAAGAAGAAGGCAGCAAGGGGAGACCATTCTGAGTAAACCGTAGGCATAATTTGCAATTGCCAGGAGTCAAGACTGACTCAATGGCATATGCAGGGGTGGGATTCTATTGGTTCAGACCAGTTCTATAGAACTGGTTGTTATGATCCTACGCAGTTCGGAGAACCAGCAATTCATGCCCCTGGCTGGCCCCATCCCTCTCTACCCATCCCTCCCCTCTCTGCCCAGTCAGTCCTTATCACGCCTGCCCGACATTGCCCGACATTCTCCCCTGCGCACTCCACAGAACTGGTTGTTAAAAAATTTGAATCCCACCCCTGGGCATACGCATGCACACACACACACAGTCCAAACCCACTGGATAAAAGGAAATGTTCTGAAGAGTAACAAAGAGGAGGCCAGCCTCAGTCGCATCATCTGGATCAACAGAATTAGCCGCTAATGATAAATTTACAGCTGAACTTGCAAAAAAAAAAAAATCACCGTGAAGAGCAAAATGTTTGAAAGTGATATCTGAAGAGACAGGTCATTCCTGTACAACCCATAATGTTCTGTGCACACAGAAGGTTAGGAGGTGACATCCATGGCTATTTGTCATCATCCTCAGAAACTGCATCCACACTTCCAAAAGTTTAAATTAGTTGATAATAATAAAAGGGGCAATGTGTTCCAAATCTCCAAAGAGATGTTGATATGAAACCTCACAGGTTCTAGGCTGAGTTAACAAAAAAGGAAACCTGATGAGAGGGTTTTTTTATTATTGTGATTGTTATGGAGAGGCCCAAGATCTGAATCTGGTATGTGCAAAATTTCAGTTTCTACACATAGTAAACGTTCTTTGGTTATGTCAATGTTGATTTTATAAATGTATTAGTAAGGTCCAATGTCTGATAAGAAGAGTCATGCAGGACCAAAAATAAAGGAGGGGCAATGTGGTCTATCATTTTGGGTTTTTTTGCAGTGGCCAAAGAGATGCATTCTGGGAGATCTGAATGGGAAGATAATAATCATTTTCTACTATTGCTCTCCAGTAGCAAATGTTTAAATCATGCTATCTGTCAGTTAGGAGGTTCTTCTACAAGCCATCAAGTCTAATTGTCACTGATAGCCTAGTCGTCCATAAGTTTGCCTAGTTGCACAGAAACTCCATGGCAGAGACATAAATATATTACTGAACTTGGCTTGGTAGCAAAGTATTAATACTGTTTGCAAAAAAAAATTCAGGTTCAAACCTGAGCATCTCCAGCAGAGCTGGTGAAGTCTCCTGCTAAAACCCTGAGACTCTGGGAGGTTGCTATCAAGTGATCAAGTTTCATATGTAGTGTTAATGCATTTGGACTATCATCTATTCCTGGATTATTATTTTTTCCACTTTAATACAAACTCTCCTAGGCTAGTGCCTTCCAATTGTATGGGCACTGCAGTCTCAAAAGTTTCCATAGGAAGGAAGGAAGGAGGGAGGAGGAGACCTTAAAAACAGAGGGTTGGAAATAAAAATTAAACAAAAAGAAATTTCACAGCTTTGACAGGTCCACAAAGATAGAAGTGTCAGATATCATGAAGAAAAATATGTTAGTGCAAGAGCAGGAAAAGATGGGCAGTGAGGCAGTTTGGTATGGCTATGGCAAAGAAAAATTAATGCGTCAAAATATGTACAGTGTGTGTACAATATCACTTTACTAAATCTCTGATATCAAGAGAGAAGAAAAGGAATTCTGTGGTGGGTTTTTGGTGGATTGCTGGTGCAGAATTTGCTCAGTGTTTCTTATTGTATTTAGGATGGCTCTGGGATTTAACTGATTCTGCTTTTACATAGTACAAGTGACATTATCAAGGCACACGGTGCATTTTACACTGGAAATGCAATTTTCTATTTCCACTTGAATCCTGGGAATGCTGGCACTTTCCAGGCTGTCAAACAAATGAATGCTCAGTAGGACATTTAAGCCTGTCTTTCAATCTAATCTATCCAATCTATCTCATTTCTAAAGTGCCCATCACCTTGGCATCTAGATGTAACCTTCCTGTCCAAGTCTCTTGAGCTGGTATAATTTAGTCAAGTCCTAAGAGAGTTCAAAAGCTGATCAGGTAGAAACCATATTCATAAGGATGAAATCAGACCAAGGCCTCTAAAGGATCATTTCCATTGCTCCCACTCAAATGGTGACAATATTCTGATTTCTGAATATTTCTAATGAAGTATTGATTTAATCCCTGATATTAAATACTTAGAATACTGTAGGTGTTAAGTGTGGAGCATGGGTGCGAAGAATGGAGACGAGCCAGTAAAACAGTGAACTTCAACTCTTTATTTACATGGTGTGACAGCTCAAACTGGATGGCTGCTATAGCCTTCCTTATATAGGCAACTTATTAACTATTCAACCAATGAAAACCTGGGAGCGCTAGCTCCGTTGACCAATGAGAACGGCTCATTAACGGCCAATCAGACTCTCCTGAACGGACCAATCTGATCTCGCCATTTAACAGCCAATCAGAAGTGCAGGGCCAGAACCCTGCACTTGACTTCAAGCTCTAGATAACTTTATTACACATTTATTCATTCACAACAGTAGGTTCATGTGGGGGAGAGGATAATAAGGGACATTTGCATACTAAGCTTATAACCAAGATTGCAGTGCATCTATGTGACCATCCCAACAAAATGATAAAGGATGAAATGTGAGTTTCATTTCTTAACCCCATTTCTGGGTTGCCTGTGGAAACTGTACATATCAAGTCTAGTCTCTGGATTGAATGCTGCAGCTATCACTTCTTGACCTGATTTCAAAAATTGGGGCAGCCATTTTTAAATCCAGCTATTCTCTCAACAAATCAGCCCATGAATTATATATACTGACATGAATAAGCACTATGGAATGTATCTAATAGAGCCCTTTTGCTTTTTGAAGCTGCACCAGAGAGTTCTACAAATAGAAATGTGTTAGGGGGAGGAAAAGCTTTGGTTTACATGAATGTCCCTCTGTGTTCCCCCATATAGAATTCTGTGGAAGGCTGTCAGCTTTTGCTTGATCAAAACCTACCATGTTTCCCCCAAAATAAGACTCCATCTTATATATATATATATTTACCACCCAAAAAGGCACCATGTCTTATTTTGGGGGGATGTCATCCACTGACTAACCTCACTTGTGTGTGTTACCCCTGGCCTTCTTTTTGCTCTTGGGGGCCTTCAGGAACTTCTTTTGTGGCTGGCAAGGCTTTCCTAAAGGCCTCCAGATCGATGTGGGGCTTGGTTATCAGCTATAGAGGCCTTCTGGAAAGGCTTGCTGGCTGCAGAAAAAATGGGCTGGTAAGGCAGGTATCAGGGTATGTGAGGCCTGGCTACAACTGTCCAAAGGTAAGTAGTAGAGTAGCTCCACCACCACCCATCCCCACCCTAGCTTAATTTTTACCCATCCCCACCCTAGCTTAATTTTTACCCATCCCCACCCTAGCTTAATTTTTACCCATCCCCACCCTAGCTTAATTTTTACTCATGCACTCTGGAGTGGGCGGGATCTTAATTAGGGCTTATTTTGGGGGTAGGGCTTACATTGGGAGCATGTGTAAAAATCAAGCTAGACTTACTTTCAGGGTAGGTCGTATTTTCAGGGAAACAGGGTAATTGTGGAAGGTTCCTGATCCATGTGTAGTCACATGCCACTTCACAGGAATATATACATATATTTGTAACAGAATATCTGCATCTCTGTTTAACCCTTGAGACAAAGCATATTGTATAAGCAAATAAATATTTTGCATATAGTAAACTAACAGCACTCTTTTTTAAATAGAGAGCACTGCATGTTAGTCATAGAGCTGAAGATGGTCTGAAAAATGGTTCTGATCCTTCTTGACTCTTTTGACTCCCATGGTATATATCAAAACTATCCATGTTAACTTGACACTTGCTAGTATATCTATAAGTGAATTGTGCCATTAATGGATCTTTCGCCTAAAACTGTCAGCCCTGTGGGACTAACCAAATTAGGAATCATAACCAGATGAGTCAATTCTACTTTAGGAATCATAACCAGATGAGTCAATTCTACTTTATTGTAAAGCTCCATTTGTAGAATCTTTCAAATCTGAAAAATACAAAAAAGCCCTCACATATCTGTTTTACAACTGGGGAAACTAGAAAGGGTCTTTTCTGTGCCTTTTGTCCCACCCAGCTGCAGGCTATACTGTCTCTCATCTGATGGTTCTATTGGCATCATCTCTTTGTCCAGTCTCCCAAAGTCTTTTCCACATACCATTATAAATACATCTGCAGTGCATCAGATATGAAAGGTTACCCTAGATTCAACATAATAGTTTCCTATACTTTACTATATTCACAAAATTCACTGAAGATTATAAGAAAAGGAAAGAAAATGGTCCACATAATATTTTATGGATGTCTGTAGCTTTAAATGTAATTTTTATGCATGATTTTTCAATGGTAGGTCCTAATGTAGCCAATTGCTAATTGAGAAAAGATTGCAGCTTTAAATTGGTACTTGAACATTTTATGTTGAATTGTGTAAAGGTATTGTGCAAACATTAATCTGATATTTGCATCTTATTTGATAATATTTGTTTCTTGATACTGAATCTGAACATTTCCCAGTTTCCCTTCAATACAGTCAAATGGTTTTGATTCCCTGCACCCAAAAGAATTTAAAGTAGATTTTATTTCTTTCGTACAGGAAATAATGAATTCATCATCAAAATATGACATACCTTTAAGCTCCATTTTGGTACCATTCTAAACATTCATGATGCTTTTTTCATTCTTCCAGAAGGTTTTAATTTGGAGATCAGGGAAAGATTACCTCTGCTTCAATTCCTGGTAAGAGAGATAGGTTAACTTTTTGAATTCTGCCTTCTGCTTGATTGGGGTACTCCTTTTTGTTATCCTACTTCCTTGCTTTTAGGATATTGTCTGTTCATATAATATTATATTATATTATATTAAAATATAATATTTTAATCAGATATGGAATTAGTTTGATACACATCTTTCTGCAATAAATATTCCTCTATCCTTCTTAGTTGATTCCTCAATGAGCAAGAATTGTTAGAGAAAAAAGGTTTCTCTGTCCAGTCATATCCGATTCGAGGGCGTGGTGCTCATCTCTGTTTCCTAGCCAAGGGACCTAGCATTGTCTGAAGACATTTTCTGTGGTCATGTGACCAGCATAACTATATGCCAAAGGCACATGTAATGCTGTTACCTTCCCATCAAAGTGATACCTATTAATCTCGCATTTGCATGCTTTCAAACTGCTGGGTGGACAAGAACTAGGCCAAGTAATGGGAGCTCACCCCATTGCATGGAGTTTGGGTTTCAAACCAGGGCTGTCAGCTTTCCAGTGATGAGCTCAACATTTTTAACCACTGAGCCATCACAACCCCATTTAAATGGTGAAAAACCAATGTTTTGAGGGAACCTATTGACTAGCATCTATGCTAGCCCCAATTCACATGATTCGTAGTTCCAAATCCCAAGGGCTATATATATCCCTCAGTCTAGTTTTATGTGGCTTGTAGAGATGGAACGGGAAGTGAGAGAAAGGCAGAAGCTCTGAGGGATCAAAGCAGAAAAAACATTTTTCTGCATTTTCCCCCTTATACTTAGTTTGTTAAAGAAGGGAACTATTTTGCAACGACCTTATTGAAGCCAGTATTTAGGTTCGAAAAAAAAATAGTTCAAACATCCAGAACTTTTGCAAGCACGTTTCAGACTAGATTTAAGCTGCTCTCAGAATTCTGAAGTTTAATTCTTATCATGGAACCTCAAGCCTCATCCTAATTATAGCTCATGCATTTTTTTAGACTAAGCTCCAAAAGGGAACATTTTGCACTTATTTCATCATAGAAGAATTCTTGTGCATCTTTTTTGTAATCTCCTGTAATTTGATGAAAGAGAATTATTTTTCAAAATTGCATTTGAGAGACTTGTATAGTAACAATAGCCAAGAGGTCTTGACTTTCATTGGTGAGCCCTGGTTTCCCACAAGGGCTAGCAGTTCTTGATATTCATATGTAAAAAGGTATTTTGGAGCACTGTTATCTGTCTGTCTGCTTATCATCAATGCATTATCTGTCTGTCTCTGCTTGCCTACCTACCTACCAAGCTGGGAACCATGATCTTACATGTGTGCTGCCCATCTCAACAGCTTATAGACATTGGATAAAATGCTGAATACAATATTATAACAATAAATAAAGATCTTACATTTAACAATCTAGTTATAATAAAACTAAGCAGGAGGGAAAGGGAGGGTGCAAGTGTGACCAGAGGGGTGGGGTGTCCTCTGCTCCATTAGCTATCTCCAAAACACCACACAACCCATCGGAGCTTCAGGCTAGTTGGCCTTATTTTTGAGGTATTTGGAAGATCAAAAGGGTAGGAGCAGATCTGATCTCAGAGGGAGGGTGCAAGATATTTCTGAGGGTGTCAACCACTGCAGAAAAGGGCCTTCTTCTGGACCCTTCCAGTTGAAATTCCTTGGCTGACAGGGTCTGCAGCTAGCCACTTCTATGAAGTCCTAGAAGCCCAATTCCTTAAGTCAAATACATTTTTATCCAAGATAACACAGCAGCTACAGATATGCTTACTTACCGTGTTCATAAGTTTTGAACCTTTTTGCCTTTGAATCTAAAAAGGTTGCCCAGCTTTCTTCTCTGCCTGTCCTAAAGGAAGACATCCTCACAGACTTCTTTCTTCTATGAAGCTTTTTCATATTTGGGGAACCGGAAAGTAATAGAAACAAGTGTCACAGGAAACAGGACCCACCACAAAACCTTTCTCTTACAAAATAAACTCTTGACTCCTGGTTTGGACAAGTCCCTGTAATTTTCTCACTGATATGTTGGAACCAGTTTGCCATTGCTGCCTTTCTTCCAGGGCTGAGAAAGAATGACTGGACCAAGTCACCCAGTTGGCTTTCATCCTAAGGTGGAACTAGAACTTACAGCCTATTGGTTTCTAGTCTGATGCCTTAACTACCACACCAAGCTGGCTGCAGTGCACATCAGATGAGCTCAATTGCATTCCCCAAATTGCTGGCATGTTTCCATTGTGCACTGGGTAGACCGGCCCGAATCCACACTGGCCCAATGTTTCCTCTTTTCATTGGGTAGATGGAACCAAAGCAACAAGGTAAACCAGGCCGAAGCGAGATGGGCTGGCCCCTTACATTTTCCAGGATGGCCCCATGGACCGGAACCAACCATATTGCAGGCCAGATCAAGCCCATGGGCCTTGTATTTGATACCCCTGCTCTAAATCCTCCATGGCTGCCTACACCTGAGAGTCTAAGAAAACCCAAAGCCAGGAAAGTCCTCATGATGCCTTCTCCTGCAATTTAATGGGAGATTGAAAAGTCATAGCAGACCACTGGAGAAATAATAGTATGATGAGAGAAAGGACATAATTTGAACTTTCCTTTATATGTGCAAAACATATTTTTTACCATACCATTGAACCTGATGTTTACCTCAGTCTTCTCCCATCTTTGAATTAAACAAAGTTCCTATCATTCATAATGCATCAAAGTTTTAGAATAGGTATAGGTGGTTTCATGGGAAAAAAAAGAAGTAGCAACATCAGGGTTAAATGGTTAACAGGCCCAGCATTTTATTCTGAGCATGACTTAATTTTATTCTGTCTTTATGGGATATTCTACAGTGATTTTACACATGCCTTTTCCTTTGAGATGAAGCATCTCTAAGTTGCTGCTTCTGACACATGGATAGATTAAGAATCAGAGCAGACAGTGTACAGAATCCATGTAGCCTGTCTGTCTCAAATACCCTGAAAAAAAAAGATTGAAAGGACTCTGAATGAGTCAGTATTTTGAGAATTCCCTTCTGGGTCAACTTCTCATTCAATTTGTTTCCCTTATAAAGCAATTGCCATCCAGTCTTCTTAGAGAAATAGTAGATAAATGTGTATCACTTGACATGAGCCATGGCCATCTCTAACATTAGGAAGCCGAGGTGGCATAGTGGTTAGAATACAGTATTGCAGGCTAACTCTGCCTATAACCTGGAGTTCGATCCTGACCAGCTCAAGGTTGACCCATGCTTCCATCCCTCTGAGATCAATAAAACCCAGATTTGGTAGAAATATGCTGACATTTGTAAATTGCCCAGAGAGTGCTGTAAGTGTATAATGGAGTATATAAGTATATATATTGCTAGGGAGACAACCATCTCAGGCAAGTATTGTTGGGCATTGGAGTCGTTCATGGCTTTTACTTGATTGTTGGATGACAAAAGAGTATATGCCATCTGGCCTATCCCGGACAACCTGACGTATTGGGCTTTTTCTATTTGGGGTAATGGATGTCATCTCATCATTGACATCGAAGTCTGCTTCAGCTGCCAGTCTTACAAAGTTTTGTGTTTGGAAGAATAAAGGGGAAAAACATTTAAACATGCCTTGTATGAATTGAATTGAATTATTTACTGTCATTGTCAGTATATATGCAACGAAATTCACATAACACCCAGAGACCAGACTCAACATGCACACACATACATGTTATGTGTGTATCAGCTTTATTTAGTAATTTCAGGGTAAGAGGGAACTCCTTCAGAGAGTCTGGGCCATAAAAAGATTCTTAGATTCTTTTCCTTTTCCAGTGAGTCCTTTCTTTTTTGCCATCTAATGAGAAGGAAAGACTCATTAGAGAAGAGCTTAATGCTGGGAATGATTGAGGGCAAAAGAAGAATGGGACGTCAGAGAATGAGGTGGCTGGATGGAGTCACTGGAGCAGTAGGTGTGAACCTAAATGGACTCCAGATGATGGTAGAGGACAGGAAGGCCTGGAGGAACATTGTCCATGGGGACGCAATGGGTTGGACATGACTTTGTGACTCACAACAACAAGAAGAGATTCCGATAAGATCCTTATTATTACCATTAATTTAATGTCCACTTAAAACTTGTAGACATCCAGATGTTCCTGGAATATGACACTCAATAGTTAATAATGGTAACATCCCTCCATCCCTTATTATTCAGCAACTAATTTTGGTATCAAGAAACATTGGGACTTGGACAAGTACAGGTAAAAGTTACAGTGGTATTGAGCTATTCAGAACATGAGTTAAGAATTTTCTGGCAGTGTAATTCTCTCAGGAATAGCCTAATCTTTCAAATCCCATGATAAATCCACAATGGAGGACTGGTTGTGTTTCATGTAATGAAGTTGCAATGAATGGAACCCCAAAAGAACCCTTTCCAACAGCGATCTCCACATTATGGGACAACTCCATACAGTGCATGGAGCCCCCAACCTAGTAAACTTTGATAAGACATTTTGCACATTGAGCTTTTAGTGCTGATCATGTGGAAGATCTGTCATGATGAGACAATTTATCTTTCCTGTACTTTTGATTTGGTTTGGATTTTTTTTTATTGGTAGTATTGTGTTGTTTTGATAGCTTCTGAGAGCTCCTGACATGGGGAGGAGGAATATATATTTAAAATAAATGCAGTATTGATTTCAGGTGAATGTTGAGAAACTACTTGGCATCTAAAACACTTTGATAGGGGAATTCTTTACACAGAATAATGATGACTTCTCTTTCTTTGGAGGTTGTCAGCAGAGATTGGACTACCTTCTCTTAAGAATGGCTGTGCCTTAGCCCCTTTTTATCTATGGTTCTATTATTTAAAACTATTTCTGTTCCAAATGGGATGTTGCTTGGACAATAAAGTCTTATTAGTGTTGCCGTGTTTCTTTGTGACCCTTTTTCCTGACCTCGTGGCTCACTCCTGACACTCAGCCTCTGCTTTTACTGCTCCCTTTTGGCATGACATTGACCTGCTTTTGAAATCTTTTATATACTATTGACCTTTTTTTTTGTTTAATAAAGTTTTATTGAGTTTTAACAAAACAAATAAAACATCTTATTTGAGTACAGCATGGTTCTGGGTTATCACATTTCCATACAGACACAATTTCATATGCATATTCATCTTATGTATTCAACTTCATATCTTCTTACTCTTTTTCCAACTTCTCACTATTTCTCCTTTTACTTCTCTTAATTTTCTTTTGTGGTTTTCTTATTCAATTGTATTTCTTTTACCTAAATTTCTATATCTTTTTGTTCATTGTACTTATACTTTTGTCTGTCTTGTTTACAATTTCATATGTTCTCTTCCAACATTCTTAAGAAGCAAAATCCCCCCTATGATTGCCAATCAAAGTGCAACCCCTTTAAATCTTATTGTTATTATCATATGAAATCTCATTAAACATTGAATTTGTGCATTCTAAAATTATAACATTCAACATTCAAATTTCTAATATCTATTTTATATCATGTAGATCTCATCATTCAGACTCTGCT
>CM066330.1:242911781-243001781 GCA_033807585.1 Hydrophis major
TGGAAGTCAATGGCTTCTATTTCTTTTCTTTTCCTCACTTTCTTCACTTCTCTTTCCCCTTTCCCTTCTCTCCTCACTGCTTTTACTTACTTTTGGATTTTATAATATTTAATAACTTTATAAAATGTTGCTGTTAATAGAATGAAAATTAAAATCGAGAATGCATTAGATCATATATTTGTGTGTGTTCTCCCTCCCCCCTCTACACACACACACACACACACACACACACATCTTATGCACTTAATCCTGCAGTCAAAAGAAAACAAGTTATCTCCCCATCCAATTTCCTGGTATTCTGAAAATGAGGGAGCACAAAATATACCCCTTCCACTTTCTGTTGTTATTCATATAATCCCTATTGGAGAGAAACTGAGATTACTCGAGCCACAACCATAGACTTGATGAATAGGATCCTGGTGACAGATTCATCATTGCTGGATCAAGTGTCTTAGGGAATCAGCCTTCCCAATATTTTATTGATTATCTGAAGAGAGAATGGCTCAGACCAGAGATCTTTCTGGCTGTTCTTGTTATGATAAGGTACTATACAATGTATTTTCCCCAATTCTAAAGAACTCTTTGAAATAATTTTTGCAAGATGTCCTTTTAATTTAAAAAGTGTTTTACGTTTATTAAATAGCCTTGTTGCAACTTAAAAAACAGCACATTTATTTTTTTATATGAACTTTTGTGGGTAATCTTAATCAGATACTAGGTTTTTATTCCTTTCGATTTCTCTTTATTTCATGCTATTATTTTAGCTGTTTAGTGTTGTATTTAATTTCTTATGTACCTTATATTAATTTACAAATTGGGGAAGATGTAATTTAATACCTCACTAGCAGACCTTTATAATAGGCTACTGTTTAAACTGAACTTTTTTTTGACATCCTTAGTTTTACCAAATGGGAAGTTTTTTTTCTCCTTCCTAGGACTTCTGTCCTTGTTTCCAGGAAAAACAGAAAATGTTTGCAAACTTCCTGCCCAAAACCACAAAGGCAGAATTCAATAAACCTGATACCAATCCTAAAAAGTAGGGGACTATATAGCCTTCCACATGGTAATTTTGAATGATAAAAGTTGCTAAACAAAATGAAACTAGACTTAAAGTTAGACTCAAGATTCAGAAGGTTCTTGACAGATATCCCAAAGGAGGCAGCTGGAATTTGCTTCTTCTTTGAAAATGTTTTTCTTCTCATCCAAGAAGTTTAGCTTCTCATCCAAGAAACTTCTATCTAGAAGACTGCTTCCCATCCAGAAATTTCTTGGATGAGAAGCAAAATGTCTTCAAAGAAAAAGCAAGAAAGTCCAATTCCCTCCTGAAAAAGCATCTTTGGGAGAACCATGACCTGGACGACTGAGAATCTTCATAGTCTCATATTGGAGCATTGGGCCCTACCCAACAAGAAGCAGTCTGCTGGTAAGAAAAATAAGGCCCTGCATTTAGCCAAGAAAACAAGCAAATGCACAGTTGTAGAATAGATGGTACCTGGCTCAGCAGTAATAATTTAGAGAGATTTTTGAGTCCTAGTGGATCATCACTTAAATATGAGCCAGCTGTGTGCTGCAGCAGTCAAAAGAGCCAACGTAGTCCTAGCCTGCCTCAACAGAGTGATAGCATCATGATCACAAGAAGTGATAGTACTACTCTATATTTCATTTCCATGTTTGGTGAATACTGAGTCCAGTTCTGGTCCTCATGGTGCAAAAAGATGCTAAGGCATTAGAAAGAGTGCAAAGAAGAACAACAAAGACGACAAGAAGTCTGGAGGCAAAACCATATGATAAATGGCTAAGGAAACTGGTATGTGTTGCCTAACAAAGATGAAGGTGCTGTCACAAAAACTTGGGACTTCCGGTTTGAGCTTCTTTGGTGACAGACGGAAACTGCATCTCTGCGCAGTTTCGATCCGTGCTCGCTGCTGAAGCACCCTGAGCTGGCTGGTTTCGGGGCTAAGCCACCCCGTAGAGGTGGTGAAGAAGGGGGAGACTGCCTGCAGGGTTGAGGAGAGCCACATCCCTCCTCCCCAGGTGGCCATTACTCCCTTTCCCAATAGAGGTTTTTGAGAATAAACTGACCTGGATGGTATAAGGTCTCCAGCCTTGGGTGAGGGATTGGATTAGAAGACGTCCAGGGTTTCTTCCAGCCCTATAATTCTATGAACTTCTAAATTATGACCCACAAAATAGTTTATTGGGGGGGGAAAAGGAAATATAGGAAAAATAAAAGAAAGCAATACGTCTGGAGGCAGAATTTGAACACTTGGTTTACCTGTTACTTATCGGCTATCTCAAGATTTTGTTCCCCTAGCATTCTAGAGAGGATAGTCAAGAGATCTCATCTGGATCTCTTTTGGAGATGTTGTTAGGCAGGCATGTTTGGTTTTGTCCATTCCCACCCTTAGGGTTTGTTTAGGTTGGGTTTGGTTTTCTAAGCTCTAGCATCCTTGGAGAAACTGTTGTTTTTCAAAGCCCTCCTCAGTTTTCTGTCTCTGATGTTCTGGGTCTGGTTAGCAAACCAGAAATTATTTATTAGCCAAATCCACCTTCTTAATGATTTCTGGGAGAACAATAAAGGCACAAACTAGTTTTTTCCAGTTGTGCTATTGTATAAGAAAGATTTTACAGGAGAAGCTTTTTTGGGGGTAGAGGGCAAACAAAAGATGAATTCCATCTATTCAGCATGGGGTCAATTTACAAATGCATCAGGAAGAACAGTTGTGTCATATCAGAAACCAAGATTTGTCAGCCTATTGTTATTTGTCAGCTGCTTTACATCTAATTCAGTAATATGGATTATGAATGCTGAATTGAACAAATAAATATGAATTTTAAATGACAACAGCTGTTTAAAATCTCTTCTTTCTTAAGCATACAATATGTCCCACCTGGCTAACATTTTGCTAGGAGTAAATTGCTGACTATTTTACTTTGGACATGTGAGACATAATTTAACATTCTCACATTCTAGTATCTTCTGCAGAGTCATCGGCATAATTCCATATTTAGTGATCTGGCTTTTATTTAGATAAATTTGTTAATTTATATCTCTTCTTTCTCTGGGATCATCAGAGAGCTTAAATGGGGATCTGGCTTGACCTTATTCCAGAAGTAGAACCCTTTCCTGTTGCAGAACAACCCTGAGCATGGATGATGGGTTACCCAGTTGGGTAATTAAACATCTGATTTGTTTCTCCAAAACAGATCTACATTCACTGAAGGATGGATCCCTTTAAAGAGGTAGCTAAGCTTACCTTTTCTTCTCTGCAATAGCCCATGTAGACAATTGGCTTCTATAGGTATCTACTATAGGTTTCTTCCATGGGGCTGATGAAAAAATAATGGGCTTAGTACTCCATTTGTGATCACAACCCTGCACGTTCATAATATTTTATTACTGTTGAAAGAAATCTCCATCTTGTTCAGTTTCAAGTGGGGAGAAAGACACTGGAAACATGGAGGCTGATTGGAAAGATGGTTTAATGGTGAAGCAGAACCATCAAGCACATGTGATTCTGGGTAGCTGACCACATGGAGTGGAGAGTGAGGGTTATATATATCCTCACTTGCACCTTGCCCTTGAGCTTCTTGTTCCTGTGCAAGCTATTGGTTAAACTTTATTAGCTAACTTTGTACGTTTTCTGAGTCAAGCTTGGTTGAAGCTTGGGCTGATGCAATGAAGGGGCTTGTTGTATAGTTCCTATTGTGGCTGAATGGCTTTTCCCTGAAGGATAATCCCATCATCCTGGAGCTGAAAGTCTTTTATTTTATAGAGAGGCTGTCCCAATCTCTCTTCATGGGCACCAAATAAGTGTTGGAGGCTGAAGCTCTCTTTTAGAGAAATATAATATTCTGCCTTTTTAAATATTTCTCAAAATATTTCATTTTTCTAGGAGGAGTGACTTCCCTCATGACATACATAAGTAGTTCCCACCTTTGAAATATCTCCCTCTGATCCTTAAACAGCAGGAGATAAGCAAAATCTTCTGGTGTTAATTGCATTAGAGTCACAGATTATAGAACTACAGTTCATACCATGCTTTACCAGCATGGTCAATATGAGACATCTGAGGAGTTGCAGTTCAGTAACATCTGGATAGCTCCCTGTTGCTCATTCCTGCATTAAAGGATAATGTCTTCTCTTAAAGTTTCTTCCAGAGAGATCTGAAGCTATGACAATAGGGTTGATTTCTGGCATTCCTGTGAAGAGCTTATGTTCATTAACCTCTTAAAAATTCTATTTAACACTGATATATTTTTTCTTATATTTAAAGCTTTAATTTATTCTATTCATTACTGTGTTAAGAGTGTTAACAGTTTCCATTGTATAAGTACCACTGTAATCAGTTATTATCTATGTTCTATAGTATATGATTAATATGCAGGGGTGGCATTCTACCAGTTCGCACCTATTCAGTAGAACTGGTTGTTAACATTCTAAACAGTTCTGAGAACCGGTTGTTAGAAGAAATTACTGGCCTAATCCTGTAACGAAGGCAGGAAGGAAACATTCTGGTGTTGCTTACAGAAACTGCGCTTCCGTTAACCCTTATTACATTCTTGGCAGGACTAGACTTCCTGTCTCAGGAATGTCTCTGGAGCTTTTCCCCCCTCCTTTGCTGGTACTTTGCTTGTGTGGAGTGACCATTCAAAGATACAATGGCACTGAAAAAAGTGACTTATGACCATTTTTCACATTATGACTGTTGCAGCATCCCCACAGTCATGAGAGGCTAGGCGAGGAGATGCATGCCTCAATGTGAGTGATATTGAGTTGGCCACACCCAGCCAATAACATGGCCATGTCCACCCAGTCACATGACCAGCAAGCCACGCCTACCACCTAAGCCACACCCACACAACCAGTTGTTAAAAATTTGAATCTCACCCCTGTTAATATGTTATAATGTAATAAAACAACTTAGAAATAAAATACAAGTAGTCCATGGATTATGACCATAATTGAGTCGGAGAATTTTGCCATCATGCGAAGCAGGAAGTTTTACAATTCTTTCAATCTTACAGTTACTTCCGTGCATAGTAATTAAATCTAAAGCTGCAGAGTTTGTGGGCAAGATTCATTTGTGTTGACCACAAGTTGCCATTAATTTTTTGTCCCTCATTAAAAAAAAGAAAGAATAAATACAATGCAATACAATGTCTTTACACCAAAACCAAAACTCTTCAACAAGTGCATTTCTATAGCATAAAACTGGAGGTTGTGTTTGTATTAGATAAGGGGTCTCCCATTCTACTGCCTGATTCACTTAACAACTGTATTGAGAACCATAATGCTTCACTTAACAATTGTGCCAAGAAAGGTCATAAAACGGGACAAAACTCACTTAACAAATGTCTCAGGAACAGAAATGTTGGGCTGAATTTTGGTCGTAAGTCGAGGACTACCTGTATTTTAACAATTGCTTTACTCTTTGCCATGTTTTCCAAATAACACATTTTATTAAAAGGCATAATCTTTTGGGAGCTTCTGCTCGCAAAAGCTTATGTCTTTTAATAAAATGTTTGAGTCACAAAAGGTGTCATCAGATTCCCATTTTTTTGCCACTATAGATTAAGATGACTTTTTTCTTACAGTCTTTTTCCTTGGTGTAATTATTGACTTTTCAAACAGGCCATGGAAGTGTGAATGCCAGTGTTTTCCTGAAAAAAAAATGCTACATTTTTGTCTGGCCGCATGTAAGATTATTAATTCTATCTGGTAAATGTAAAACTGTCAGTCAGCAAATTTTTATGGACGTGGGGGAGGAAGAAATACAAACACAGGACAGTATCTTGTTCTTAAAATAAACTTTTGGGAACTGCTTTAAAATGTCTTATTTTTTCCCAAACTGTGTTATTATTAAAATTTATAGCCAATCTTTCTGATGAAAAATAAAAATTTGTCTAGCTTTGTTTCTGTTTAAAAACCAATTTTGGACTTCTTGCTTGAAAAAGATAGAAATGAGATTTTGATTTTTTTGATGACTAAATCTGTTTTTACTATAGAAATACTGTCTTTTGTTTGCTGTGTATGTTTTGCTAAGTATGCCTTTATTGTTGTTTAAACTTGGAGTATGAATAAAGTTATTTTATTATATGTTTATATCTGAACTGAAGGAGGTTGGAAATTATTCTTAATCTATATTTAAAAAAAATATTTTATCTATTTTTTAAATTCAATAAAGTCTAATCTTTTTCACAGAAATCACACCCCATTTTTCTGCTTCTATAAGCACTCTAGGAGATTGACAACAATTAAAGCACAATGCAATATATAGAATACGACAGCAAAATCAATATGCTGAAAATAAAAACTGTATCGTTAAAACAATTTAACAGTTAAAAGCTTAGGGAAGGACATGCTCTGTAGCTATTTCCTGAATACTGGACTCCAAATGAATCTGAACATGTAATGAATCAGCAATTCTATTTGCCTTCTAGCCTGTTATAGCAGTGTAAATATCTTGAACATTACGCAGAACAATGGATATTCATTTATATTGGCCTTTTTTCTATGCTGCCTAAATGGCCAAAAAAAAAGAAAAAAGAAAAACCAAAAACAATTTATGAAGCCACATATACACAGGATGAAATAAAGAATGACTTCCAATAATGTAAAGTTCTTGAGAATGGTGTCGATGTAAGCTAAGAAAAGCTACATTTCTTTTTCTTATCTAATGAATTTATTTACTTTGGGTTGCTGTTTCTGTGCTTTGCAGAAGTTTGCTCACCCCAACCAGATAATAGTGCAATGCCTGTCATCCTTATCCTAGTTGCTCTTTTAAAAAATCCTAACCTTGTTAATATATTGCATATTTATTTGTTTACTTATCAAATTTTATAGGATGGCAACTACCTAAGTCTCTCTCTCTACTTTACAATATTAAAGATAAAGGAGGAAAACCACCTTGAAATCAACAATATTAAAAAAGATATAATCAAATGGTCGATGTTAAAAGTCTGCCCCCCCTCCAAAAAAAAAAAAGTATTTGAAAAGCAAAGGAAGAAGCACGGGGCTTCAACTCAGTAGGGAACGCATTTCAAAGAATTGGGGCATCAGAATGAAAGCTGTTTTCTAATTGCCAGAAGGAAACTGTGACAATTGCAAGCAACGCTTTTTGCTTTTTGGATAAACTTGAGGCGAAGGAAGAGCAGACAAGAATCTTAAGAGAAGATAAGGCTTTCTCTCTAGGTAAAAATTATCCTGCATGAGAGACAGACAGTGCATGCTGCATAAGCAGATTTCTATATGCTCGAGGATGAGAAGCCATGGAGTTGTATGACCGCAATCGTTGCTAAGTGACAAATTCATTAAGTGAGCATTGCCCCATTTTACGATTTTTCTTGCTACATTTATCAAGTGAACTGTAGCAGTGGTAAAGTTAGTAACATGGTTGTTAAGTGAATCTGGCTTCCCCATTGACTACTTGTCAGAAGGTCACATGAGGGGATCACAGCTCAGGACACCCACCATCATAAATATGAACCAATTGTCAAGCATCTGAACGTAAATCACATGACTATGGGAATGCTGCAATGGTCATAAGCATGAAAAATGAATAGAATAGAATAGAATAGAATAGAATAGAATAGAATAGAATAGAATAGAATAGAATAGAATAGAATAGAATTCTTTATTGGCCAAGTGTGATTGGACACACAAGGAATTTGTCTTGGTACAAATGCTCTCAGTATACATAAAAGAAAAGATACATTCGTCAAGAGTCAAGAATCATAGGGTACAACACTTAATAATAGTCATAGGGTACAATAAGCAATCAAATCATACTAGGAAACAGTCAATATAGATCGTAAGGATACAAGCAACAAAGTTACAGTCATACAGTCACAAGTGGGAGGGGATGGGCGATAAGGAGTGATGAGAAGATTAACAGTAATAGTAGTGCAGACTTTGTAAATAGTTGAATAGTGTTGAGGGAATTATTTGTTTAGCAGAGTGATGGCGTTTGGGGAAAAACTCTCCTTGTGTCTAGTTGTTCTGGTGTGCGGTACTCTATGGCATCGTTTTGAGGGTAGGAGTTGAAACAGCTTATGTCCGGGATGTGAGGGGGTCTGTAAATATTTTCACAGCCCTCTTTTGCTCATAAATGGTCATAAATCCTTTTTTCAGTGTAGTTGTAACTTCAAATTGTAACTAAAATGAACTGTTCTAAGTCTCGAGGACTACCTATATTGTATGATTGCTTTTCATAATTTGCGAGGTGTGGTTATACGAGTACTCCTCACTTATTGACAATAATTGGAACCAGGAACTCTCTCACTAAGCCACATGATCATAAGGTGTGACATCCATCCAACTAACAAGAGCAGTTGAAGTGTCACAGTTGTCATAATTTTGGCAAATCCTGTTTTAGTTGCAGCATTCTAGGGTCCCATGATGGCCATTTGTGATCTCCTGCTGGCTTCCCCAATGACTTTGCTTATTGGAAGTCAACAGCAAAAGTGTTTGAATTGTGATAATTGTGATTCCAAATTATGCTTCTATGGCCATGGACTACAACCAAAAGGACCCATGAGGGTCTAATTCCTGCTTGTTATAAATGGGCAAAGAAAGTGCAGCTTCTTTGATGTAAGTATTTGTGACAGTATTCTAGAATTAGCCTACAATGCAACATCATGTCTACTAATCCTGAGTTACCAGTGGATGGCAGCAAAGAATCAAAGGATTTTCCTGTATCCTTTGCTGCCATCTAGTGATAACTAGGTTATTAGCAGTCTATATTTGGTAGGCTTTTGACAATGCTCTTCCTTATTCTGCAATTTTGTATTTAATGCTCCAGCCATTTCTCCTTTTTAAAAAAAGTTTCAGTACTTCTAATTCCAACACTAGCTGATTTAGAATAAGCTTCTCATATAAATCTGCTTGAATTTTAAGTTAGCAAAAATACTCTGAGCACATTACCAAGGACTGCTGGTCCTGTGATCTCAGAAAAAGCAGTCTCAGGATAAATGCTTGATTGTTGAATCCTTTTAAAGTTGTTGGCATATCTTTAGATGTTTAGCATCAACTGAAGATATAGCTGATCCTCTAGTCTAGTCCAAAGCTGCGGAACGATGGTCCTTTTATGACTTGTGGACTTCAACTCCCAGAATTCCTGAGCCAGAAATAAAAGGGCCATTGTTCCCCACACCAGCCTAGTCCTTCTGTTAAATCTGTGCTGCTGGCTTTTATGCTTCCTACCAATGTCTAGTTATTCCATGATGAGATATGAGTTTCTAAACCAGGATGAGATTTTTCCCAGCCTTTCTTCTCTAAAATTTGCTTGTAACCACATTCTGGTGAGGATGAGATTTTTCCCAGCCTTTCTTCTCTAAAATTTGCTTGTAATCACATTCTGGTGGCAAAACTGTAGATTTTACATTATTTTTCTCCCTCCACACAGAGAGATGAAAAACAACTTTAAAAGACAGGAAATGGGAAGGGGAAGGAGAATTGAAAATACAACTGAAATATGTAAGCTCATAGGTTCCCATGAAATTCATTATGTGAACAGGGCTAGAGTTTTCAGATTAATAGCTATGGACTTTTTAAATTAAAAAAGAAATAGCTATCACAAAGAACAACAACATAAAACAAGCAGGTAAAAGTGACACAAGTATCAAGCCCATTATCATTATTTACCCAGCTCTTGAACAAGGTGTGGCTCTAGAGGAAAAGAACTACCAAGACGAATCCTGAAGGCGGAACAAGGGCATTTGAGTTTTATTCATGTCATGCAGAATATTACTCATGTTTGTCAGCATTTCAAAATCCTGCCATTCTAATTTAAGTCATTCTTCTCTCCTAAATTTCTCTGTCTACTGTCAGCACTCCATAGCAGACCATACCTTTAAGCATGTGAAAAACAAACCAAGAGATCTAGACCAGGATTCTCAATATTTGTACATTTGTTCACAGTTTAATCCTATGTATGTGCCTGAAATTGAAAAGTACTGAAGGATGCAGAGGCTAAAACATATTAAAAACGGTTTCTGGAATTAGGTATGTCTAGTTTAATTAAAAGAAAGACTAGAAATGACATGATAGCAGTGTTCCAATATCTAAGAGGCTGCCACAAAGAAGAGGGTGTTAACCTATTTTCCAAAGCACCTGAGGGTAGGATAAGAAGCAATGGATGAGAACTAATCAAGGAGAGAAGGAACCTAGAACTAAGGAGAAATTTCCTGATCATTAGAACAATTAATCAGTGGAATAACTTGCCTCCAGAAGTTGTAAATGCTCCAACTCTGGAGGTTTTTAAGAAGAGATTGGACAACTATTTGTCTGAAATGGTATAGGATCTCCTGTCTGAGCAGGGGGTTGGACTAGACAACCTCTATGGTTCCTTCAAACTCTGTTATTCTGTTATTTTATTCTGTGCTATGAGATACAATATATTTTGCTATTGATCAATTCATCCATTTTCAATAGATCTCTTGCTAAGGTGATCTTAATGATATCTTTTCCCCAATGTGATCTGCCCAATATCACTGTGAATGACTTTCTTTAATCCTAGCCAAACTTGCTTAATATTACATAGAAATTATAGGAAACAGCTAAACAAGAAGATGTGAAATAACTGGAACAGAAACAAAGCGAGAGTAAAACTGGTAGTTCTGCTTTTTTTTTTCATCAGCAGTTATTGGATGAGTCTCAATTACAAATACACAGATGGCATTGCCAAATGGCCTAGGTAGGTGTGAGAGAAAGAGAGGGAGGAAAGGAAAGAGAGAGAGAGAAAGAGACAAAAGAAGACAAGGAAGTAAGATACCATGAAGTGAATTCAGGGAAGGAAGCTCTAGGATCCATTGAGTGATAGATCATCAAACTAGAAAATTCTTTGTATTTCTATTTTTACCCCATTAAAATCCATTCTACTCTTACGAAATTATACTATCATTCCATCAGAACATCTTGTCCTTATTTATGAACTCAGCCCATCAACCCAACTTTCTGAAATTTGGCATATGTGTTCCTCAAAGAATTGGTTCACTGACTACAAAAGTCCTCATATCCAGCCTGAAAAGTAGAGGCACATAATTTTTTTAAAAAATCCAAATGTAAAGATAGTTGGAAAGGTCCTGTGCCAATTTCAGTAAAATTTTAACTTCATTCTTGCTAAAGCAATACTTGGCTGAAGTGACTCAAAGTACAATATGCTTACTATTGTAAAAAACATTGCTACTATATCTATTGGAAATCACCAACAAATGGGAGGAAAACCAAGCTTTGTTAATCAATTTCTTCTCTTATTCCAGGCAATTAACTTGGTTAGAGAAACTTGCTTCAGAGAAACTCATGCCTGAATATTTTCAGAGCTTGGATTGAATCCACAGAATGGACAACATGGAATTTGCATATTTTTTAATCTCTAGCTTGTTTTCACTGAGTTATCCACAACTTGACACCTCCTTTCCTACTAAGTTGTCTGCAAACTAAAAACTCCTTTAAGTCTGAAAAAATCTTAAATATTTTCAGCAAACTACACCGCTTACCTGTAACTAAATCCTTTTAATAATACAATACAACACAGCACAACACAATATAATAATTCAATGCTGTGCTGTGCTAAGCTATATGATGCCACACCACACCACACTATAGCACAGTGCAATGCAGTGCAGTGCAGTACAGTGTAATGCCATGCAATACGATACGATACGATACGATACGATACGATACGATACGATACGATACGATACGATACGATACGATACGATACGATACAATACAATACAATACAATACAATACAATATAGTAGAATACAATATAAATATTAATGAAAGACCCTGAAGTTTACATCTTTGGGGAAACTACACATATATTCCTGCTTTCTTATCTTAGCTATTCTCCCAAAAGGACATCACTAATCTCATGAATGTTATATTTGCTCAGAAGCCTTAGATGAGGAAATTTGTTGCAAGCATTTTGAAAGTCCAAGCATACTGCATCTTCTCGAATACCTGTATGCTTCAAAGAACTCTTAATATTTGAAAGGTCTCTAGAATTTTACCACCATTTGCCTCTGTTTCTTAGACTCTGTCTTCATAAGATTGGAGATGGCTATTCTATATCTACAGTGGAGAAGTTTCCCAGCTTCCTCAAAGTCCCCTTATCTTTTAATATTCCTTTACTTCCCATGATCTCTAATGGTCTAACCACTTTCCTTGCCAGCTTCCTATTTCTATGGCCTTTTAAATTCATCTTAACATGATCGATGACATGCCCTTCAACATTTTACATTTACTTTGTGCAGTGCTGTATTCTGTTCTGGTTTTTGGTTTGGTGCAAGATTTCCAGTTTTGAAAGAAGCCTTCTCTTCCCCCATACAGCATCTAGTTTGAATACTGCTCCCCCATGTGGGTGAACTCTTGGATTGACTCTAGATGAGCTTCTATTGTTTTGTTTTTGTTTTTTATTAAAGTTTTAAGGCCAGATATTTCAGAAAGTGCCTGTGTGATGAAAGGGAACACATCAGAATATTAAATATAATGCAGCCAACACTTTTAGTTTTGGAGAGATGCAACCTGTTCAACTTTCTCTTTCAACTTTTGGTACATTGATCCACTAATTTTTAGAAGTTTTAAAGTTCAGTGTAATTATATTTTGATGCCTTTGCAAGCTTTCAGTTAAATACAAATTGTAGCTGATGGCACCGGCACTCAATCTCTAATCCATTCAACAACATCCATATCTTCTACTAAGCAATTTAGGGAAAAGTCAAATCATAGGTTCTATCATCACGGTTTTAGGGTATAATCATTCAGGTATATAAAACTATATTTCTTCATGAGTGGATAAGAGTATTATATCTATTTAGTATAACAATAAGGCCTAATTCCAAGAAGACTTGCATCCTTATCAATCTTTGCAAACTTTTGGAATCATGTGGCCCCGAAATATTCTGAAAATGTCACTAAAATTGTTTCACCCTTAACATTTACCATTCAAAGAAGGCTGCTAGCCCTTATACAATATTGAATCCACAGTCTAAAACTGCACCGCTACGTTTTATTTACAAGTATGAACGTTTTTTTTCTCGTGCATAATTGAGAAAAACCCTTCATATAACATAGAAAGCAGAATTCCATTTGTACTTACTAGGAATAGTATAGGTAGTCTTCGACTTAGGACTACAATTGAACCCAAAATTTCCATTGCTAGGCAGTTGTTAAGTGAGTCATGCCCCATTTCATGTCTTTTTTGCCAAGGCTGTTAAACAAATCACTGCAGTTGTTAAGTGACTCATGTGGTTGTTAAGCAAATTTGGCTTCCCCCATTGATTTTGCTTGTCAGAAGCTCCCTGGGAAGGTTCCAAGGACAATCCCAGGACCCCGGGATGCTGCAACCATCCTAAATATAGCCAGTTGCCAAGGGCCTGAATTTTGATCATGTGAATGTAGGGATCAGGGCAGAGGTGGGATTCTACCAGTTCGGACTGGTTTGAACTCCGTGCTCTGGTTTTTGCCTCCTGGGAGCAAAAATGTCTTTCCAGGAGGCTTCCCTGAGGCCCAGGAGGCAAAAAAAATATATGGAGCATTGGGGGTGCTGCAATAAAATAAAAGCCATGTCCACCCAGTCACATGGCCATTCCCACTTAGCTACTCCCACCTAGCCACAGCCGCAGAACCAGTAGTAAAAATATTTGCATCTCACCCCTGGATCAGGGGTGTCAAATTTCATTGAGGGCTGAATCAGTCCTGTGGTTGACCTCAAGCTGGGTGGGTGTGGCCAGCTTGACACCACTCCCCAAACTGCTGGCATGTTTGTATTGGGTAGACCGGGCTGAAGCCACACTGGCCCGATGGTTCCTCTTCTCATAGGGTAGACTGGGCTGGCCCCTTACATTTTCCAGGACAGCCCCATGGGCCAGATCCAATCACATTGTGGGCTGGATCCAGCATACAGGCCTTGTGTTTGAGACCCCTGGTAGGGATGGTGCAATGGTCAGAAGTGTGAGGATCAGTCATAAGCCTGTGTTTTCAGTGTCGTGGTAACTTCAGACTGTCATTAAATGAATGGTTGTAAATCAAGAAATACCTATATATTTACAGCTAGTCCTCGACTTATAATAGTTCATTTAGTGACCATTCAAAGTTGCAAAGGCTCTGAAAAAAGTGACTTGGTTTTTCACACTTATGACCGTTGCAGCACCCTTTTTAAAAACATTTTTTTAAATTAGATTATAGAATAAAATACAAAAACACGAAAGCAAATAATAGGACACAGTGGGGAGGAAGAGGGGAAAGAAAAGTGAAGAGGGGAGGAAGCAAAGCAAAGAAAATCCTGATTTCTGACTCTCGCTGTTGCAGTAGAATAAAGCATTAACATCGAATCTCAACTTTTTACTTTTCCAAAATAATATAAACTAGCCATTTCTATAACAACAAATGTAGCATCCCTATGGTCATGTGATCAAAATTAAGATGCTTGACAACTGACTCATATTTATGATGGTTGCAGTGTCCCAGGGTCATGTGATAATGGGTATGCCAGATTCACTTAATAACTACAGTGTTTCACCACAACTGTGGTGAGAAAGGTTGTAAAATTGGGCAAAACTCAATAAATGTCTTGCTTAGCAACAGAAATGTTGGGCTCAATCATGGTCATAAGTTTAGGACTACCTGTACAAATAGATTTTAGTCAGACAGCCAAGAAGGGTAAGTAGTTGAATTTCTCTTACAAATTGTTCGATCAATTTTTCGGAAGTGTGGCATAAAGTGGGATACTTCCAAAATCAGAGACATATTCTTCATTTTAGCATTGCAATTTGTTAAATGACCTCAATGCAGTCCTTAATACATTTGTGCCAGAGCCATTGAGAATACATTGTCAATTTTCCACATCAGCTTTTCTTAACTTGGCATGCTTTCCATATGTAGAGACATGTTGGAGAATTTAAGCAATTACAGCCACAAAACATCTGGAGGACAGGAGATTAAGAAAAGCAGTCTTAAAGGAAAGGCCATCCTTTACAAACATCTAGTACAATGAAATGTTAAAGCAAACTTGAAAAACTGGATGTCCTAAGCTAACAGCAATCAAAATTGCTGATGTGTATTTTATAGAAACGCCCAAGAAAGACAGATGCCTTATTTCACTCTCTTTCCTGACAAGTATCCAAATAAGAGAGTAATAAAAATAAAAGCTCCAGAGACATTGATATACATATACTGCATAATCTGACATTAACCTTTAAAGGACAAAATAAATGTTCTCCTCATCAACAGGTTCTCTTTTCTTTCCCTGGTTCTCTAGAGATGAAAGAAAATATTTTGTGTTTTCATGCAGTTCAAATGTCTTTATGTATTGGAGAAGCTGAATAACCTATGATTTAATACCAGTATCTGCTGATCAAAGAGATAAACTGTCTCCAGTCTGTCTGGTACATTTCTTAAGTTCTACACCTTCAATTATGTTTTTTTTTCTTCCCTCCAACTCTTCCTAATGCATGCAGATGAGTTGTTAGGGAGTCCAGCTTTTGCATTTTAAAATGTGCTGCAAAATTGACTTGTTGAGGGAAGGTTTGTTTTCCTATTGAGGAGCAGCTGGTGAGAATGGCATAGAGGGAATAATCCAGAACAAAGCTGAATTCTTGAGAAATTCCAGCATGACAAAAAAAAAAGCTCACATAGCTTCTTGCTTTAATAAAAGATGGGGGAAATTAGAAACCTCCCAAAGTAATTAAAAGAATGCAATTAAAATGTCTTCCCTCAGAGTTTGAACACTACTACTGTTACATTGATCTATATTTTATTCTTAATCTTAATATGCAGAGGAAATTTTGAGCCTTTTGACTCAACTTCCTTTTTGCATCTGTATAGGTATATTTATATACACTTAAAAGAAAGTCTACATGGCAGCCCACTTCCTGAACTTAGAAGACATCCACACTGAGGCAAAATGAAATGGGATCACAGAGAGCTGTTAGCAGCCCAACTTTCCTTGAAGAGTAAGTAGGATAGTTGTATCATGGGCTACTCCAATTCAATCTGTCAATTAAATCCTCTTTTGGAATATCTCCTTCTATTCTTTGCCCTGCTTTTTCTTCTAGCTTCAAATAAACACTGCAGCTTTTTTAAAAAAATAACAACAATGGATCTTTTTATATTGCTGTAAAATTTGGAATTTGTTTTAATGAATGTATGTTATTCCGCCCCCCCCCCACCCCCCAAGACAGGCTTTTAAGTGGGCTGCCACAAAGAAGAAGGGGGTGAGGTTATTCTCCAAAGCACCTGAAGGCAGGACAAGAAGCAATGAATGGAAACTAATCAAGGGAAGAAGCAACCTAGAACTAAGGAGAAATCTCCTGACAATTAGAACAATTAACCGGTGGAACAACTTGCCTCCAGAAGTTGTGGATGCTCCAACACTGGAGGTTTTTAAGAAGAGATTGGACAACCATTTGTTTGAAATGGTATAGAATATCCTGCTTGTGCAGTGTGTTGGATTAGAACAAGGCTGTCAAATTTGTGGCCTGTGGGCCGGATGCGTCATGCACTGGCCACACCATGCCCAGTTTAATGAAAGGGAAAATAGTTGTGATAAGTCACATGAGGATGTGAGTTTGACACCCCTGGACTAGAAAAACTCCAAGGTCTTTTCCAATGCTGTTATACTGTTATTCATTTGGCTTAACACAACCCTGTTGGGTTTGCATTGTTTTATTTACAATTGTTAGGTCCCAAATTAAACAATGCCCATTCCTTTAACATTTTTGGATGGATAGAGAAAGCAAGTCTCCTTCAAGAAGAACTCAAACCCTGGTAACTTCATGGACACATCTGTGATATACAAGGGTTCAACCAAGGTTCAGACATGGTTTGCCGTTGTCTTCTTCTGGAATGATTTTTCAACCTCTCCATCTGCCCTACACTTCTGCATTTCTTACAGCTTTCTCATTCAAGTGCAAACTAGGTCGTTCTTTTGAGATAAGCTCAAATGGGCTGTCTAAGATGGGCTCTTTGCAGCTAATAAAAATGCTATGGAACCATAAAATGATAGAAATATGATTAGAGCAAGAAAATTCTAAAACTAGAACTATAAATAGTTGAATATTAAAAGGTCTGAGGAAGTAAACTCCCTCCTGAGTTTGTATGGCAATTTGTTCCATAACCTGGGTCCTGTCCTAGAGAAAGAAAAATCAGTAATTCTTATCAAACATGTTCATGCTGAGATCCACAAAAACTGTCTGATTCATGATATAAGATATAAGAATTAGATTATACAGAAATAGCCTGGGCTAAGCCATGTAATACTTAATGCTTTATCATCAGCATCACAGATTAAATTCAGAAGTCAACGTGGCCAAGTCTGAAATTATTTCACAAATAGAATAATGTAGAGCTTTGAAGAGGTTTCACTCAGCCCATGCTGCCACAACTGCATTTTTGGCAATGTCTTGAAGGATTACATTACTGTACATCATTAAAAATACCTTGTGCTATTCCAGCTCTAAGAGGACCATTACGTAAATGATCAAGCCAAAGGTTTTCTTTTCCCGATAGGACAAAATTGTTTATCAGCTGAAAATGACAGGCTGGTTTTGTTACAAACATTATGTGTGTAGCTACTGGATCTAGACTAGTTTTCTACATTGCAAATCACTTCTTTAAGTGAGAGTATAATCCCATCCAAAACAGGATATATTTTCAAATGTTGAAACCAGCCCCTGAAACTGATAACAGCTCAGTTCTAACTAATTTTAGCTTTGGCCTACTGTACTTTCTCACATCGAGTTATTTTTACCCTGGAGCAGGGTTTATCAACTTGAACAACTTTAAGATGTATTATGTCCTGAATTTGCATACTCGAAATCCCCGCGCCTTGATTGGCTAAGGCGCGGGGATTTCTGATTGGCCAGGCGAGCCGCGCTGATTGGCCCGATTGGAGTCTCCCGCGATTGGTTCAAACCAAGAGCGGGAGACTTGAATCGCTGCCATTGGCCGCGGCCGCCGCAGCGAAAAGTATAAAAGCCGCGGGCTTTTTGCTTTTCGCCGGTTCGGTTCCCCATTGTAAATAAAGAGCTTTGAATGAAAGTCACCGACTCTGAGCATCTTTTTGCGGACACGACACTGGCGACGAAGGTGGGATCTCGCCCCTGAACCAAACCCCGTGTCCACCAAAGAACCAGCGCCAGCGCAGAGATGGCGAAGATTGCACCGCCCGCCCCCTTCAACCCCGCCGCCGAGGACTGGGAATCGTACTCGGATCGGTTCCGTATGTACCTGGAATGCGCCGGAATGAAGGACGCCCTGGGCCCGCTAAAACGCGCCGTCTTCCTTACTCACTGCGGACCAGAGGTCTTCCAGATGGCCAAAGCATTGGCCAAGCCGGCAGACGCAACCGCCATGGACTGGGACGTCCTCGAACCTATTCTGCGGCGCCATTACGCCCCCGAAGTCCCCATCCTGATACGGCGCAACGAGTTCTACCGCCGAAACCAGAAACCAGACGAAAAATTGAGCGACTTCGTCGCAGAGCTACGGCGCCTAGGAGGACTCTGCGAGTTTGAAGGTCTGAACAGTCTCATAAGAGACCGCTTCGTACTCGGCTTATGGGATCCTACACTCCAGAGCCGACTTATGGCCAAGGGCGACATCAGCCTAGCCGATGCCCTTACCGCAGCCGCAACCGCGGAAGCAACCCGCACGTCAGCGGACAGCATGCGAAGATCTGACGCGAAGGGCGGAAACAACAACCCGGCAAGGTCGACCGACACAAGAAACGAAGCAACCGCACACTACGGAGAATACCAGTCAACCTCCAGCACGTCAGAAGACGAGGAGGACATACATCGCATGCAGACGGGACGCGGCGACCAACGAAGTCGAAAAGGTCGTAGGTCGAGGACCAACTGCGCCGGGTGCGGCGGCGACCACCCCAGGTCAGAATGCCGATTCTTTGACTCTATCTGTAGGCATTGTGAACGACGGGGTCACATCGCCCGAGTTTGCCGCCAAAAGAAGACCCGCAGCCCGCCCAAATGGGAACAACACGACAGAAGGAGAGAAAGTTCCCCGCCCAGAGCCAGAGAGCGCCAACCAGACGGTCGATGGGACCGTACTCAACGATCTCAAAGAGGCGGCGACGGTCGGCGAAAAGAAGAGACCCACCAGACGGTGACCATCGGCCACGCCATCTCCGACGGCGCCAGAAAGGTACACGTAGAAGTCCATATTGAAGGCCAGCCATGCAAAATGGAAGTGGACTCCGGGTCCTACCTTTCCATGATTGCATGGCGCGAAATCAAAAGACTAGTGCCTACACTACAAAAAAGAAACGTAAATGCCCAAAAGATCATCATAAAAGACTACCAAGGGAATCGCGTCCCGGTAGTGGGCACCAAGAACTTTAATATAACTTACAAAGGCCACACCGAACAGCTGCCACTCACTATCGTCGATCGTGACCGCCCAAGCCTACTGGGCTTACAATGGTTCGCCCCGCTTAACATCGCGTTGACAGGTGTCAACCACATCACCATCGAAGCTTGGGAACAGCGGCTAGCCCAGGAGTTCCAGGAGGTCTTCGATGGAGGCTTGGGCAAGTACCAGGGGCCCCTTATCTCGTTTGACCTAGACCCAAGGGTTCCCCCTAAGCGGCTTAAACCTAGAAGGGTACCATTCGCCTTAAAGCCTAAAATTGACGAGCAGATCGACAAGCTCGTCAAACAAGGGGTATTGCAACCGATAGACCATGCCAGATGGGAGACCCCTATAGTGACCCCAGTAAAGCCAGACGGGTCCGTGAGAATTTGCGGGGACTATAAGGCCATCCTAAATGGCGCGTTGCAACAAAGCGCCTACCCAGTCCCAATAGTGCAACATTTACTGCACTCACTGGGAGGGGGCAAAGTCTTTGCCAAGCTCGACCTTGCCCAGGCATATCAGCAGCTACCTGTGGACGAGAAAACGGCGGAAGCCCAAACAATCATGACTCATCGGGGGGCCTTCAAGTGTAACCGACTCCAATTTGGAGTCAGCGTGGCACCAGGCATCTTTCAGAGCCTGATGGAACGTTTGCTACAGGGCATTGAGGGGGTGGTGCCCTATTTCAATGACGTATTAGTGGCGGCGCCAAACGAAGCCGAATTGGAAAACCGACTCAGACAAGTCTTAACAAAATTTAAAGAAACAGGACTTAAAGTCAAACAAGAAAAATGCCAACTATGTACAAAGCAAGTAGAGTTTTTGGGCTATCTCCTAGACCGGCATGGCATTCACCCTACGACTAAAAAAGTGAAGGCCATCAAGGAAGCCCCCACCCCAAAGTCTAAAACGGAACTACAAGCGTTCCTAGGCTTGCTAAATTTTTATAATGTTTTCCTACCTCAAAAGGCAACGGCGGCGGAACCTTTACATAGACTCCTGGACAAGAAGGCAGCCTGGACTTGGGGGAGACGAGAGCAAGCCGCCTTTCAAAAAACCAAAGACCTCCTCACCTCCGACGCTGTCCTGATGCAATTCAGCGAAACTTTGCCCTTAGCTGTCACTTGCGACGCATCACCTTTCGGCGTCGGTGCTGTCCTCAGCCACACCCTCCCCGACCAGAGAGAAGCACCCATCGCTTTTTTCTCCAGGACTCTGACTAAACCGGAACGGAACTATAGCCAGCTGGACAAAGAAGCTTTGGCTATAGTTGCCGCCGTTAAGCGTTTCCACGAATACCTGTACGGCCGCCCGTTCACCATCGTGACGGATCATAAGCCATTGCTGGGCATCCTCGCTGGAAACCGAGCCACGCCGAACATCTTGTCACCCCGGATGACAAGATGGTCCGAATTCCTGGCAGCCTACAGTTACGAACTGCTGCACAAGCCAGGTAAGAAAATTTCGCACGCGGACGCTTTAAGCCGCTCGCCTTTACCTGACTCTGAACCTGACCCAGCACCAACAACAAACACCCTAAGTATCGAGAGCTTACCTATTACTGCATCAGACATTGCCAGAGAAACCGTTAAGGACAGGCGTCTGGCGCGAATCTTACACTGGTTAGAAAAAGGCTGGCCGGAGAAAGACAATGACGAGACTTTTAAAACATTCCGACAGCGCCAGACTGAACTCTCACTACTGAGAGGATGTATTCTGTGGGGTGACAGGGTGGTAATCCCGGACAGATTGCAAGAGAGGGTCTTAGAGATGCTACATGAGGGTCATCCTGGCATCGTCAGGACTAAAGCCCTGGCCAGGAGTTACGCTTGGTGGCCAGGGATGGACAAGCAAATTGAGGCATGGGTCGCCAAATGCCACCGGTGCCAGGAGACCAGATCCAGCCCACCTGCAGCACCTATCCGGGACTGGGAGACACCACGGGGGCCCTGGTCCAGAATTCATTTAGACTTTGCTGGTCCCACAAATGGGCATACTTTTCTAATCACAGTTGACGCTTACTCCAATTGGTTGGAGGTAAGCGACATGAAATCCACTACCACAGAGGCCGTCGTTAAAGAACTGAGTAAACTGTTTTCCACACACAGCCTCCCAGACGTCGTCGTCTCAGACAACGGGCCCCAGTTCACTTCCATCGATTTCGAACGGTTCCTGGCGGAGAGGGGTATCCGCCACGCATTAACAGCACCGGCGCATCCGGCGGCGAACGGTAGGGCGGAACGGATGGTTCAGTTTACGAAAAAGACCCTCCGGAAAATGGACCACGGGGAGATCAGCGACAAAATCAACAAACTCCTCTTCATACAGCACATCACTCCCAATACCACAACTAACAAGAGCCCTGCAGAACTTCTAATGGGCAGAAAGCTGAGGTCCCCACTCGACAGGTTACACCCGACCTATAACCCGGAGCAGCCCCCAGACTCCAGTTCCAGGTACCGGACATTTGACCCAGGTGACTTAGTCTACGCAAAGAACATGACGGGGGACCCCCTATGGATCCCAGCCGTCATAACTCAGGTCACTGGTCCACGGTCGTACCGGCTCCAAACCATCGATGGGCGAGCCTGGAAGCGACACATAGACCAGCTCAGGTCACGAACAGCGACTGACCTCAACCCCCAAGACACGAACCAAGGGGGGAGGGAATACCCGGATAGACAATCGCAGGAAAAAATAAACCAAAAATACTCACCGGAACACAGCCATCGCGAGTCCCCTCCGGAGAAGAACCACCTGGCCAGCTCTACCGACTCGGAGAAGCCAAGTGGGAGTGGCGAAATCCGCAGCTCAACCGACCCGGTAGGCCCAGGCGGGAGCCACGGCGAAAGAACCGGCCCGATCATCCAGCCGGTTCGCACAGAGGCAGGAGCAGCCAAAAAGATGACCGCTCCGGCCGAGTTACAGCATGCAAGTGAGTTGCGCAGGTCAACTAGGACTCGACGGAGCCCCGCCTACCTGCGTGACTACACCACGTGATGGACCATACCAAGAGGGGAGGGGTGTTATGTCCTGAATTTGCATACTCAAAATCCCCGCGCCTTGATTGGCTAAGGCGCGGGGATTTCTGATTGGCCAGGCGAGCCGCGCTGATTGGCCCGATTGGAGTCTCCCGCGATTGGTTCAAACCAAGAGCGGGAGACTTGAATCGCTTGCATTGGCCGCGGCCGCCGCAGCGAAAAGTATAAAAGCCGCGGGCTTTTTGCTTTTCGCCGGTTCGGTTCCCCATTGTAAATAAAGAGCTTTGAATGAAAGTCACCGACTCTGAGCATCTTTTTGCGGACACGACAAGATGAATGGAACTCCCAGAATTCCCCAGCCAGCCATGTTGAAGTCTGTTAGGGATAACATTGTTTACCCTAACTGGTTTAGGTAAAATAATAAATATGTTATCATGGGTTATTAGTTAAAGTGTTTTCAACTTTAACTGTAGGAATGTAATTAAGGGAGTGGTTGTAAAAGCACCATAAAAGACGCAAGGTACCACAGCTTGCTCTCTCTGGCTTGATGATCCCTAATTACTTGATGAATTGAAGACTGCGTTTTTTCCCTACTGGAACGGGAGATAGAAAGGACTATTGATTTATTGTAAGTGAACTGACATTGGATATTCTACACGGACTTTGCTAATTGAATATCCTTGAATGGACTGACTAAAACGATACATGACTAATGGACTGTTATTTTGACTATGCTATAAACTCTAAATGGAATAAACTATATTTTGATAGCACAAATGTATCTGTTATTTTTACTGTATGTTAACAAACATACAAACTTATCTCACTCATTTATCTGTGTGCCTATCTGACTAATGCTGCACATTCTGTTTAGCTTGTCTCCTTAACCCTGGTTGGGAAACACAGGCTTAACAAAGTCCACATGTCTTAAAGTGACCCACATTGGGAAACTCACCCTGTCCTTAAGAATTTGAACCTCAAAAGTTAGGCAGGGGTAACATAAATCCCCTCAGCAAATTGATAACAATAACCCCCAAACTGGAGGACAGTTTGGGGGTTGATCCTTTCCTTTCATGTTGATGCTAAATAACATGGGAGACAAAACAGAACTAATGAAAAGAAATTAGCAAGATTGAGGATGATAAAGTGAAGCATTCGAATTGCATTTTCTACTGGCAAAAGGGGCCAGGATGGCCTTAAGTTTTGCTAGAACTTTAAGAGCGTCAATCTGTATTTTGATGTGTATAAATATCTTTACTTTATCTGTAATCATATCATTTAACTGGTTTCCATGGTCTCCATGTAGAACAAAACCACACTGGGTGAAGAAGGGATTTCACATGTAGTACTTAAGATGTTCACCTACACACATAAATAGAAACCTGTTGACAGTTCTCCCAACATATGCTTGTTTATATAGATAGGCCATCTTTAAAAGATCCCTAATTTAGAAGGGTGAACAATAAAAGAACAGTGCACTTCTTTAAATAGCTCTTACTTTGGAGAAGGATAAATGAGAGGGTCTTTAATACAAGATGCAAGTGTTAAATTCTATATCACAAGTGGGTTTTGTCCAAATTTAAGATTGCAAGGATCCCCAGTTGCTGGGAATGGCAAATTATTTTTGCCATTCCCAGCAACTGATTGAATCAGGCCACTAAATTTCAGCATTGGAACTGCCTGAAATTGATTACATGGCATTTGATTGTTTGAAGATGAGAATCACACAGAAACAATAATGGAATCAAAATTAAGTTGATTTATTTTACCCACTCCAAAGATCTTCTCCACTGAACATTTAAATATCTAAGTATTTTAAGTGATGCATTACCTTATTTAGGGAAATATTTTCTTCTCTGCCATTATTTAAATTCAAAGACAGAGATTTGCAGGTTATTTACATGAATTATTTGATGATGTTGACAAGTCAGATCTAAGTGTTGTTTTATTGTATTAATTAATTAATTTTTTTCATTTCGTAACTGTTAAGTTTTGCACATGGGCGCAAGGAACGGAGACAAGACGATGAACAGTGAACTTCAACTCTTTATTAATCATTGTGGAACAGAGCAAAACTCTAAGGCAGCAGCAGCCCTTTTATAGGAAGCTGCTGATCTAGTAACCAATAAGAAACGTAAAGCGTTAGCTCCTTTAACCAATGAGAGAGGCCCGCTAATAGCCAATCAGATTCTCCTGAACGGACCAATCCGATATCGCTATTATCGGCCAATCAGAAGTGCAGGGCTAGAACCCTGCACTTTTCTAAAGATTTTAATAATCTTTATTTTAGCACTTTTATTAATTCATAACAGTAACTGTTGTGAATGAATAAATGTGTTAATAAAGATTATTGGGAGCTTGAAGAAAGTGCAGGGTTCTGGCCCTGCACTTCTGATTGGCCGATAATAACATCACCGGATTGGTCTGTTCAGGAGAATCTGATTGTCTATTAACGAGCCTCTCCTATTGGTTGGTGGAGCTAGCGCTCCCTGTGTTTAATTGGTTAAATGCTTCAGAGCTTGCCTATATAAAGGGGGCCGTTTCAGCCATTGAGCTGAGCTGTTTTCACTATGATAATAAAGAGTTTGAAGTTCATTGTCACCGGCTCGTCTCCATTCTTGGTGTCCATGTGCAGTATATAATACTGGCAACGAGGATGGGATGTGGAGATGTCAGTGCTGACTGAACAACGAAGAACAATAACCGAGCACATGGCTATAACGCACAACAGCGGAACCATGTCCGGCGGCGTCATACCACCCGCTCCATTCGACCTAGCGCAAGAAGACTGGGACTCCTATATGGATCGCTTCCAGATGTTCCTGGAAACCAACAATTTGAAGGATGCCACTACTGGGAAGAAATGGGCAGTATTCCTAATTCATTGCGGCCCGACCGTATTCAAGATGGCCAAAGCACTAGCGAAACCGGCAGAAGTAAAGTCTATGGACTGGGATGTCCTCGAACCCCTATTGAGAGCTCACTATGCACCAATCATGCCAACGCTCGTGAGAAGACATGAATTTTATCAGAGAAGCCAACAGAAGGGCAAAAGTGTTGCTGATTTCATAATGGATCTCGGAAATCTGGGAGGCCAATGTGGGTTTGCTGATCTCGAAGAAGCCCTGACAGACAGAATAGTTTTGGGACTAGATGCATCTCACGTCCAAAGCAAGCTGATGGTGAAAGGCGACATCAGCCTTGCTGACGCTATTACTGAAGCTACTGCAGCAGAAGCAACCAGGAAGTCGGCTGCCCGAATGCGCCACACCCACGCACCGTCTTGCCAACTGGCCCGTGACATTTCACCTCAGTCAGAAGGTCAGCTAATAACGGCCCACAACAAGGACTCGATTCGTCATCAGACAGCGACGAAGAAGAGGTCCACCGACTTCAGTCCAAACGAGACCAACGTCAGAAATCCCAGCACCAATGCGCTGGTTGTGGGGCAAGCCACCCCCAATCAGAATGCAAATTCCTCAACGCGCTCTGCCATGTGTGGGGGAAAAGAGGCCATATCGGTTGGGTCTGTAGGAGCAAGCTAGGCCCCGGCCAGCCTTCAAGAGGGGCTAACTATTGCACGCCGACAGGAAACCGTCCTACAAAGCGAGAACCCATAAATCACCAATGGAACAACCACTCCTACAGAAACAAACCCCTGAACCACTCAGCGAAATGAGAAGAGACTCATCAAATGATCACGATCGGTAACGCCTCATCTCTTGATGCCAAGAAGATCTGTGAAAGTGGCCATCGAGAACCAACCCTGTCTGATGGAAGTCGATTCAGGATCATCCCTTTCGATGGTTTCCTGGAAGACCCTCAAACAGCTCATCCTGACGGTCCGGCGACAAGACCTCCAATTCCAAAGACTCATACTTAAAGACTATCAGGGAAATCGAATTCCAGTCGTTGGATCCAGCCAAGTCCGGGTATCGTTTAAGAACCGTACAGCATTCTTACCCCTGACTGTAGTCGACAGGGATCGGCCTAGCCTGTTAGGCCTCCAATGGTTCGCCCCGCTCGGAATTGAAGTGGCAGGCATTCACAAAATCTGCAGCAGCGCCTGGGAAGAGGACCTCGTCCACGAGTTCCAGGACGTCTTTGCAGAAAAACTAGGCGAGTACAAGGGGACCCCAATATCTTTTAATCTCAATCCCGAAATAGCTCCCATTTGCCTTAAGCCTCGTCGAGTTCCATTTGCCCTTAAACCAAAGATCGACGAGCAGCTTGATAAATAAATAGCCCAGGGTGTGTTAGAACAAACCGATCACTCTCCCTGGGAAACCCCCGTCGTGACACCCATCAAGCTGGATGGATCGATAAGAATTTGTGGGGACTACCAAGCCACCCTGAACCACGCCCTTTAACAAAACGCTTATCCGGTACCGGTGGTGCAACACCTCCTCCATTCCCTGGGGGGTGGAAAAGTCTTCGCTAAACTAGACTTAGCCCAGGCATACCAACAACTGCCCGTAGACAAAAAAACGGCAGAGGACCAGACAATCGTTACGCACCGAGGTGCATTTAGGTGTAACCGGCTTCAATTCGGAGTGAGCGTAGCCCCGGGGAATCTTTCAGAGTTTGATGGAAAGACTATTACAAGGGATAAAAGGTGTTGTCCCGTACTTTGATGATGTGTTAATTGCTGCCCCAACTCCGAAAATGCTGAGAGATCGCCTGAGATTGGTTCTCCAGAGATTTAAAGACTCAGGTCTCAAGTTTAAGAAAAACAAGTGTCAACTATGTACAGATCGTGTAGAATTTTTAGGATATTTAATTGATAGTCAGGGCATTCACCCCACCAATAGCAAACTTAGGGCAATCAAGAATGCCCCAAAACCCAGAAACAAGGCCGACCTCCAGGCTTTTCTCGGCCTTATCAATTTTTATAACGTTTTCCTGCCTCACAAAGCAACCGTAGCCGAGCCCCTACATCGTTTGTTGGACAAAAAAGCAATCTGGGTATGGGGACACAGAGAGGAGCAGGTGTTTCAAAATGTGAAAAAATTATTGACTTCAGATGCTGTATTGATGCAGTATAACGAGACTTTGCCTTTAACGATCACATGTGATGCATCACCATTCGGAGTGGGCGCCATTTTGAGCCACATTTTGCCAAACGGTAGTGAAGCCCCTGTTGCCTATTTCTCAAAGACGCTATCAAAAGCAGAACGCAATTACAGTCAACTTGATAAGGAGGCCCTTGCTACTGTGTCTGCTGTTAAGAGATTTCATGAATATGTATATGGCCGAGCCTTTACTATAATGACTGACCACAAACCTTTGCTGGGAATAATAGTGGGAGATAGGCCAACTTCTTACATATTATCCCCCAGAATGACTCGCTGGTCAGAATTCTTGGTTGCATATAATTACAAGTTGCAACACCGCCCGGGGAAGGCCATTCCCCACACTGACGCCCTAAGCCATGCATCGCTTCCAGAGACCATTGATGACCCCACTCCGACAGTTACAACACTGCAGATTGAGACACTTCGGACACCGCCGCTAAAAGCCCGAGATATCGCGACGGAAACAAAACGTGACCCCATTTTAGCATGGGTGCTCAGTTGGGTCGAGTGGGGATGGCCATTGGACCAGATACCTGATGACTACGCCCCGTTCAAAAATTGACAAATGGAACTGTTTTCCCAGAAGGGCTGCATTATCTGGGGTGATAGAGTTGTTGTCCCAGAGTGGTTGCGACAAGCAATACGAAGGACCTTGCACGATGGCCACCCCAGCATCGTGCGCATGAAAGCCCTTGCACGAAGCTACGCATGGTGGCCGGGCATTGACAAGCAAATCGAGACATGGGTAAAAGCTTGTCACAAATGCCAGGAAGTAAGCAACACTCCACCGAAAGCAACCCCAACTGAATGGGAAATGCCAAGGGGACCATGGTCCTGTATACATCTGGACTTTGCAGGACCTACCAAAGGCCACACATTCTTGTTAACAGTGGATGCCTTGAAATCCATGAGATGAGAAATACAACAACTGAGGCGGTTATCAGGAAACTGGACAGACTGTTTGCAACACACGGATTACCAGACGTCCTGGTATCCGACAACGGGCCCCAATTTACCGCGCTGTCTTTTGAACAGTACCTAGTGGACCGCGGTATTCACCATGCGCTGACTTCGCTGGTGCATCCTGCGGCCAATGGAAGGGCCGAGCGCATGGTACAATTCATCAAGAAAACATTACATAAAATGGACTATGGCGATATCGAAGACAAGATCAACCGGATACTCCTTTTACAGCATATCACGCCGCACAGCATCACCAACAAAACTCCCGCCGAGTTGTTGATGGGGCGGAAGCTCCGTTCCCACCTTGACTGCCTGCACCCAGCGTATGAACCTGAGAAACCACATGGATCCAGCGGAAGATGCCGTACCTTCCAGGTAGGCGACTTGGTTTTTGTTAGGAACTTTTCGGGTGATCCGTTGTGGGTCAAGGCAACTGTGGTCCAAGTAACCAGCCCCAGATCGTATCACGTGAGATGTCATGACGATAGAATATGGAAGTGCCATATCGATCAGCTGCGTTCGAGGCTACCGTCGGGGATCTCTGAGTCCCCTGATTTCCAAACTGAGGGGGGAGGAGATACCAAAGTAGATGATTTTGAAATAGCAGAAAGCTTAAACGGAAGTGATGACCGCACAGAGGCAACACGTGTTGAAGGATCGGAAATGGGGGTGAGCTCGCCTCAAAGAAATGCCGAGAACATTAGCGACAACGAAAGTTTGAATGCAGAACTAGAAGCACCCTTTTCACCAGAGAACGTCCTAACCCAACAAGATGGTAGCCAAATACCAAAAGTACAATGTAAATCTAATAGACAAACAAAACAACCTGCCTACCTCAAGGACTACGTAACCGCACCCCTTAAACGAAACCCGGGGGGTAGGGGTGTTGTGAATGAATAAATGTGTTAATAAAGATTATTGGGAGCTTGAAGAAAGTGCAGGGTTCTGGCCCTGCACTTCTGATTGGCCGATAATAGCGTCACCGGATTGGTCCATTCAGGAGAATCTGATTGGCTATTAATGAGCCTCTCCTATTGGTTGGTGGAGCTAGCGCTCCCTGTGTTTAATTGGTTAAATTCTTAAGAGCTTGCCTATATAAAGGGGGCCGTTTCAGCCATTGAGCTGAGCTGTTTTCACTATGATAATAAAGAGTTTGAAATTCACTGTCACCAGCTTGTCTCCATTCTTGGTGCCCATGCGCAGTATATAATAGTAACCGTCTTCTTCAAAGAGAATTTATTTAAGAGAGTTTGAAAAATAAAATTCAATGACTAATTGGGAGAGACCATGGCTGGGAGTGAATTATTTGTTTGCCTTCCAAATAAAGGCTTTTGTATCTATCCATGTGTTGGTTTGGCTGATTGCCACAGTAGCTGAAAAAAAAAAAGTCAAGTCCTTCTCTATTGCTCAAGTTATCTGTGCATTCATTAGCCAGAATCCTGAAGGATTAATATTTCCTTTTATACTGAGCAACTGGGTAAGAAACCACCTTTCTGATTTCCCTTGAACCTGAACAATTAAAATGTACAGAGATTTAAAGACCAACATGTTGTATATGAATAAATGTGAAATAAAAATTATCTTGAGCTTGGAGTCAAGTGCAGGGTTCTGGCCCTGCACTTCTGATTGGCTGTTAAATGGCGAGATTGGATTGGTCCGTTCAGGAGAATCTGATTGGCCATTAGCGGGCCATTCTCATTGGTCAATAGAGCTAGCGCTCCAAGGTTTTCATTGGTTGAATAGTTAATGAGTTGCTTATATAAGGAAGGCTATAGCAGCCATTGTTTGAGCTGTCACACCATGTAAAATAAAGAGTTGAAGTTCACCGTTCTTCTGGCTTGTCTCCATTCTATTGAACCATGCTCCAAACTTAACACTGGCGATGAGGGTGGGATTGGAGACGTCAGAGCTAACTGAACAAAGAAGAAGATAACCGAGCACGTGGCTGAACGCACAACGGCGGAACCATGTCCGGCGGCGTAAATACCACCCGCTCCATTCGACCCAGCGCAAGAAGACTGGGAAGCATACATGGATTGTTTCCAAATGTTCTTGGAAACCAATAACTTGAAGGATGCCACAACCGGGAAGAAACGAGCAGTATTCCTAACGCATTGCGGGCCAACCGTATTCAAGATGGCCAAGGCACTAGCGAAACCGGCCGAAGTAAAGATGATGGACTGGGACATCCTCGAACCCATACTAAGGGCCCACTATGCGCCGACCGTGCCAATGCTCGTAAGGCGGCACGAGTTCTACCAAAGGAACCAGCGGAAAGGAGAAAGCGTTGCCAATTTCGTTGCTGACCTCTGAAACCTGGGAGGCCTCTGCGGGTTCGCCGACCAAGAAGAGGCTTTGAGAGACCGACTAGTTCTGGGACTAGATGCGCTAAACGTGCAGAGTAAGCTGATGGCAAAAGGCGACATCAGCCTTGCCGATGCCATCGCTGATGCTACTGCAGCAGAAGCAACCAGGAAGTCGGCTGCCCAACTGCGCCGCAACCGCGCTCCGGTACACCAACCAACCCGCGACATTTCATCTAAGTCAGAAGGACAGCTTCTGACGACCCACCACGAGGACCTCTCTTCATCGTCAGACAGCGACGAAGAAGAGGTCCATCGACTGCGGTCTGATCGGGACCACTACCCGAAGTCCCAACACCCCTGCGCTGGCTGTGGGGCCAACCATTCCAGGTCCGAATGCAAATTCCACGACGCGCTCTGCCATGAGTGCGGGAAACGGGGCCACATCGGACGGGTCTGTAGAAGCCTCCTATGGCCCAGCCAGACCTCGAAGGGGGCCAACTATCGACACTTGACAGGAAACCGTCCTGTAAGGCGAGAACCAGTAAACCACTCCTACAGAAACTGAACCTTTAATCACCCCACAAAGCGAGAAGAGGCTCACCAAACTATCACGATCGGTCATGCCTCTTCCTTGGACGCCAAGAAAATCCGAGTTAAAGTGGCCATCGAAAATCAACCCTGCCAAATGGAAGTTGACTCGGGATCGTCCCTCTCGATGGTTTCCTAGAGGACCCTCAAGCAACTTATCCCTATCATCCGGCGCCAAGACCTCCATTCTCAAAGACTCATACTTAAGGACTATCAGGGGAATAGGATTCTAGTAGTAGGAACCAGTCGAGTCCGCGTCTCGTTCAAACACCGCACGGCATACTTACCCCTGACGGTGATCGACAAGGACCAGCCTAGCCTGTTAGGCCTCCAATGGTTCATGCCACTCGGCATTGAAGTGGCTGGCATTAACCGAATCAGTGACAGTGACTGGGAGGAGGACCTCGTCCACGAATTCAGGGACGTCTTCGCAGAGAAGCTAGGCGAGTACAAGGAGACCCCAATCTCATTTAATCTTAACCCAAAAATAGCTCCTATCCACCTTAAGCCTCTTAGCAATATCTGTTGGAGTCGTTCTGGGATAACGACTCTATCGCCCCAGATGACACAGCCCTTCTGCGAGAACAATTCTGTTTGACGACTTTTGAATGGTGCAAAGTCGTCTGGTACTTGGTCCAATGGCCATCTGCGTTCCACCCATGTGAGGACTCGTGCTAAGATGGGGTCACGTTTTGTTTCTCTCGCGATGTCACAGGCCATTAACGGCAGCGTGTGGAGTGTCTCGATCTGCAACGCTATCATCATTGGTGCAGGATCATTGATAGTTTCAGGGAGCAGTGTACAGCTCAGCGCGTCGGCGTGGGGAATGGCTTTACCGGGACGATATTGTAGCCGATAATTGTAGGCAGCCAAGAATTCTGACCAGTGGGTCATTCTGGGAGAAAGTATGTAGGGAGTTGGCTTGTCCTCAGCGATGATCCCCAGCAATGGTTTGTGGTCAGTTACAATGGTGAAAACCCGGCCGTACACGTACTCATGAAATCTTTTAACAGCTGATACGATTGCCAGGGCTTCTTTATCGATCTGGCTGTAATTTCACTCAGTTTTCGACAGCGTCTTTGATAAGTAAGCAATAGGGGCTTCGTTACTGTTAGGTAACACATGGCTCAAAATGGCGCCCACTCCAAAAGGCAATGCATCACATGTAATGTTTATTGGCAAAGTCTCATTGTACTGCATTAGTACGGCGTCCGAAGTCAGTAGTTTTTTTACATTACGGAACGCCTGCTCTTCTTTGTGACCCCATACCCAAATCGATTTTTTATCTAATAGACGATGTAAAGGTTCAGCGACAGTCGCCTTGTGCGGCAAGAATACATTATAAAAATTGATGAGGCCTAAGAACGCCTAGAGGTTGGTTTTGTTCTGGGGTCTGGGAGCGTTTTTTATTGCTCTCAATTTGCTATTGGTAGGGTGAATACCCTGACTATCAATTAAATACCCTAAAAATTCAACATGATCGGTACACAGTTTGCACTTATTTCTTTTGACTTTCAAGCCTGCTTCCTGGAATTTTCGTAATACCAGTCTTAAATGCTCCTGTAAGACTTTTGGAGTGGGGGCGGCAATGAACACATCGTCAAAATAGAGAACAATGCCCTTGATCCCCTGCAATAGTCTCTCCATTAGGCTCTGAAAGACCCCCGGGGCCACACTGACTCCGAATTGAAGCCGCATATACTTAAAGGCACCTCGGTGTGTTACGATAGTCTGTGTCTGTGCCGTTTTTTCATCAATCGGCAGTTGTTGATAAGCCTGAGCTAAATCTAGTTTATCGAAAACTTTTCCGCCCCCCAGGGAATGGAGGAGGTGTTGTACCACCGGCACCGGAAATGGGTTCTGTTGCAGGGCGTGGTTTAGGGTGGCTCGGTAGTCCCCACAAATTCTAATGGAGCCGTCCGGCTTAATTGGTGTCACAATCGGCGTTTCCCATGGGGAGTGGTCAGTTGGCTTTAACACAATGGGCAATCAATTTATCAAGCTGCTCGTTGATTTTTGTCTTTAGAGCAAACGGAACTCGACGAGGCTTAAGGCGGATGGGAGCTATCTTTGGATTAAGGCTAAAGGATATCGGGGTCCCCTTGTACTCGCCTAGCTTTTCCTCGAAGACGTCCCTGAATTCATAGGTGAGGTCTTCCTCCCAGTCACTGCCGCCGATTCGGTTAATGCCAGCCACTTCAATGCCGAGTGGTGCGAACCATTGCAGGCTTAACAGACTAGGCCGGTCCTTATCGATCACCATCAGGGGTAAGTACGCCGTGCAGTTCTTGAATGCAACCCGGACTCAACTGGATCCTGCGACTGGAATTCGGTTCCCCTGGTAGTCCTTTAACACAAGCCATTGGAATTGAAGGTCTTGGCGCCAGATAGTGGGGATGAGTTGCTTGAGGGTCTTCCATGAGACCATGGAAATAGATGATCCCGAGTCAACTTCCATTTGGCAAGGCCGATTTTCAATGTTCATGTTGACCCGAATTTTCTTAGCATCTAGTGAAGAGTCATGGCCAATAGTGAGTGTTTGGTGGGCCTCTTCCCGTCTCGCTAGACGATTCACGGGTCGGTTTCTGTAGGAATGGTTTACTGGTTCTCACCTTACAGGGCAATTCCATGTTGATTGGCGGAGATTGGTTCCTTTCGAGGTCTGGCTGGGTCCGAGGAGGCTTCTGCAGACCCGTCCAATGTGGCCTCATTTCCTGCACTCGTGGCAGAGCGCGTTGTGGAATTTGCAGTCGGAGCGGTAATGGTTGGCCCCGCAGCCAGCGCACGGGTGCTGGGACTTCGGGTATCATTCCCGATCGGACCGCAGGCAATGGACCTCTTCTTCGTCGCTGTCTGATGACGAAGAGAGGTCCTCATGGTGGGCCGTCGGTAGCTGCCCTTCTGCGTTAGGTGAAATTTCGCTGGCCAGTGGGTGTGCTGGAGCGCGATTTCGGCATAGCTGGGCAGCTGACTTCTTGGCTGCCTCTGTTAGCTTCAGCTATGGCGTCTTTAAGGGTGATGTCGCCCTTTGCCATTATTTTGCTCTTTACGTTTAGAGTGTCTCGCCCGAGGACTACTCGGTCTCTCAAGGCCTCTTCTAGGTCAGTGAAATCACAAAGGCCTCCCAAGTTCCGGAGGTCTGCAATGAAATCGGCGACGCTTTTTCCTTTCCGCTGGTTTCTTTGATAGAACTCATGTCATCTTACGAGCGTTGGAACAGTTGGTGCATAGTAGGCCCTTAGTAGCGGTTCGAGGATGTCCCAGTCCATGGCCTTCGCTTCTGCTGGTTTCGCTAATGCCTTAGCCATTTTGAAAACCGCCGGGCTGCAGTGCATTAGGAATACCGCCCGTTTCTTCCCAGGTGTGGCATCCTTCAGATTATTCGTTTCCAAAACATTTGAAAACGATCCATGTAGGACTCCCAGTCCTCTTGAGCTGGATCGAACGGAGCGGGTGGTACTACGCCGCCGGACATGGTTCCACCATTGTACGCTTCAGCCACGTGCTCAGTTGTCTTAGTTGGCTCTGATGTCATCCAATCCCATCCTCGTCGCCAGTGTTAAGTCTGGAGCATGGGTGCGAATGATGGAGATGAGCTGGTAGAAACAGTGAACTTCAAACTCTTTATTTACATGTTGTGACAGTTCTACTCAAGGGCTGCTGTAGCCTTCCTTATATAGGCAACTTATTAACTGTTCAGCCAATAGCAAACCTGGAGCGCTAGCTCTGTTAACCAATAGGAATGGCCTGTTAATGGCCAATCATATGCTCCTGAACGGACCAATCCGATTCTGCCATTAACAGCCAATCAGAAGTGCAGGGCCAGAACCCTTGCACTTGACTTCAAGCTCAATATACTTTATTGGTATTATTCATTCACAACAAGTACAGTATTATTATTAAGTATCAGTTCCATGTTTTTTTGAAGATTAAATGCACATGATCAATTTAAGCTTGAGATGTGTAAGATTGGTTTGGTAGATACTTATTGAATTAATCCGGACCAGCTCTACTCCATTCTGTTCTTTGGTTCATAGGCTCATTGTTGTGAATGAATAAATGTGTTAATAAAGATTATTAAGAGCTTGAAGAAAGTACAGGGTTCTAGCTCTGCACTTCTGATTGGCCGATAATAGCGACATCAGATTGGTCCGTTCAGGGGAATCTGATTGGCTATTAACGAGCCTCTCCTACTGGTTAACGGAGCTATCGCTCCCTGTGTTTCATTGCTTAAATACTTAAAAGTTTGCATATATAAAGGGGGCCATTTTAGCCATTAGGCTGAGCTGCTTCACTATGATAATAAAGAGTTTGAAGTTCACTGTCACCGTCTCGTCTCCATTCTTAGCGCCCATGCTCAGTACTTAACACTCATGATATACAATAATATACATAGACTGGTTATCTTCAGCTTTTAGTAAAGAGCTATTATTTATTCCTTGGCAATGGATATAATTCCCAAATTCTTTAGTTCCTTGTTGATTTAACCCCACTAGAGGTTACTGTTCATTACTTAAGAAATTTGAAAGATATTTAAAAAATCACTGGGTAGGTGTAAGGAAGTAACCTGATATCTATTCTAGCACAGATAATGGGATTGCCAGCAAAGCTTTTAATTCACCCCTATCCCCCACCGTCACTTAAGCTGGAAAGATGCATTTTATTTACTTTGTAAAAGTAATCACAGAGTCTTGAAAGGAAAACAAGCCAGAGTTGAATCAAACAGAAATGATTAAACATAAACATAATAGAAACAGCATGCCTCTTTCCTTCTAGCTTCTCTCATTCAGAAACAAAATGTTGAGGAAATATACATTGGATTAGGTGAAGAATCTTGAGTAGAAAATTGTAACATTAAAAAAAAATGGCCAAAAGATTGCAAAATGGAAATATTTGGACATCCAATTATGGACCAACTCTCCTGTTGTAAATACTTCAGAATATTTTCCAATATTACAGGATTAATAGAATAGGATACTTTATTGGCCAAGTGTGATTGGACACACAAGGAATTTGTCTTGATGTAAATACTCTCAGTATAGGTAAAGAAAAGATACATTCGTTAAGAATCAAGAATCATAAGCTACGACACTTAATTATAGTCATAGGTACAATAAGCAATCAAACTTACTAGGAAACAGTCAATAAAAATTGTAAATATACAAGTGACAAAGTTACAGTCATACAGTCACAAGTGGAAAGGATGCAGAGGTGGTATTCTGACCAGTTCTGGAGAACCAGTAGCTGAAATTTTGAATAGTTCAGAGAATCAGCAAATACCACACCTGGTGATAATGATAAATGTGTATAAACAATATAGATGTTCAGATGTGTAGACACATATGGAATAAGGAATCTGAATGCTCAATACATGAATCTCAACTAAACTTATTAATTGAACAAAAAATCTTTCTGTTGGATATTTGTGGGTGGTTAAGTTCTTCTAAATCACAAATCAAATCACTGAAAGTTAATGCAAGTCAATCCTGCACATTCTATGATCACAAAAACCCTAATATTACAAGTTTGGAAGGATAACTCTTCTCCAACAAGTATCTCATATCCTAAAGAACATAATTTCTCTTTCTATATTTGAACAAGCATGAGAGTGCCTGGAATTTTTCCTTACTTCAAGGGGGTGTGCATAAGCACACCAGGGTGGGTACCATCCCTGTCCCACTGTTCCCATTTATTTGTATTCATTTATTATGTATATACTTAGACCCAGGGGTGTTATACAGCAGGTTCGGATCAGTTCCGGAGAACTGGTAGCGGAAATTGTAAGTAATTGGGAGACCCAGCAAATCCCACCTCTGACTGGCCCAGCCACCCTCTATTCTCTGCTTCCTGAGTCTGGATCTTCTTTTGTTGCTCTGCACAGGAGAATGGAGCTGGAAAGTACGTTAGTCGGGTGGGGAGCTGAGGTGGTATTCAGTTCTGAAGAACCAGTGGAGGAAATTTTGAGTAGTTTGGAGAACCAGCCAAAACCACCTCTGACTGGCCCCACCCATATCTATTCTCTGCCTCCCATCGAGTCCCAGTGATCGGCTGGGTCTTTTTTTTGTTGCCCTGCACAGGAGAATGGAGCTGGAAAGCAGGTTAGTGGGGTGGGGATTTTGCAGTAATCTTCCCCTGCCACGCCCACCAAGCCACGCCTACAGAACCAGTAGTAAAAAAATTTGAATCCCACCAGTACTTATACCTGTTTATACTTATATATTTATATGTTATGTTCATACTTATACTTATTTTCTCATACATACTTGACAAACTAAACTTTTTTTTTTTTTTTAAAAAAGCTTCCTTTGGCATCAATGGAAGCCATTTACAGCATCACATTTTTCCATGGAGGGTTGCAACCAGGGTGCTTCAGCTCATCCCTTCTCTCCCTTTCCCCATCTGAAAAACTATTCCCTTGGGGGGGGGGCAAGTGCATGTGTTTGTGCATTTGTGTGTGTGAATAAAATGAGAGACAGTGAATAGACAGCGTGACTATCTTTAGTCTCAGAGAATGTAGACTATGACCCACCCTGATTGGTTGATGTATTCCTCATCCTTGTTGTGCTAATTGGCAGTTTTTCCTCAAGAAACAATTGTTTGTGGGAAGACATAACACTTGCCAGAAATCATTGATTTATTATTCTTCCTTGTGGATGTCCACATGATTTTAAGAGTGGCTTTTTCCTCTAGTTTGCACAGGATGTTTTTCTCTTCCAAGAGATTGTCCAGGGCAGCACCTTAGGCTATGCTCAGATATCAATCAAACAGAACAGAGCTGGAAGGGATGTTGGAGGTCATCTAGTCCAGCCCCCTACTCAAGCAGGAGACCCTATACCATTTCAGGCAGACAAGTGACTGTCCAGTCTCTTTGTAAAAACCTCCAGTGATGAAGCATGCACAACTTATGAAGGCAATCTGTTCCACTGATTAATTGTCCTTGCTGTTATGAAGTTTCTCCTTAATTCTAGGTTGCTTCTCTCCTTGGTTAGTTCATATCCATCCATATATTCTATTTCTATCCTAATTAAATTGTATTTTCTTCTGTGTACACATTTACGTAAAAAATAAGCAAACATATAGATAGTCATTAAGCAAATCTAGTCTACAAGGGTGGGATGTGGGTATAAAACATAAAATAAAATAAAACAATAAAAATGGTGGTTCCAACTGTGTTACTGAAAACCGACTGTTTCCTGCTTGTGTCTTGATGTATGAGAAAAGGAAATGGGGCTTCCATCTTGGCCTTTCCTATTCTCTCCACCCCCTTGATTGCATGTATGGGTCCAAAAAGTACAGACCATATATTAAACTTTAATTGCTGAACTATGGCTGAAGGCTAAATACCATTGACCACTGTGAAACTTAAAATGCATTTTCAGCTGGCAAGAATGATCATTAATTGAAAAGGTGTAAGGCCGAAGGTGTAAGGCCGAGGTGTAAGGCGGAAGAAAGAAAGGGGAACTTCTCCAGTGCTGATTTTCAGAACTGTGGTTGGTGACAGATCTCTTTTTTCCCCCTCTTAAATATCCCAAATTCTTCTCCAAATGGCAGCTCCAAGCCAAATATAAACTTCCTGTCAGTCGAGTAGATAACAGGCTGTTTGAGACCATAGGGGCTCTTTCCACAAAGCACGACTATTTTTACTAAGCCATGAGTGAGTAAATCAGTCATTTATAAACACATACCCAGGAGAACTTCTTCAGACTTTCTTACATTGGTGGTTGACAGAAGTGGTAAAATATTTAGATATGGTGTGCTAGTAAGATACAAATGACTACTTTTATCCAGAACAGGTAAACACTAATTCCAGAAAATGGAAATAATCATGCAATGCATCTATTGTTGGAAGTTAAAACCCACCCCTGTTCTAGGAAAATGAAATATTTTAGGATATATTAAAAAGGCAGAATATTTTCCCTAAAAAGAAAAGTAGAAATTCAGAAGCAGAAACTCAGCCCCATATTTTTGCTAATGGGCCATTACTCTGGCCTAGGTCAGCCTATTTTACCTAACAAAGATCTACTCCATGTAGTCCCAATAGGAATTTCCCAAATCCCTTTCATTACATCATCATCCAGCAAGGCTCAACCAAGCCTGGGACTCGGGACAGCCTACAGAGTTGTCCCTGCATGGCCCCATGGGAGTCTGACAACCAATCAGAATACAAGGTCAAATTCAAATCCCAACAGAGGGCATAAAACCCAGGGACTCTCAGCATCTCTGCCCTCTTTTCTTCACCCAAGGCATGTAATCCTGACCACCATTAAACCATCTTTCTAAGCAATCACCATGTTTCCAGTGTCTTTCTTCCCCACTTGGAATGGAACCCAGAAGGATATTTCTTCCAACAGTATGAATCATGTATGATCTTCGGGGGCAGGGCGGAATATCAACATCCAGGAAGCAGAAGGGAAAAAAAATATCTGCTTTAACCACACTTTGCTTGATCAACCATTTATTTTATCAGACAGTCCCACCTCTTGATGGTAGCTCGGTCTCAAGCCAATCACCTTGGAGAAGTACTGTCAAAAATGATTCCCAAATGTAACAATATGCAACCTACTATTCGGAAGCAAATACAAAACAATGTCATGGTTCTAAATTTTAAGAGGATGAAAAAGAAATATTGTGGACTAGAGGAAGCTTTTTTTATCATGCTGAATGGCATGATGAAAGACTAAATTGTTAATTATAGTGGCTGTCTGTCCTATTTTGTAGAGTTGTTCAGTGCAACTGTGACTTAAAGGGTGTTATTTTGTGAAAACACACTAACCCATCCTCTTTGGTACTCTTTTTTTTTTGTTACTGATGAATATTTATTCTGCATAAGTCAGATTGCATTTGTAAACCTTAATATCATAATCTAAGAAGGATATCAAGGATGGCAAGAAAGGTATTTATTTTCTTTATGGCTGTAATTTATATGTCATTCAATCCCCAGAATGGTTCTTACAAGCAATACCTAAAGGACAAAGTAAGATCAATAATCCAGAAATCAACATCCTCAGGGTCATATGATCAAAATTTGGACACTTGTGATCTCCTTTTGCAGCCTTCTGACAAGCCAAGTCAATGGAGCAGCCAGATTCACCTAACAACTGTGTTACTAACTTAAGAGTGTAGTGTTTCGTTTAACAACTATCAACTCATAAAACATTTTGTATATATATTTTATAGTTGACAACAGAAAGAATGGGGGAGGGGGGAGTTTCAAAGAGCAGGAAACAGTGTGGAATCGAAAGTACATTCCATTCATATTTTCTTCAAAGACTGATTAGATGGCTGAAGCTTCTGCTGCAAAAAAATCTAATTGGAGAGCATGATTGATGACTCTTGGCTGTGGACGTTTTTTTCGTTGGATGATACATCCAGAGGGGTGGGGGGGGGAAAGCAGGATCAAGGGTGATAGTAAATTACATATCTCAGGTTAGTGTCGGACTTAGAATACTAACTTCAAATAAGCCCTCTTTAGTTTTGGGAATGTGGCTTGAGGCTCATGATTTAATTGGAGTAACTGCCAGAATCCTGACAACAATGGTGAGAAAGGTCATAAAATGGGAATGGTCATAAAACTCACTTAACAATTGTCTCGTTTAGCAACAGAAATTTTGGGCTCCATTGTGGTCATAAGTTAAGGATTACCTGTATACAGAGAGAAAAAGGAAAACGATCCCTTATAGGGCAGGCTAAAAAAAAAATGGATATATTTAGCCTGGAGAAAAGAATAAATGGTGGAGACCAGAAAATGGAAGACATCTAGAAGGGCTGAGGGCAGGATTAGATCAAATGTGATTAGAATAGATTTTGGTTGAACCACAGCAGAATTTTGGTAATTGGGTCAGGCCTAGAGGTGGAGCCCTCACCTCACAATCAATCCTAGGTATGTTTCTGGGCACAATGGGAACATATCTGCTGAACAAAGCTTCGCATTGTTGCCAGGAAGGGCATCCAGCCATTAAACACTTTTCTAGCTCTATTCAGTTCCCACTCTATCCCACAAAGGATTATGGGGTCGTTCAATGATGATGATGAATAATAGAACCAATTACAAGTAGACTTTTGTTTATTACTGTTCTGTTTAATGACCATTCAAAATTATGATGGCGCTGAAAAAGTAATTTTGCAACCATCTCCCAAATCCCAGAATTGACATTCAGGTGCACTGCAACCAGTACACCTTTACAACGATCACTGCATCTCACAACAGGATTGTTGTTTGTGAGTTTCACAGTCAGCTACTGACAAGCAAAGCCAACGAAGAAGCCAGCAGTAAAATTACAAGTCATGGTCACCATGGGCAATTTTTTTCTTCATCACCACAGCAGAACTGATGTGTAGCACGGTTACTTAACAATCATATCACTTAGTGATGAAATCACTGGTTCTACATTGGAGCCATTAAATTAAGACTACCCATAGAGGAGCTGGGGAGGAGTTAAGTCCCTTGCTGGAAATCAGTGCTCTGAATCTAGTCATTCATCTAGTCATTCATTCAATTCATCTGTTCAGTCATTCTACTAATGGATTTTCTGCATTAAGTTCTAAGTTGGTCTTGGCAGCCTACATGTTTCTCTCTCTCTGCTGCTGGCTCTCTCTGCCCTTTGCTGGACATGACCTGCTTAAAGAAGCACCTTAATGATTGTGAAAGAACTACAATAAGCTCTCTTTAATATACTTACACCAAATATTTTTTTACTACAGGTTCTGTGGGCATGGCTTGGTAGGTGTGGCAAGGGAAGGATACTGTAAAATCTTCAGTTAGAGGTGATATTTGCCGGTTGTCCAGACTGCTCAAAATTTCCACTACCGGTTCTCCAGAACTGGTCAGAACCTGCTGAATACCACCTCTGGCTTACACCAAAGAAAAGACCTTTGTATTTTGCTCTAAATGAGAAGTCATTTTGGTTTGGTATAGAATGGCATTGTGAGCTCTTGTATAAAGGCCCAAGTAACTAATAAGGATAATAGTTTCTTTTTTAATGGCTTCCTTTTCATAAAAAGTTTGAGAACTGAAACCTGAACTAAACTCATATGGTTTTGCTTTAGATCTTGCTTGGCAACATCCAAATCCTCATATGTTGGGGCTACTTTTTAAAAGAAAAGGAGTTTTTTTTGGGGGGGGGGGGAAGGGAGGTGACCTGGTTGCTACTGGGTTAGTTCCTGATCTTTGCTCTGAAGCCACTCTTCAAAATTTATTTACTTCCCCTTTCAATCAGGAAATATGGTTTCAGCTATATGCTCACTGCAGTAAAATTCTATGAAACAAAATAATAAATACCGGGAACTAAGGGATAAAACAGAATTTGCTCTTTATTGGACATGCATGCATCCATTTCAACATTGCAATGCTTCCTATTTCCCTTTCAGATCCATCAAATTTCTCGCCTTCAGCAAACTAAATGGAATAACTATGTATTTAAGTGGCCAAAGGCTGCTGTGATACACCTACTTGAGTTATTTCAAATGCCCCAGAAGAGTGATAGCTATATGGCTCGAGAGATTTCCTCTGAAAGCAGAGTACAAATTAGAGCTGTAAGATAAAGCAGAAATATAATAACTAAACAAGTATATAAGGACTGCCTATAAGTTTAAGAATGTTCATATGAAGAAGGGGGAGAGTACAAGTAGTTCTTGACTTAAGAGCACAGTTGAGCCCAAAATTTCTTTTGTTAAAGAAATTTTCAGTTTTTAAGTGAATTTTGCTCCATTTTACTGTCTTGCCCATACGAACCAGTTGCCAAGCCTCTCAATTTTTGATCACATAACCCTGGGGATGCTGCAAAGGTCATAAGTGTGAAAAACGGTCACTTTTTCTGTTGTGGAGTGGCGGAATAACCTGAGGTGAACATGGAGCGAACTTCAGCTTTTACTTTATTTAACAATAAAGGGTTGCTGCAGCTGCCGCGCTAACAAGGCAGCCAGCTGGCAAACAACAGCTGATGTCATTTGACAGCTCTCTTTTATAGCCAGCTGTCAAACGGCATCCGCCAATAGGAACGGTCCATGTTCCCACTGGAAACACGGACTGGAGTGAAGACTTCAGCTCAGTCTTTTCTGAATGCCACACTCCTTTCCCCCGGAACGGAGCATGCGTAGTTCTTCAGATAACTCGGGCGCTTGCACAGGCAGCCAGATCTAGGTTCTGATGAAGCTGCTGCTGGAAGGAACTTTTCTGCTTGTTGGGCAACTTCTAGTGCCGACGAAGCTGGTGTCTCAGCTTCAGGCATCTCTGGGCGAGGGACAGATGGCTGCTCAGGTAGGCTTGCGTTCCTGTCAGATTCGCCGGTGGTTTCTCTGTTGCCAGAACATCTTGAGGGCCATCTGCAGATGAACTCCAACACCTTCTAAGTTGATCGAAATGGTGGCACCAGATGCGCCCATCTTGCAGTTGGACCCTGTAAGACTTAGGACCAGTTACCGCCACAATCTGCCCAGGCATCCACAAAGGGTGTCCCACATAATTCTGGGCATAGACCTGATCATTTTCAGTGAACTCCCTTGCCTGGCTATTTGATCCTAGGGGTGTGATTGGGGCATAATATGGATGGAGTCTGTTTAAAGTAGTCCTCAGACGTCTACCCATGAAAAGTTCAGCCGGGGACCTATTAGTGGTGGCACAGGGAGTCGTGTGCTGGGTTAGAAGATACTTAGCAAGCCTAGAGTGCCAATCTATGGGCCCAAGCCTTTCCAGGACCTCCTTAGCAGATCTGATTGCTCTTTCAGCCAGGCCATTACTGGCAGGATGGAAAGGAGCTGTAAATGTGTGCCTGATTCCCAGGTTAGCTAGGAAGACCTCAAACTCACAGGAAGTAAACTGGGGGCCATTATCAGACACGATAGTGTCAGGGAGGCCATGGGTAGTGAATATCCTTGATAGAGCCTTAGTGATGGCTTCTGAAGTTGTGGTGGTCATCAAGGTCAGCTCTACCCATTTAGAAAAAGAATCAACCATCACCAGGAATGTACGCCCAAGAAAGGGGCCAGCCAGATCAATATGCACCCGGGACCAAGGGGTCCCAGAATCTTCCCACCTTCCTGGAGTGGATGTGGGTGGAACAGGTCTGGTAACTTGGCATGGCTGACAAGCATTCACCCAACTTGTAATCTGAGCATCCATGCCTGGCCACCATACATAACTGCGAGCTAGGGCTTTCATTCTGACAATGCCGGGATGCCCTTCATTCAGGACCTTTAAAACTGAGGTTTGCAACTTGGAAGGGATAACTACCCTAGTTCCCCAAAGTAAACAGCCTTGCAAAGAAGACAAGTTTTGAAAGGCAAGTTTTGAAAGGCACGAATTCAGGGGCATAAGGAATTGCAGGCCACTCCCTTTCCACCCAGCCAAGGACTTGGGCGATTACCTTGTCGCTGGCAGAGTGGGCAGCAATATCAAGGGCAGTGATGGGAAGTTTGAGATCATTGATCAGGAACACAGCATTAGTTAGTGTAGGATCCTCCACAGGAACAGGCAGGGGGCAGCGACTAAGAGCATCAGTGTGGCAGAGACTCTTGCCAGCTCGATGAATCAGTGTATAGGAATAGACAGCCAGAAATAAAATCCACCTGGTCATCCTTGGAAACAAAATCTGAGTAGTTTGCCTATCACCTGACAGAAGGCCTAACAGAGGCTTGTGATCCGTAACCAACTCGAAATAGTGTCCATATAGAAACTCATGGAATTTTTTGATAGAAGCAACTGCAGCCAAAGCCTCCTTGTCAATTTGGCTGTAGTTGCGCTCAGCTGGGGAAAAAGTTCTGGAGAAAAAGGCAATGGGTGCCTCAGAACCATTAGGCAGTCTATGACTTAAAACGGCACCTATGCCAAAAGGAGAAGCATCTGCTACTAAAACTAAAGGTAAATGCTCATTAAATTGGATCAGAACAGCATCGGATGTGAGCAATGATTTAACTGCATGGAAAGCATGGGCTTCCTTAGGTCCCCAGTGCCAGGGGGATTGCTTATCCAAGAGTCTGTGCAGAGGCTCTGCAACGGAAGCTTTATGTGGCAAAAATGAAGCGTAAAAGTTAAGAAGTCCTAAAAAGGCCTGGAGCTCCGTTTTCTAAGTTGGTGTGGGTGCCTTGTGAATAGCCCTTACTTTGGATTCGATTGGGTGAGTACCAGAGGTGTCAATTCTGTATCCCCAAAATTCTACCTGTGGGGTGGCAATAGTGCACTTCTCTTTTTTTAGCTTAAGACCATGCTTCCTGAAATGATCGAGGATTCCTCTGACTCTTTCCAGTAATTGAGACTTGTCAGGGGCAGATATTAAAATGTCATCAAAATACAGAATTACACCTGGTAATCCTTGAAGAAGTCTTTCCATTAAAGATTGGAAAATCCCTGGGGCCACACTTATGCCAAATTGGAGGCACCTACATTTAAAAGCGCCCCTGTGCATTACAATAGTTTGTAGTTCAGTGACTGTGTCATCAACAGGAAACTGTTGATAGGCCTGTGACATGTCTAATTTCGTGAAAATGGTTCCTGGCTCAAAAGAATGTGGTAGGTGCTGGATAACAGGGACTAGATAAGCGCCAATTTGTAACGATTTATTCAATGATGTCTTGTAATCTGCGCAGATTCTTATGCTACCATCTTTCTTCAGGGGTATCACTATTGGGGTTTCCCATTTTGCGAAGTCCACAGGCTCTAATACACCCTGTTTAATTAATTTATCAAGCTCCATGTCTAATTTGGGGTAGATTGCAAAAGGTACCCTTCAAGGCTTTAAATGGATTGGTACTGCCTGAGGGTCCTAGTTGAAAGATATTGGGGTTCCTGAATAACAGTCCAGCCCCTCGCTAAACACATCAACATAGTCATTAGACAAGGTGTCCACTTCAGCATTTGTAATAATAGAATTAAGTATGCATATATCATTGTATAATTTCTGTCATATTTGTATGTAAAGATGATGACCCGGAAATATGTTGTCCACCAAAAAGAGATTTTTGTTTTTAATGTGAAAACTGAATAAAGTTTGTTTAAAAAAAAAAAGAGTCAAGAATCATAAAGTACAACACTTAATGATAGTCATAGGGTACAATAAGCAATCTATACTATAATACTAGGAAACAGTCAATATAAATCGTAAGGATACAAACGACAAGGTTACAGTCACATAGTCATAAGTGGGAAGAGATGGGTAAAAGGAAGGATGGGAGGATTAAGAGTAATAGTAATGTAGACTTAGTAAATAGTTTGACAATGTTGAGGGAATTATTTGTTTAGCAGAGTGATGGCATTCGGGGAAAAACTGTTCTTGTGTCTATTTGTTCCTGGTTGTTCTTTTTTTAAAAAAAAACAAATTTTATTAATTTTACAAAAAACAATACACAATCCAGGCATAACAACTTGAAAAATCTTTTCTAAAAAAAAAAAAAAAAAAAATTAAAGAAGAAAGCCAATAGAACATATAAAATAACTCCAAATTGTAATATCAATATTTACATTATCTATTTAACTTCATATCTTATCCAGACTTCTCCTTTTATCCAAATTATATTTCTTGCTTATTAAAATTTTATTGCCTTTCATAAACATACAAAACACAAAACACAAACAAAACTAAAACATCTTTTCTGAAGGCTGCCTGATCCCGGTTGTTCTTCAAAGCCATTCCCCTAATTGAAGTCCCAGCTGTGCATAGAACCCCCTCCAAGATCTTTATGGAACTAATGTTACTTTTTACAGGTCCAGGTGAAAAAGGAAGAAGCTATTCTTGAATGAATGGAACTACCTCAGAAAGTACATTATGGTGCCCTCTGCTGGTTATAAGAGATTAAAACCTCAGCTAGGGAGTTGAGCAGCGGAGGGGTTGTGTAGTGTACAAAGCAGAAAACAGAGCTCGGAAGTGAAATTAAGCAACAGTCAAGGAACTTTGTCAATAAAACTGGGCAAGGCTTGAAAATTGTAATTGCATACCAGGGAGGACTATCTCATTCTTAGCAGACCTTGCACTAACTGTCAGCCTGCACATGTAACTAGTTCAAGATGGTGAAACAGAAGCCGTTGGGAGGGGGAGGAGGAAACCAGGAACTGAGACTTTTCCAAGTTTTTTGATTTCCTCACCACAAGGAAAAAAAGGGGTTTGTAGTAGGTTTGCATAGGCTGGCAAGTCAAAAACCCTCCCTCTCCATGTTTCATGACAACTAAAGAGAAGAAAGGGAAATGTACCATGTTCCAAAAGTTTTATTATTTTGATACTGAACATTCTGAAATTCACAGAGAGGGGGAGAGAAAGAAAGAGGGATAGAAAGAAGTATTTGAGAAGAGGACACCATGGACTGTGCTGCCCACTTATATTTTTGGCTGATCATGGCTCAGCTGCTTCAAAAGCTTTGATAATAAGGGGATGCAAAGGCATAATTGTTAGGGTTGTGCTGAGCACACTTTTAAAATGATCGGAAAGGAAGAATTTGGAGTTTGCACAACCTACTGATTAAAGCACCTCATCTTTTTCCAAGCTTCTATGCCAGCTACAAACAGTTGACTCATTAAAGTTAGTGCATCTGCAATGCTTTCTCAACTGAAGATTGACAAAAGATGTGTCTGAACAGACTAATCCAGCCGTTTCCTGTGTGTATGTGTGAGAGAGAATGAGTAGGTAGTGTTATGTCTACCAAATGCAGTGTGGTGTTTTGTTTTGTTTTTTTAAATAAAACTTTATTTTGTAGGTATGTGAGAGTGGTGCTTTTGTTAGGTTGAGTGGCTGTATTTTTTAATATAATTGTTCCTTTCCCTTTTTTATTCTGTGTTTTTTCATTTTCTTTCTAAAACTAGAAAGAAAGAAAGAAAAAGAAAAAAAGAAAAAGAAAAAAACTTTCAACTTAACAAAAGAACTTCCACACTCACACAAACACACAATTATCAGAAAAGGGGAAAGCTATATATCTTGCAGATTAATCAAATTGCAAAGAATTTTTTAAATTTATTTTAAGGAAAAAATTTAAAGTGAATGGTTCTCTAACATTACAAAATATTATAAAAAGTGGCACAAAATTATACTAAGTGATTTGATTAGTGGATAGAATGGCCTTTTCAAAAATGGATGCTACTTGGATTATAGTACTACTTTTCAATTTTTCAAAATAATTACCTTAGCCATATCCAAGGCCCTAAAACTGTCCTTCCTCAAAAATGGTCATAATCTAAAATTTTGGAGTGTAATTTAACATAATACTAACATCTTTAACATTAAAATATTTCTAAAATAAATAAAACATGAAAAAAGCTTAAAATATTCCCTATAAATCTCGTTAGTTATCTAAAAGATGCCAATAAACCACGATACCAAATCATAAAACTTAACAATCCTGTAATGTTTTCCCCCCCAAAACCAGTGTTGTGATGGCAGCCAAGCCATTTCTCTACAAGTGTAACACCACACATATGTATGAAGAATAGAATTAGTGGCAAAATAGAATTAATGACAAAAACAGGAAGATCCTGAAAATACCTACAACATTTTTGATCTGTCAACACTGGGGAAAAAAAAACATCAATGCATAATTGCTTAAGAGGTAAAAAGAATATACCAGTAGAAGAAACAAAAACCAAGCCAGGTATTCTGAGATTTTGCAGAAGAAGGCAACTCCACCTATGCTTGGGGCAAGCTTATTCTAGCATATACATGATATTAGATATTACTTAAACTGTTAAGTTTGAGCATGGGTGAGAAAGAATGGAGACAAGTTTCTGAACGGTGAATTTCAGCTCTTTATTTACATCGTGACTTGCTCATTTAATATCAGTAAAAACCCGCCTTATATAGGCAAACCTTGTAATGTTTAACCAATAACAAGCTAGGAACGCTAGCTTTTATAACCAATAAGAACTCTCTGTTAAGGGCCAATCGGATTCCCCGGAACAGGCCAATCCGGTCCGGCCACTTAACAGCCAATCAGAAGTGCAGGGCCAGAACCCTGCACTTTCTCCAAGCTCACACTTTATTAATTATATTACATACACAACACCCCTTCCCCCTGGTTCCTTAGTTTAGGGCGCAGTTACATAGTCCCTTAAATAGGAGGGTTGTCTTTTTAGTCTCTTTGATTTTCGTTGTATCGGCTGGTTGCAATCTCTCTGAGGTAGATCGTTGTCTGGCAGTGGGGCTGTCTCTGGTTCAGAGTTCACTTCTATGTCGTTGCCCACATTTTCCTAGATTCCCTGAGGTGCAGACGTTTCTCCCTCCAGCTCCACTTCCTGAGTTTCAATTAAATCGTCGTTTCCTTTGAACGGGTTCCCTTGGGCTTCATCTTCTTCTGTACCTCCCCCGCCCTCAGTTTGGTCATAGGGGAGTTGTGAATTGGCCGCTGCAAGCCGCGACCGTAATTGGTCGATATGCCGTTTCCAAAGTTTATCGTCAAGGCATTGCACGAGGTAGGATCTAGGGCCAGTTACACGTACTACTGTCGCTTCCACCCACAACGGGTCGCCCGATAGGTTTCTTGCATAAACCAGGTCTCCTACCTGGAAGGTGCGACAGTGGCCGCTGGATCCTAGTGATTTCTCTGGTTCATACACAGGGTGCAACAGGTCAAGGTGGGAGTGGAGCTTTCGTCCCATTAACAGTTCAGCGGGAGTTGTGTTGGTGACGCTATGTGGGGTGATGTGTTGCAAGAAGAGGATTTGGTTGACCTTGTCGTCAATGTTGTCGTAGTCTACCTTTTGCAAGGTTTTCTTCACAAATTGAACCATGCATTCTGCTCGGCCATTGCTCGCAGGGTGCGCAGGCGAGGTGAGCGCATGGCAGATGCCGCAGTCAGCAAGGTACTGCTCGAATGCTAGTGCAGTAAATTGTGGCCCGTTATTGGATACCAGGACGTCTGGTTATCCATGGGTTGCAAAGAGTCTGTTTAGAATCTTGATGACCGCCTCGGAGGTCGTAGTCGTCATGCGATGAATTTCGAGCCAATTGGAGTAGGCATCGACGGTAAGCAGGAAGGTGTGGCCCTTAGTTGGCACCGCGAAATCCAGGTGAATTCGGGACCAGGGTCCACGTGGTGTCTCCCATTCAGTAGGCATGGCTTTTGGTGGGGCGTTGCTGACTTCTTGGCATTTGGGACAAGCTTTAACCCACTGTTCGATTTGCTTGTCAATGCCCGGCCAACATGCGTAGCTTCGCGCAAGGGCTTTCATTCGCACGATGCCAGGGTGACCATCGTGCAAAGTTCTCAGCAGCGCTTTTTGGAGCCGTTCTGGAATAACGACTCTATTGCCCCAGATAACACAGCCTTTCTGGGAGAAGAGTTCGGTCTGTCGAGTTTTGAATGGTGTGAAGTCATCTGATAACTGGTTCAATGGCCATCCACGTTTTACCCAGCCTAGGATTCGTGCTAGGGTGTGGTCGCGTTTGGTTTCTCTCGCGATATCTCGGGCGGTAAGTGGCGGCGAATTGAGCGCTTCGATTTGTAACGTGGTTACCGTTGGTGACGGTTCATCGAGAGTCTCTGGAAGCAGTGCTTGGCTCAATGCGTCGGCGTGGGGAATGGCTTTCCCCGGGCGGTATTGCAGCTGATAGTTATAAGCAGCTAAGAATTCTGACCATCGAGTCATCCTAGGGGATAATATGTAGGGAGTCGGCTTATCTCTGGCTATTATCCCCAACAAAGGCTTGTGGTCAATCACAATAGTAAAAACTCTACCATACACGTATTCGTGAAATCTTCTCACAGCTGAGACAATTGCGAGGGCTTCTTTATCAATTTGTCCATAGTTCCGCTCCGCTTTTGAAAGAGTCTTTGAAAAATATGCAACAGGGGCTTCGTTCCCATTAGGCAGTACGTGGCTCAAAATGGCGCCCACCCCGAAAGGCGATGCATCACAGGTTATAACTAACGGCAAAGTCTCATTATACTGCATGAGTACAGAGTCAGAAGTGAGCAGTTTTTTAACTTTTCGGAATGCCTGTTCTTCACAGTAACCCCATAACCAATTTGCTCTTTTATCTAACAATCGGTGTCAGGGTTCAGCGACAGTTGCTTTGTGCGGTAAAAATACATTATAAAAATTGATGAGGCCTAGGAATGCCTGGAGATCGGCCTTGTTTCGTGGCCTGGGAGCGTTTTTGATCGCTTTTAATTTACTTTCGGTAGGGTGAATGCCCTGGCTATCAATCAGGTACCCTAAAATCTCAACACTGTCAGTACACAATTTACATTTGTTTTTTTTAACCTTAAGACCGGCCTCTTGGAATTTTTTTAGGACTGATTTTAACCGGTCCTGTAAGATTTTTTTTTGTAGGGGCTGCAATTAATACATCGTCAAAATAGGGGACCATGCCCTTAATCCCTTGCAATAACCTTTTCATAAGGCTCTGAAAAATCCCCAGGGCTACACTTACTCCGAATTGCAACCGGGTACATTTAAAGGCAACTCAGTGTGTCACAATAGTTTGGGTCTGTGCCGTTTTTTCATCTACTGGTAATTGCTGATATGCCTGAGCTAAATCCAATTTAGCAAAAACTTTCCCGCCCTCCAGGGAATGGAGGAGGTGCTGCACCACCGGAATTGGATACGCGTTCTGCTACAGGGCGTGGTTCAAAGTGGCCCGGTAGTCCCCACAAATTCGGATTGACCCATCTGGCTTAATGGGTGTTACAATAGGGGTTTTCCACAGGGAGTGATCGATGGGCTCCAAACCCCCTGATCTATCAGTTTGTCGAGTTGTTCGTCGATTTTCGATTTTAAGGCAAACGGAACTCGACGGGGCTTTAGGCGAATGGGAGCTATTTTCGGATCTAAGCTGAATGAGATCGGGGTCCCCTTGTACTCGCCTAAGCTGTCCGTGAAGATGTCCCTGAACTCAGAAATAAGGTCTTCCTCCCAGTCACAGCCACCGACTTGGTTTACGCCGGCCACTTCAATGCCGAGTGGCGCGAACCATTGGAGGCCCAGTAGGCTAGGCCTATCTCTATCGATGACTGTTAAAAGTAAGTATGCTGTGTGCTTCTTGAAGGAGACTCGGACTCGGCAGGACCCGACGACGGGGATTCGATTCCCCTGGTAGTCCTTGAGGATGAGGCATTGGAAACGGAGTTCTTGGCGTTGAATTGTGGGGATGAGTTGCTTGAGTATCTTCCAAGACACCATCGAGAGGGATGATCCCGAGTCGACCTCCATGCGGCAAGGCTGGTTCTCGATGGCTACCATGACTCGGATTTTCTTAGTGGCCAAGGCTGAGGCGTGACCAATAGTAATAGTATGGTGAGCCTCTTCTCTTTGTAAAGCTCGATTTCTGATAGCTGATAGCTCAGGGGGTGTTGGACAAGCTGATAGCACAGGGGGTGTTGGAGCCCATTGAGTAGTTTACTGGCTCTCGCCTTACAGGATGGTTTCCTGTCGATTGGCGATAGTTAGCCCCTTTTGAGGCCTGGCTGGGTCTTGGCAAGCTGCGGCAGACCTGTCCAATGTGACCTCATTTCCCGCACTCATGGCAGAGTGTGTCGCGGAATTTGCATTCGGATCTGTCATGGTTGGCTCCACAGCCAGCGCAAGGGCGTAAGGGCTTCGGGTGAGGGTCCCGGTCAGACCACAGTCGATGGACCCCTTCTTCGTCGCTGTCTGACGATGAAGAGAGGTCCTCGTGGTGCGTTGTCGCGAGCTGCCCTTCTGAACTAGGTGAGATTTCGCTGGCCGGTGGTGGTACCAGAGTGCGGTTTCGGCGTAGTTGTGCAGCCGACTTCTTGGTTGCTTGCACTGCGGTAGCATCGGCGATGGTGTCGGCAAGGCTGATGTCGCCTTTCGCCATCAGCTTGCTTTGGACGCCTAGCAATCCCAGAACTATGCGATCTCTTAGTGCTTCTTCAAGATCGGTGAATCCGTAGCGGCCTCCCAAATTTCGGAGGTCTGCTATGAAGTCGGCCATGCTTTCTCCTTTTCGCTGGCTTCTTTGATAAAACTCGTGGCGTCTCACAAGCGTAGGCACGGTCGGAGCGTAGTGGTCTCGCAGGATAGGTTCGAGGTCGTCCCAATCCATGGCCTTCACTTCTCGGGGTTTGGCTAGTGCTTTAGCCATCTTAAATACAGTTGGACCACAATGCGTTAGGAACACCGCCGGTTTCTTTCCTGGTGTGGCGTCCTTTAAATTGTTCGTCTCTAGGAACATTTGGAAGCGATCCATGTAGGACTCCCAGTTCTCTTGGGTTGGATCGAAGGAACGGGTGGTACGATGCCGCCGGACATGGTTCCGTTGTTGGCGTCGTCTGTCACGTGCTCAGTGTTCTTTGAAGTTTCGTTGGTTCAGATGTCTCCAAATCCCACCCTCGTCGCCAGTGTTAAGTTTGAGCATGGGCGAGAAAGAATGGAGACAAGTTTCTGAACGGTGAACTTCAGCTCTTTATTTACATCGTGACTTGCTCATTTAATATCAGTAAAAACCCGCCTTATATAGGCAAACCTTGTAGCGTTTAACCAATATCAAACTAGGAACGCTAGCTTTTATAACCAATAAGAACTCTTTGTTAAGGGCCAATCGGATTCCCCGGAACAGGCCAATCCGGTCCGGCCACTTAACAGCCAATCAGAAGTGCAGGGCCAGAACCCTGCACTTACTCCAAGCTCACACTTATTAATTATATTGTATACACAACATAAACAGCAGTGTATGTCTTAGACTCCCAAAATGTACTTGGAGTTTAACATCTGTTTATTATCAAGTAATAAGAGCAATTATTCAAACTTTTATCTTAAAGAATGAAGGGGAAAAATCCATAGGATTTATGGATGTTAATGTAAATGAATAGTTCGGGTATACGGGTACATAATTTACATAGAGCTATATTAGAGAAATGTGTGAAAATTCTTCATCTGGGAATAAATGAATTTGAGGCATTATCCTAATGAGTTATCCAAATACATTGGAAGCTGGGTTTTTTAAAATATTTTTTTCTGTTAAGAAAGAGTGCTTACTTTTAAACACTGGGTATTGATGAAATAATAAATATCTGGGAAAATCACATGATAATATGTGGAGTTTCTGCATATGTCACTTTTAGTGTAAATGTTTGGTAGTGCTTGGCATCAAACTGACAATATCTTCAGATTTGTTTTAAGGAAGAAGATTTGGAGATCTTTCAAATGCAATGAAGAAAGATAGGGATGAACAGCTGTTTTGACTAAGCTGCATGTAACTGGAACACCACTTCCTTGTGAATCAAAATGTGGGTGAGCCAGAAATATACATTTTAATGATTCACTGGAAAATCAGTTTTGGAGAAATAGGTTTATCTAATTTAGTAATTTCAGCATGCTTGTTCTTTTGGTTTCTAGTTCCTGAACATGGTGTACTTCAAAAGTATGGGGCCATAATTCCCAAAATCTTGGATGTGGTGATCACCATATATCTTGGCAACTTTAAGACTTTAACTCTCAGAATTCCCCTGCTAGTCATGTCTTAAAATTTCCAAAGTTAGACACCCCTTATCTGGAGAGTGTCATAAAAGCTGTGGTGGCGCAGTGGTTAGAAGGCAGTATTACAGGCTAACTCTGCCCACTGCGAGGGGTTTGATCCGGACTGGCTCAAGGTTGACTCAGTCTTCCATCCTTTCATCCTTCCAAGGTCAGTGAAATGACTCAGATTGTTGGGGACAATATGCTGACTCTGTATACCAGGAGTGTCAAAATCAAGGCCCATGGGCTGGATCAGGCCTGCAGGGTGCTTCAATCTATAGAAGACTTTTCTGATTATCTTTGTTGCTAATTTGTGGATTTTGTCTCTCAGATCTGGTACTTATTTCAAGCACTTATTACAGGGGGAAAACACACCTTCCCAAGAGATGGTGCAGGATTTCCTGTTTCTGCACTGAAATTGAATAGTCTGTAAAGAGCTAGTAGTCACTAAAGGAGATACCATGGAAAGGGAGGCGTTGTAGTTTTCCCAAATTCTCTGGTTAAATGTTTTCTTTGCAAATGTATAGATGAAAAAATAAACTATATGCAGTGTATTTTCTCAGAAAAAGTGGGTGTGGAGAGGGGTGTGTTAGGGATAGCCAAGGTCATGTACTTCTAAGCCATGATTTAGAAACCAGAGGAGTTAGGTTCATGCTACATGATAAGGTAAAACAAGCACTTCTCATTTTAGTGAAAAGTGTGAAGAGAGAGATTTCCAAGTCAGGCCTTCACTTAACCTGCTTTTATTTTTCTTTCCTAATTATATATTCAGGCACACAAATGTGCACAGATACTCAAAGGATTTGATTGTAGAAGTCCCTGGAAAGGACCCAGCCACAATATAGACTGAAGCAGCGTACTAAAAGACATAAACTGAAGCAATCTCGAATAGTTTCAAAACATAAACATAAACCTGTATGCCGGAGAGCTAGGGTACAATAAAATAGTATATCTTCAGCGTTCCAGGTGCCTTCAGCATTTAGTCATGTTGGTCACATGACCACGGAGATGTCTTTGGACAACGCTGGGTCTTTGGCTTTGTAACGGAGGTGAGCATTGTCCCCTGGAGCTGGAAACAACGAGCATGTATGTGTGAGGGGAACCTTTACCTTTACTTTTGAATGTTGGCAACCAAAAACTTCCCTTCTCTTTAATGCAAGCTTCAGAAATCTGAACTAGTCAAAATTGATAGTCTTAACATGAGCTTCAGTATATTGCTGAATATTCAATTTCCAATGAGGTTCAAATATATAAAATATGATTTACTGTACTAATTTAAACCTAATATGTGCTATGTATTCATGAAATGGATTTACAGCAATCTGCCCCAATTGAGTGGCAACCCAAGAGGGAGAAAAAGAAAGATGCATGCACACACACATACACACACATCAATCATTTGGCTGGAGAAATGTAGGTTACACTTTTCTGTGTTCATGTTTGTCATTTTGTCATCAAAAATCCAGTGAATGTCAAAGAGTCCTTGGGTGTCAAACATCATGTGTGGTCTTAGATCTTAAATACATTTCAGAAAACAGTAAAAAAGCGCCAATATGTAGTACCCAAGTTTTGCAAAATTGGGATCACCAGCCATAGAGAATTAATTAAAATCTTTAATTAAGCAATTAAGAGCAAATAGGTTTTCTTAAATAATGTTTATTGAATCAGAAGGAAATCAAAATGTACAAGTATTTAAAATTCAGGTGCTAGTTTAAATTATAACATTAGTCTTACTGTTCCTTACTTTTACAATAATGAATAGAATGTATTTGTATGTGTAGCACAGATGTGCCATAAAAAGTTCCTACCACAGAATGTTTGTAAATCAGTTATAATTTGCATTTGTTCTTTTAATCCATTTTTTTAAAAAACCATGTCATTGTAAACCTAACAATCTCATCTTCCCCTGCATAACAATACACAAATTATATTAATAACACAGAAGTAAATATGTCCTTTAGGTTAGTAATAAAAGGCCTCCATATTGCCCCCTTGTGTTGGATTCTGATTAATACTTTAATTACGTACTTTTGAGAAGCAAACTTCTTGCATTTCATTACACGAAGACAGAAATAGATGAGAATTAGTGAGAAATTCTGTAAAGTTCAGCTTTTTCAATAGAATTACAGGTAGACTCACAACCATTGTTTGACAACCATTTGCAGTTACAATGATGCTGAAAAAAAGCGAGTTTTAACCAGTCCTTGAACTTATGACCACCATGTGACAATGCAGTCACATGATCAAAATCCAGACACTTAGCAATTGGCATATAATCACAATGGGTGCAGTGTCCCAGTGTCACATGATCACCATTTGCAACCTTCCGGCAAAATCAAATGGGGAAAGCCAGATTGGCTTAACAACTATGGCAGAAAAGTTCATAAAATCGTGCATGAAACTCACTTAACAAGCAGATCACTTAATGATGGGAATTCTGTCTCAGTTGTAGTTGTAACTACCTGAAATCACTTGAAAGCCAATTTCAAAAATGCCTTTAAAAAAATTATGAATACAGCCCTGGTATTCAGGATCAACAGTGGGCCATTGGTTTTAACCCACTGTTGTACGTTGGTGTGTTTTGAAAATAGTTTAGTTTACAACTTGCAATGGAGGTTTTTTTTTGGGGGGGAGGGTTGTTTTATCCTTTTCCCTGGCAAATGGTACCCTTTAAAGAGGATTTCCCCCTGATTCTATACAGGTAGTCCTAGACTTACAACAATTCATTTAGTGACTGTTCAAAGTTACAATGGCATTGAAAAAATATGACTTACTCAGCAGTGGGATCCTACCTGTTCTACTACCAGTTTGGTGATCGCATGTGTGCACCCAGCTTTCCCCACACCAGCTGAGGCCTGCAGCGTCAATCAGCTGAGAGGATAAAGAAGAGAAAAGCACAGGGGCGGATGGGAGGGCTGATCCTGTGCTTTTCTCTTCTTTATCCTCTCAGCTGATCGTTGGTGGCTTTTTTTCTCTTCTCAGCTGATCGGCGGTGGCTTTTTTCTCTTCTCAGTGGATCGTCAGAGGCTTCTTTTACTACCAGTTCAGCCGAACCAGTAGGAATTTTTGTTACTGGTTCAGCTGAACCGGGCCTAACCAGTAGCATACCACCACTGGACTTACTGTATGACCGTTTTTCACAGTTATGACCTTTGCAGCATCCCCATGGTCACATGATCAAAATTCAGATGCCTGACAACTGGTTCATACTTATAACCATTGTCCCAAGGTCATGTGGTCACCTTTTGCAACCTTCTGACAAGCAAAGTCAATGGGGAAGCCAGATTCGCTTAACAACCAGTTTAGTAACTTATCTACCACAGTGATTCACTTAACAACATTGGCAAGAAAGATTGTAGAATGGGGCAAAACTCACTTAACAAATGTCTCACTTAACAATGGAAATGTAGGGCTCAGTTGTGGTTGAAAGTCGAGGACTACCTATAATGTACATCTAACCAAAAGCATTTTAATCTCATCCTTTTCTTATTGTCTATTGCAACCCTAAACAAGCCTACTCAGATATAAACCCCCACTGTCCACTGAGCCTTACATTATATTCTCTTTATAACTGCAGCCTTAGAAAGCTTTCATACTCTGATCAATTGCTCTCCATACTTGCATTTGCAAACACCACATAATACTGAACAATGGCTCGTCTCGTTATCGACTATCCTGAGTGTGGATTGTTATCTGATAAAACTACCAATAAGGGTGGCCTAGAAAAGGAGATATGAAAGTGTGTCTTGAAATATGCTTTCAAACCATCATTTGCCTTAAGTCTGTGGTGTGATCCATGCCGCTGTCAGACCAATGTAAGCAACACTCTTTTGTCTGTATTAACTCATCCATGAAAGCTATTCTTAGCTTGCCAATTAACATCTCATTTTGTTCTCTTTAAGTATCTTTAGGTTTTAATGCCAGTACATGTTACCCAGTTGATTCCCTTTAACATGGTTTGATTGAAGTTGGTTTACTGTCAGCTCTTTGAAGACAGGTTAGAACAGGAAGCCAACTCCACAAGTTTTATTGAAACTTTATTTACTGACCTAGGGCAAAGTCAGAGAATTTTGAATGCCTGACTGAGTTTTCTCTTCTCTCTTTGTTAGACTTTAGTGAATTAAGGAGCCAAACTAAAATTCTTTCTACTATATTCCACTTTTGTTGGGTTTAAAACATGTATGTTAACATGTTGTAGCTATCTTTGTATATAGTTTCTCCAAGGTTATCGCTGAGAAAGTACATTCGCACTTTCTACACTTCGAGAGAGGCTTATAAGAATATTTATCTCCACATTAGCACCACTGTTTTATAATAAACCACAATATTCTGTCTAAGATTAAAATTAACCCCAGATTATCCATGTTCTCACAGAGCAGGGAAACTGAATTTATGTTTTGTAAATTACTGCAAAAGAAACAAATTGCAAACATATTAATACAAATGGTGTCCTTTGCATAACTGGGCAAACTAAGACAAATGGTCCAAGATTGATATTCTAATTTGAGTAAGAGGACATTTTCAGAATTCATTCATACTCCAAATCGGTTCTGAAATGATTGACTCAGTTGCAGCCAAGGGTAATAGCAAATGATTTTTGATAACCTGAGATCATGAAACTACATTTATTTATTTACTGGGGCTTATATGCTGCTCTAATTATAGAAAGAGAACTGGGCTAGCCTCTGGTAACAAAAAAACAAAAACAAAAACCCCCAATCCAGAGGTTTCTGATAGCATCTTTTCTGAATAACCAGTTTTGTGGAAAAATATAAGCTTTCACAAGCTACATTTGCTCATGAAACTCATGAAAGTTTACGTATTTTAATAAAATTCCGTTACTTTCAAAAAGTTCAGTCAGACTTTGTCTGCTGTTCTCATCTAACAGGGCTCTGAAGTGCTCAATGGACCTGCGATCAGATGTCTTGAGATGATCCTCTCTTAAAATAAGGACATTTGAAGAAAATTGGGATGGAAATTACATTTCATGGAGTTTGGGTTACACATGGAGGGGAAATACGTTTTCTTCAATTTTAAAAATACAAACATACTGTATGCATTTTTTGTGGATTTAAAGATGTTTCTTTTGCATCACACCACACACTTTGCACAGTCCTGTGACATGATTTGTAGCTTAAAAAGATGCCTAGATAGTTGCATATAAAATGCAGCAAAGTCTAGGAAATATCAGTGTCTAAATGGAGCCCATTATGAACTTAGTACAGAAATGCACATATATTAGAAATGCGTAATGCATATAAATTTGTAGGCAGGCTTTCTCCAGTTCTTTGGGGTTTTTTTTTTTGATGGGGGGGGGATTCAGAAAAAAGAAGGAAACAAATCTTAATCCATTCCCTTATACTGGTAATGTCTATCTGCTTTTGGGTTTTGATGAATCTATATCAGATATCCTGGATGCTGAATTCCCTTTAAATCTTAGTGCCTCTGTAAGCTTTTTTTATTATTATTTTTAAACTTTTAAGAGAATATGTTCTGCAATAGGTAGTCTCTCAAAGCATATATTAGCCCAGTGGGTGCATTCAGGGCAACAAGAAAGTTTGATAGTGTTTAATTTGGATCTTAGCTGCAGCTCCTAACAGTCCATTTTATTGCTGTGTTAGAAAAAGGAATGCCAGGCAGCTAAACCAATCAGATGGCAGGCTTTTTGAATGCATGACCAATGAGAACACTGGAGTAGATAAATCTACCTTATGGTCATCCCATAGAAGGTACCATGGCAGTAGGAGAGAAGATATACGTGGTGATTCAACAGACTGAACTGCAGTGAGAGTGGGCAAGGCAGTGGGAGAAACCGTGGGTGAATGATAGTGGAAACAGACAGTCCACAAAACATCTTACTTGGAATAACCTTGGATTTGTATATCAGCCCTTAGGACTTAGTTTGCTTAGTCTGCCAGGAAAAAAAGGGAAGGAGGGATGGGGGGGAATAAACAATACCAATCATTTCTTTTTTTTTTTTCTTTTTGTCCTGGAAGGAAGAAATTAAAGGTGATTCAGTGATTCTTCAGAGACTTCCAGTTGTTAATTATTTAGGTTTCACGATAGACACAATAGACACCGGATCTGTTTGTACCCCAGCATCTGACATCCGTTTGGGACTCTGGAGAAAAGGGAGAGAAAAGTATAAACATTGCTGAAGATGCTCAAGAAATTATGTTTTTATTTATTTCTCTCTTTAGTGGGCTGTTTTCTTAATCCATATGATGGAGGAGTCTGCATCCAGAATTGTGTGCACATTTTACTGTACAAACAAACTTACTGCCAATATGAGGCAAATTCCATATGAAAAAAGATGCAACCTACAACATATGTATATTGCCGTCATGATTCACACATTTGCATGATGTTTTACTGTAATTTATTTTGTTCTGAGTGAGAAGAAACAAAAATTATGAAGCTTGTCACTCAGACCAGTGAACCTTTTTGAGGTGTCTGTGATAGACAGAACAAATCAAGATGGCAGCCATTATAATACAATCAAAGATCCAGCAGTTGTTTTTTTAATGTGCATCACAACATAACTCCCCACCCCCAAAAGAAAAATCATTTAAAATCTTCGGATTTTTAAGAGTTGGCTTTAATTAAGCATGCATAAGGATTGGGAACTTTTTAAAATACAATATTCTGTCACTATATTTCCTGCACTGTTTCTGCATTTGTTTCTTCTATCATATTTAAAACACTAACATATAATACATTTCTTGATTGTGGAAGCAACTCAGAATCTTTGCTCAATCATATCACATTATTCATCAAAATAAATTTATCCTGCCTTATTTTTTCTCTCTTTCCTATGTGCTTTGCATATGCAGATATACAGGAAGAAGTTGACTTGAAAGAGCTAGTTATTGGTTCTAACTCATTACTATTTTGATCCTACTTAAAAATAATAATAACTTTTCACTTAACTTTTGTAAGGAAAAATGAAATAAAACATGGATTACTAATAGCTTCCAAAGGGTTCTGGGATGCTTTACATGTTATTTGCAAGTTTCCCATCTGTCAGGACATTGGACAAAATTCATTGAGAATCATTTTAGTGAAATTCTCCTTTTAATGTCCTCTTGGGCCTGCTATTTGAAATAAATATATAAATGCACAGAGCTTGGCTCGAGGGCTCAGTCTGAAAGACATACATAAGAAAAGAGGAGTAGATAAAAATAGGATGAAAGTGTTGAACCCAAATTCTACAATGTGCAGTTGAGTCACAACTCAGGGAATATTGTTTGCTGCAGCAGAAATTCCAGGAATAAAAAAAAATCTTCTGGTGATAGAAATGGACTCAGTCGATGTGTACAACACAACACATTTAACTGATTACTAACAATCTGTTTTTTGGGAATTACCGCATAAATAGAGATATATAAATAAAACCACTCTGGAAGTTGATCATGATAGTCTATTTACACACTATAGTATTGTCCATCTTGATTATCAGATTCTCTATTTTGTAGCTGACCATAAGAATCCTACAAAAGTTAAAGTTAAAAAACATTCCCTCCTTATTCAGATTCAAATGCAATAATATCCAACGAAGAAAGAAATGATGAATAATAATATATTAATTCAATACAAAGCACTAAACTTAGCCTTCAATTTAAACCCCAATGTGCTCTCTGAAGAAACATATATAGTTCTTTAATTCAAGGCATGACTTTGGAAAGAGATTTCTGGGCTTAAAAAAGAAAAATTAGGCAATTAAGTTGATCTATCTGATAGCTTAACCATAGCCCAGATGGAAAACCACTTATTAAATAAAAATCCACAGCGATCCATTTTTCAATTGCAGAGTGATTACTTCACAATCTAGCACTCTCTAGATGTATTTAGACCTCAACTCCCAGAATCCCTATCAGTTTTCAGATATGCTAGTAGGGAATTTTGGGAGCTGGTCCCAATAGAATTAGAGGGCACCAGGATGGCCAATTATTCCACTTCATCTGATTGCCAAAGCAATCCAGAATAAAGAATTTGCTCTTATAGCTCTGCTTTTGGTAATCTTGGAGGAGCCAGATCTCCCTCCAGCCTGGTGCCCCTTCGTGCTTGGGAAAAGAATGAAGGTGCAGGAGCTATTCTCCTCTCCCCAAGAAAGTTTTCTTCCAGAAGTGCTGCCTAAGCAGGGATTGCTAAGGGAAGATGAAGATAACCTACAAGGCCTTTGAAAAACCCTCCAAAGGTTTGTCGCTTCTCCATTCGCTTGAGAGGACTTTGTTGTGCTGCATCCTCTCCATTCTGAAGGGAGTCTATCTCAGCTGCTTCTTCTTGTCTTGACTCTTGTGGATCTTTGGTTTTCTGGGGGATCTCTTGTGACTTGTTCAGGTTGTCTGTTGAATTCTTGTGGCTCCCTTTGCTTGCAGAGTCTCGATTCTCAGCCTGGGTCAAAGGTCTGTCCGTGAAGTCCAGGGTCTAGAGCAGTTTCAAACAGGGTTACTTGGTGGGTGAGTTTAAAAGAAAAAAAAAAAAAAGGGGGGGGGAGCTTGCTTTGCAAAATGAAAGCCCAAATGGGGAATGATTTGTTTGCTCAGGAGACCTTTGGATGCAATCTTACACCCAACATGCAGGACTAAATGCCAGTTGTACGGTTGATTCATGGTTGTCCATACAGTACATTTAAAAAAGTCCAAGTATCAGACAATTTAAGCAAGTATATATTAATAAAAACTGTAAATCAGTTGGAACATAAAGAATGGAGAAATCAGAAACCAAATACCTATTTATATTATTTTGGTCCTCCCTCCCTTGTTCGCTCGCTTGCTCCCTCCCTCTTTTTCTTATTTCCTTCCTTCCTAAAGGTAGTGGTGACTTTGACAGCAGCTCCAAATATTTATACTATTTTTCATATCATAAAAAGCAACTATGCTATCGGAGTAAGTTTCTTGACATTTTTTTTTAAACCATACCCTGATGAGATCCATGGCACAGGGCAAAAACTGTACAGCAAGCATAATCTGCCACATAATCTGATTTTCTTCATCCTGTGTTTATGTGAATAAAATGTCATCATAGGGTTTCTACAATATCTCTCCCTTTCCCTATTTCTAGATATTTATATTTATTTTTCTTAAGGATGAGAAAGTGGAAATTTGTTTGGCAAAGAGCTAGGAGCAGATAACACTTCTGGCACTGGCATATGCCATGTCAGCATTCCTCCCTGCCGACTTGTATCACCCTTTACAACAAGGCTAGGCAGGCAACTTCGTGGCTTCCAGATGATAGGATTTTAACATACACATGCTCCAACCAATAAAGCCAGTGGCAAGGAAGGTATCCAGAGTAATCAAATCATATTATCTCTAATATGGTAGGGTTGGTATTTGTCTCTGTGATTTCAAAACTCAACACAAGGTTTGATAGAATATAATCTATCAAGATCATTAGACATAAAGGAATTCAGAGGTGATCTTTGAAAAGAGACACAGAAGGAAGGAAGAAAGAGTTAGCCATTTAGGTGGGATCTGGAAAAGAGACCACACAGTCCAAAGATGGAAAGAAATGTGAGAAAGAAAAAAGTCAAAATAATCCTGCCTTGATTTTATAATTATTATTATTATGTAAGAAGAAATATATATTCCTGTATTTTCCCACCCCAAAATTTATTATTTTCTTTGTTGAGGGAAGGGATTCACAATATTCAGGCAGGGGAAAAATTACTGTTTACACACTGCACAGAGTCACACTGAGAGTGGTACCTAAATTTGATAAATAAATAAATAAATTAAAAAAATTTATTGGAAGAGCTAAGAAATGCCCCTCTGGGTAAACTTAAGAGGTAAAGCTAGAAACATTATACCTAAATTGTATAGGGAGTTAGATGGAACTTTCCTAATTTTAGTCAAATGAGCCTGTAAAATTCTGCATAGAACCACAAATTGAAGAAAATTGATGTTGTTTCATTTACTTTATTGTTTTTGCAAAGACATCACAAGTACAAGAGAGTGTGTTTCAGACAAAGGAAGAAAAAAAGAGCAGGATACAGTACAGATAAAGAGTAAGGTACAAAATGGCACTGTTGATATGGCTGTAGTTTCAAATTACAAAGTACAAAGAATTTAATATTCATCCATCACCTTTTGTAGTTGGAAGTCTGGAATAAGGAACAAAACAACATATTCTTTTAAACTGGCTCATTGAGTGAAAGTAGAGTAGTAACCAAACATGTGCTAAAGACTGCAAAACAAAAATGATGCAAAGGCATCAAATGACAGCTTTGTTTTTAAAGATTCTACATTTAATTAACTTAGGTTCCATGCTCTGGTCTGCAGTTTCTACTTTCAAAACAGTTGCAATTTCTGAAGCTAAAAGAAGTATTAAATCGATCTGAAATAAATTGGCCTAAAATTATCCTATTGTATGTTTTATCTGAAAAGCCAGTTTTCCCATGTCTGTGTCTTTAAATGCTGCAACTATATATTCTACTGACAGTCAGCTGTTTCACCAAAAGTGGTCTCTGGAGTTTATATAAATAGTTCATAGGCATATCTTAAATTTTATAAGGCTGAAACATGTTCTCTAGCCTGAACAACCAGGCTTAATTTAACCTTCCTTAACTGGACTGAAAATACTAGGAGTCACAACCCAACACTTCTGAGGAATATGAGGAAGAGGAGGATGGAAATGCTTCATCTTTTCCATAATAATGACAAGGCTATTGCTCAACCAGTGTTATGCATGTTGGCTGGGGAATTCTGGTAATTGAAATCCACACAAAGTTGCCAAGATTGCGAAGCACCGCCTTAAACTGTTGAACGCATATTTCACTGACAAAGAAATAAAGGGAGATTGGTATAGATCTATTTCAAGCTATTTAGCTCTCATCAGCTATCCAGACTAGCTTGAAATAGATCTATACTAGTCTCCCTTTATTTCTTTGTCGGTGAAATATAAATTAAACACAAAAAAAATGTTTGTCATGAAAGCAACTGCCTGCGAAGCTCCTGGATTGGGGCTGAAAGGTGAAAGTGGAAGCAGTATGCTCCGTCCCATATTTGGGTAGACCAGGTTGCCCGGATAGACCAGTTTTACCAGAAAAACACTGTCCTAAACTGTTAAACTTTTGTATTACACAGAAATATTCTGACCAGTTGATCCAGCCTTTGAGAACTGTGTTATAACAATGCCATTTTTCTTCATTTTAGCTTCAGTTTTGAACTGAGTTGAATGGTTTATAAAAGAATGTAAACCAACAATGCCACTTTCAGTGCCAAAAGTATTGGGAAACAAAGACAGGAGGAAATACATAAAGTTGTATATCAAATGTATAAAAGAATCATGTATGTTCTCATTAAACCCGAGAAGAGTTCATTTGAACCATCACCGAAGGAAAACTAAATGATCCATCCACTTACTTGGTAATCAGATGCTGGCCCATTTATTTCAGGAGGCGTTACCCCCGTGTCACTCCTGACTGACTAAAATAACAAAGGGTGACATGAATTTCTTCCTACTATAATTATAAATGATTGTACACAGGAGTTTAGCTGAGTCTTCCTGTTTCAGGACTTAGGAACACAATGGCAAATAAAAAAACATGTGATTTCTTTTCTCATAGGAATGTCCTCTAAGGAAACTCTAGCCAAACTTGGGAGAGTCCCCTCAATATCCATTTAGAATAAATATATGGTCTACCACATCATTTGTCATATCTTTTAATGCCTTTTTTATACAATCTATCAATTGCTCTCCCAGAAATGATTTGTTTCAGTGTGTCAGGGTTTAGACTAGGACTTGTTAGTCGATCACAGAACTAGAGACTCTTCACCCTTAGTTGACTTCTCAACTTGAACGACAGGAAAGTCTCAGGGGTGACATGGTTAGATTAGAATCTTTACTGTATATGAAAGAATTCATGTGGTAAATGGTTATCCATGTAGTGAAAAAAAAATGCCTGGGACTTTTATATATTCTCAAAAGTTTACATTTGAGGTGTTCTTTCCTCCTTTTGAATAAATGGTTGCTTGGTCTGATGCTTGATGGACTTCTACTCAAGTAGCTGCGGTATATTTAGATAATAGCCATTGCTAGTGGAGGAGCTGTTGATTCCCACTTTCTGCCCTGAGCCCTTTTGTAGTATGAAGGTGGAACTCAAGAGAAATGGAATTCAATAGGAAAAAGCCCTTTACTCAAGAGCATATCTTTAGCTGCTGGAGAGTCATTAAAATCCTGCCTATCATAAAATGTTATAGATGAACTATATAAATATAATGTGAGGTGGACTTATGGGCAACTTTTAACATTCCTTTTATATTCCTTACTAGCCACATATTTTGTGGAATGGAGGCCCAAATATGGGTTCACTGTTGGTCTGGTAAAAATGATCATCCATCCATCCTGATGAACTCAACTCAACATAGGGCTGTTACAAAAATGTTTTAATTAGCTGTCCCATCATATTTACTATTAATTAAACTTTAAACTGTCTGACTGCTCAATGATTGTAATACAGCTGACATACAAAATCAGGAACATCAGTCTTACCAGTTTAAAGAATTTTCTCAAATTTGTTTTGGTAGGTCTCTCTTCTCCTTTGGACTTGGCTTCTGCAACTTCCTGGCTCCTTCTTTCATCTTTCACTGGGACTTCTGGAGATGCTTCAATTCTCTCAGTGTTTATCACCTCTATGTCATCTGTGGGAGTCTGCAATGATTCAAAAGAAGCACTATCAAGGATGGGTGAATTCATCCAAAACATTTAGATCAGTCAAGATGAGATTTAGAACACCTTCTCTCAGTGAGGCTGAAGAAAGGCTGAAGAAGCAAATTTGGTGTTCTGCTTCAGGAGGAAGCAAATTAATTTATCCCAAGGCTCACACACCTCTCAAAAATCAGAGCTACTAATTTCAGAATCCCTGATCCAATCAGGCACTTAGGACTTAGTAAAGAAATTAAAATAAATACATCAATAATAATGTCTTTATGCTAATTAACAGTGGTCAGAAACATTTCTTTGGCACTAAGGACTGCATAGCATTGAGCACATTCTTTTGCCTGCTATCCAGAAGTCATATTTTAAATTTAATTAGGAGAAAACTCTTAGAATGGAATCAGAGGGTTTTGCAGGCAGCCACTTGTCCTTATGATTATATCATAAGATTCAGCAAGTTATTTTCTCTGGATATTTTTTATATTAAAGGAGTTACTGATTTTTTTTCCATTAAAAAAAAATAAACTGGACCCCATGCTTCACATATACACCCCTTCTGACTGAAATTTAGTGTAACATAACACAACAGATACAAACTCAATGTAAACTGCTCCAAACTTGATTGCAGAAAGTACAACTTCAGCAACAGAATAGTCAATGCCTGGAATGCACTACCTGACTCTGTTGTTACATTCTCTAACCCCCACTCCTTTAACCTCAAACTATCCACTATTAACCTCACCCCATTCCTAAGAGGTCTGTAAGGGGCGTGCGTAAGTGCACAATTGTGCCTACCGTCCCTGTCCTGTTGTCCCCATTTATTTGTAGCTATTTCCTGTATTCATACTCATGTTTATACTTATACCTATTATCTTATAAGCAACTGACAAATCAAATAAATAAAAAATAAAAAAATAAATTAAATGTTATTGCAAATAAGATTCAAATTCAGGAACTGTTCTAAATTATGCTTTACAATAAAGTTCTGCTTTCTTGACTAGCATTACTTTTACGTTCAAAGTTTTAAGACACCTGGAGAAGTATAAATGAATTTGAGAAGCAAGGTAGAATGTTTAATAAGAATAAAGATTAAATAGTATAAAGGTAGACTAAGACTCCATAGTGAGAGAAGAAGGAGGAGATGAGAAGAGAAGGAGGAGGAGAAAGAGGCATTGTGAAAAATGCTGGCTACTGCCAAAATTAGTGCCAAAATTAGTGCTCTGATATCAGATTTCTCTTTTCGCTTTCATTAGTTTTATAAATGTTACCATGAATTTGACAATGTTATACCCTAGAGGCTATACTATTGTGCACTCCACATTAGGGATTAATTTAAGTACCTGTAAGTGTGTATGAAGTAATGGTGTTACCAATAAAGGAGAATATTTATAGCCCAGAATTGAAATGTGGGGTCCTTGATGTTTTCTGAACTTGGCTGTTTTCTTGCAGACATTTCATTACCCAAACTAAGTAACGTCATCAGTGCTAGATTCTATGATGTTCTTCCACCTTTTCATTTAAGAATTATCAACAGAAATTTAGCTGGTAATTTTGTTAATTAAAAAATTAGAAATAGTCCTAATTAAACTGGTTGAGAAAAGTGGCAGTTAATAGAAGCAGAATTAATTTAATTAAAATTATAATTTATTAAATTAGCAATTTTAAAGAAAACCAGAACACTTATCACTCATAATTAACTCATAATAATTCTCATTATGTTATCACTGTGTCTGTTGCTAAAGTCTGTTTTTATTCTTTTATATGCAGTGCACTGTAATAATCCTGTAATGCCATCTGATGACAGAAGAAACCACAATGTCAATTACAATCCAAGATTATATCAAATGCTTATACATGGGTAATAATAGAAACATATTATCATATTAAAATATGATCCCACTGAAAGCAAATGTTTAATTTTTTAAAAAAATAACCAGCTTCTCTCTCGCACTTTCACTTCAGCAGCTATAATTCTAATATTTCCAACAGTAACTCCATCTGTACACCATTTAGAAATTTTTAAGTTTTTCCCCAAAACTGAACACATGCTCTGTAAAGCAGAAGTCTTCTGTAGTGCTTCGCCAGCAGCCAGTGCAGACGGCAGTGGTATCGGACAGTGAGGAAGAAAGGGAACCAGTCAGAGAGTCTGGAGACAACTTGAATAAGGGTCCTGCGTCTGATGCAGGGATGGGGCCAGGACCGCCTTTGGAGCCTTTGGAGTCTGGCAGCAGCGAAGCAGAGGACCCAGGGGAGCCTGTTCCCAGTGTGCGTGTGCACAGAGCTGCTAGAAGGTGAGAGCAGCTGAAGCAGAAGGGGCAACTCGGGAGTAATGCTGGGAGGTGAGTGCCCCTCCCATAAGGGATAAAAGTCAGACCTCAATGACGACAGCTTTGCAGGAAGCAAAGCAGTTCAATAGATTCCGAGCCCTCTTTAAAGCCCTGTGTATTCTGATTGGTTTTTTCTGATACTGTTATAATTAATTTGGATACATCTGTTTTGGGGAGCATTCCACAGCACTGATAGGCATGTGCTTATCTTGGGGGAACTTTTTCAATCTAGTTCTGGCTGTGAATGGAAGTAATTCCCAGCATTGCATTAAAATAGGTTTTGCTTTTAACAGAAGTTTGTGTTTAATTATATTTGACGAAGCCTGGCTCAGAACAGAAGTCATAATTTATTTTTAAAAAATAAAATAGTATATGGGATTCTCTTGAGAATATTGCATTTATTTTTTCCTGTCTTGTAATGTTCACTCAGCGGGTTTAATGTTACCAGTGATACAGATATATCCTGGGAGGGACCTTTGTTGATAAAAGAAAACGAGAGATATTCAGGAAATAATTTGCTTTGAGTTCATGCTTGACTTGAAATCCATTCATTGTGAGATGTAGCACTGGCAGGATGGGGCACAAATATTGGAGTTATGATGTTCATGGCTTAGAAGCAATGGTGGAATTCCAGATTTTTTTTCCTACTGGTTCTATGAGAGCATGCTTCACACTCAAAAACCACCCTCTGTGTCAGTACTGGTGAGCTGTGTTGTTGTTTTTTTTAACTCAGCTGCGGTGCAGCAATCCACTCTGCTGCACGAATCAGCTGAGCAAAAAAAAAACCAAGGGAATATAGGATAGGAAAGGGCAGGGGGTGGGGCCAGCCAGAGGTGGTATTTGCCGGTTCTCCGAACTACTCAAAATTTCCTCTACCGGTATGTCAGAAACGGTCCGAACCGGCTGAATACCACCTCTGCTTAGAAGTTGCATCTTGAATAGATGGTGCGGATTTGTGACATTAGAGTGCAATTGCTGAACTTCAGCCTCTAGGTCCAGATATTTTGCTCCATTTTTAATGCAGATTCCAGCCAAATAGCCCTCACATTTCCAGATATCACCTAGGCAGTCATGATGTATCCATGTTACAGGCATGTCTTGACTAGCAAAAGCATGATTGCTAAACTTTATTCTTAGATGTGGCTGCTGATTGCATCTTCATTAGATGTTCTCATTTTTCCATCAATCATGCAAGGAGATGACCAGGACTCTTCTCAGAGATCTCTGTGATTTCATTTCTGATAGGATCTCCTGCCTGAGCAGGGGACTGGACTAGAAGACCACAAGGTCCCTTCCAGCTCTATTCTGATTGATTAGTTGATTCCTCGAAGACAGGGGTTCCCAACCTTGCAAACCTAGAACATTTCTGATATAATCTTGCACCCCCTAAAAATAAATAATTATAAGCATATAATTATACATATACCCTATAATTCTGAAATTTCTAAAATCAAGTTTTTGTACCCCCGGAATATCATCTTGCATCCCCGGTTGAGAACCTCTACTCTAAGAGAACAATAGCAAGTGGGGTGTGTTGCATTTGTGATACAACTCCTCCAAGCTACACTGAATTTATGTCAAACCCAGTGTTTCCTCATTATCCAATCTACCATCACACTGAACCACAGTGGGAATAATACATGAGCAACCTGCTTAGGTAACTCCTGGAAACATGATGGCTACCTGGCTGGAATTGCATAAAAAACATGTATTATCTTTCTTGAAAATGCATCTTTGTTTAAGAAAAGTGTAATTGGAAAAAAAATATTCCCAGCAACTCATGGAAACTAACCAAACATCAGCTGAGAAATTAAATAGGAATACTACTGCTACTACTACTGCTGCTGCTGCTACTACTACTAATCAATTTAATTTTTCTTATATCATCTTATTTACAAACTCTATCACAGAACTTTGTTTTCAGATAATGCCAACAGCCTATTTGGCTGACATATTCTGCATAAGGGATTACCAATTGCACACAGTTTATATATTTGTGATCATTTATAGGTGGAAGATCTCCAATCCATTACTTATTACATTGTAGATTATATCAGAAATCCAAAGCTACATTTATTCTGCCTTTGTTAATTCGACTAAATCAGTTCAGCATACTGTAGAAGAGAAAAGCTATTTTCTGCTGACTGAGGTAGATGAACCTATATCAAAATGAGTTGTGTTTGTAGTGGCTACAAAAAAGATACAGATGTAGATGTTGACAGTACTGTTAATTTTAGGGGGTGGGTGGGTGTTGAATTGAATTGATATAGATTGTTGTAATTTTTTACAGTTTTTTCCAAAAACCTATGGTTGCAAATAAATGCACTACCAATAATAATTGAAACTTCCAAGTGAGTGACTCTAGAATCCAAACATACCTTTTTCCAAAAGAATTTACTTAGGGGCGTGGGAGTAGAAGAAGATCTTTCCTTGGTTATCTCCTTGGGAGCTTCATTGGTAACAACCACAACTGTTGGGGCTGGTGGTGGTACTGGAACTTCTGGAGGTTTCACAATTGGCTTCACTGCTGGACTTTCCTGAGTTGGAGGAACACTTGTTTCCGGTTTTGTAACAGGGACAACAGGGACAGGCTGTTCGGTTGGCTAGAAACAAAGTATATAAAAAAATTGTTCCAGAGAAGATGAACTTCAAAGACCACCAATGGAAAGATACATTTGGCTACAGGAGAAGACAAAGGAAGCTCAGAAAAGCATGATATACTTGCATCTTTCATTCCAGCACCCCCACACTTTCATCTTTATCAATTAGAGGATTACATGAGATAGGTTAGGAAAATAATGTAGACATCAATATGGCCGATCGAAAACTGTAGAAATACTGTACACAAGTGGAAAATTCAGAATTGTCTGCATTATTACTCACCTTGGTATTTGCTGTCTGTTGAACATCTTTTTTTGCCTAAAAGAATGTAAAATACACAAACACAGAGAGAAATCATGTGGGCATTTTCATTCTCTAAGAATCGAAGTGGCTGTAATGTTATTTAAGGATGGAGGGATCCAGGCACTGCACAGGGTTTGACATGGTGAAGCCATTATAAAGAAGATTTTGCTGGGTATATTTTCAGCATTTCTCTGACATTCTGAAATGTTGAGCTGTGTATCCTGAAATGTCACAGGGGACAAACTGGAGCATAAAACTGAAAACATGATGTAGCTAAACTAAAATCATCTCAGAATGATGGGTGGAGAAAGTTCCTTAAGGAGTTTTTCTTCTGTAATCTTATGCAGCCATTATGCTGAAGGATTGGAAAGTCAAGTCAGAAAACTGAAAGGACTTCATATAATGAACCCTTTCCCAATTTGGGCGGCCTGCAGATATGAATGTCCTTCAATCTCTCCAGGACCATTTATGGAGATCCTCAGTCACCCAGGTCATGGGTGTCCCAAAGGTGTTTTTTTTTCCCCCAAGAGGCAACTGAACTTTCTTGTTTTTCTTTAAGACATTTCACTTCTCATCCAAGAAGCTTCTTCAGTTCTGATTGAATTCAACTCCAGAATTCCAGCTTAGACAGGTTACTGTTGAGAATTTTGGTAGCCGATATCCAGATGGGTTTAATTGGGATATAGGCTAACACAGTTAAGCTTTGCAATTTGATATCACAAAGAGGAATGATAAATGTCAAATAGGAAAGCTTCAAAAGGGAGCAATCTGTGAACAATACAGCAATCAGTGTCTTGTCCTCCTGATGGTTAAATATCTCCAATTGCAGAGACAGTATGATTCTCATGACCAGCTAGAGATCTTGAATGGGATATTATGCTTAGTCAGTTAAGCCTTTGTTCTGATGTCCTTCTGAATCTGTGCGATCTGAACTTACAATGATTTCACCATATCAGCAATTGAAAGGAAACAATATTTAAACAATATTAGTATTTGATATTAGGCAATGTCACTGCTTTCGGGTTCAAATTAGTTTTATGATGAAATCCTGAAAAAAAAAATCTTAGGAAGAGGTGAGAGTATCTGAAGCAAATCTGTATGCATTATTTTGGGATTGTGCAATATCTTTTGATTAAGAGAATGCATCAATTCAGATACTTTGTAAAGATTCGTTGAGGACACCATTGAATAGAGATAGCCTCATGGTAACTACCTTATATTGTCTTCTGAAGCTAATAGGAATTTGTTGGTTTTGCAACTCCTCTTGGCAACCATAGAAAACTTTTTTCTCCCAAGAACATGTTTTACATGCGCAGGGTTTTGTTATCCTGGTTTTTCTGATGGTGTCCCATCCAAGGACCAAACAGCCCCAACTGGGCTTGCTTTTGAATCCAGACAAGCTCAGCAGTGCTGAGTATGGAAAACTTATTTCCCAGGAAATAAGAATCTATGCCAAAACAATCCATCATGTTTTCATCTTTTAAATAGCCTGGTGCCATTATGATGCTGGAATTGAAGGAACTGTGCTTACAACACATTAAATAATGCCAGATGAGGGCAAATTTCCTAAAATCAGCTCTTGTTCTATGATTAGCATAGCTCCTTTTATATGGAGCTTGAATTAACTGGACCTAATGAATTTTTCATATTGAAGGAATTTATTCAGTTTCCTTTTCTTCAATCCAAGGAATAAGAAGATTGAAAAACAAAGGTACTTGAGCCTTCCTTCCTTCCTTCCTTTTTTCCTATCTTCCTCCCTCCCTCCTCTGTAATGATGGGTGAAAAGGGGGGCAGTTATTGCATGTTTGACAGTAGATTGGGAGCAGGGCACTGAGTTTCATGCTTTGTTTTCAACATTTCAAAGAGAAGGAAAGATAGTCACACAGTTCAGCTTCAAATTGCTTTGTGAAGTGAAACTGATGGCAGTATGGAATTGCACTAAGTTCTGGTGACACAGGTTTTGTTAGTGAGAAAGACTCAATAATAAGACACAGAAAATAGCAACGAATATGCAGTCAGGGGGAACTTCCTTCCACTGAACCCTGAATTCACAGATATTAATGGAGAGGTAAATGTTCAGGATTATCATGATACTTCCCTGCTGCCAAATTATATCTTTGTCAAAGACAGCAGCAATTCTAAACAATGTCCAACTCAAGCTTTGCTTTTCAGTAAGTCTAGCTGCTGCATGCTTGCATTCAGGATAAGCAGATTTAAAAGTTATCTGTTGTTATTCAGGGTTCTAGGTTTTTGGTTACTCTCCCATACCAACCTTATGTCTAAACAGTTTGCTAAATGTACTATGTCCTAATCGGGGGCTGTCTAGCTTCTTTTTCTTGGTGCTTTTGACAAGGGAATCAGTCACCGTCTTCTCAGTCCCACCATGGCCTGTTTGAGATCCCTTTGTGTGACATCAATCAAAGTTGAATTTTCATTGCATGCTCTATTTTCCTTTTGCCCATTACAGGCATCAACAATCATACAATGTCTTTATAAAGCTCAATACTCATATCCACCAATCTCACTTTCCCAAAGAGAATTTTATATTTTGTAAAGTATTATATAGCACTGCATAGAATAGAATAGAATAGAATAGAATAGAATAGAATAGAATAGAATAGAATAGAATATTTTTTTTATTGGCCGAGTGTGATTGAACACACAAGGAATTTGTCTTGGTGCAAATGCTCTCAGTATACATAAAAGAAAAGATACATTCATCAAGAGGCAAGAATCATAAAGTACAACACTTAATGATAAGTCATCGGGTATAATAAACAATCAAATCATACTAGGAAAGAGTCCTAGTTTTTTCAATTACAGATGGCCCTTGACTTACAACCACAATCGAGTCCAAAATTTCTGTTGTTAAGTGAGTTTTGCCTCATTTTAGGACTTTTCTTGCCACAGTTACTAAGTGAATCACCACAGTTGATAAGTTAGCAACACAGTTATTAAATGAATCTGGCTTCCCCATTGATTTAGCTTGTCAAAAAGTTGCAAAACATGACTTTGGGACACAGCACTTTGGGACACAGACTTTGGGACACATAAGTATGAATCAGTTTCCAAGAATCTGAATTTTGATCATATGATCAATGATCATGGGGATACTATAAAGGTCGTAAGTGCAAAAAACAGTCATAAGTCATTTTTTTCTGTGCCTTTGAACTTTGAATGGTCACTGAAGGAATTGTTGAAAGTTGAGGACTACCTGTATTTGCAACAATATATTATTTGAGCATACATTTATTTAGCAAGGAATCCACACATATCTACCACTGATCTCCAGGGCACACCTTAGATGCTGTCATTTATAGATTATATATAAACTAATGGGGCACCATACTCTCATTATAATCTTATATGGATACCTGGCATTCTCTAATGACTCTGTATTGCAACAAAAATCAACAAAACCCCAGGCAAGGACAATTCCACTTAACTATGGAGGTCTTACAAACCATTCACAGTGTTAGTCCTAATAATGAAATAGAGAGACGTTTATTTGAAAAATAAACAATGCATACAATCCTGCTTATAGAGCATAAGATCACCTTTGATAATTTCTTAATAAAAAGACAGGCTTATGGCTCTAAATATTTGACTTGAGTTTGGCCTATTGTAAACCTTAAAATAAGGTTTGAAGATTTTCTTCATTGGGGCTTTTCAATGAGACTGTATTCACCCCAAATTTATAACACCACTGAATATATGTTGTGTACTTTTTGCCTTTACTCTTGTAAGTACATAGCTTTGTCAGAAGACAAAAATATTATGAAAATGATCAGCTGCAGGATAGAAACAGGATAGAAACCAAGTTCCTAGAAACTTCTCTCTCCCTCTCCCTCTCCTCTGTCTGTCTGTCTCTATCTATCTATCTATCTATCTATCTATCTATCTATCTATCTATCTATCTATCTATCTATTAGACTTTTATGAGGGAAAGGGAGCTACCTCATTTCATAGCCTTACCATCTTTTTTAGTTTTTATTATTTATTGATTTGACTATGATTTCTTTGTTTGATTGTTGCAAGATGCCCAGAGTTGTTGAGATTTGGGTGGCATATCAGTTCAATATATTGTTAAATGAAATAATATTTCCCCCAGAAACTCACAACCTACACGCTACCCTGTTCTTCCATTTTATTTTTATTACAACATTGAGATATAGGAAAGGCTGAGATAATGGATGGGGAAAGAAGACCTCCAATTTGGGGGAATATCTGACTTTCAAACTGATTGCCCCATCCTACTGTACCCTTAGCCTCAAAGTTCTGATGGTTGATGCCAGATGTATCTGTAGAACTACCATCTTCATGCACATCTGGTATTGAACTAGACAACTTGTGACCGGTTTCAGAGATATTTCCTGATTTAAATAAAAAAAGAATTGCCCAAAAAACAGTGGGAGTGATTCCTGCTATCTTCCCCATTGACTTTCCTTGTAGGAAGCTGGCAAGAAGTGCTGGAAATGACAATCATGTGACCATGATAACACTGAAGTGGCCACAACTTTGCCAAGTTTCAGTCCCATAAGGCTCGTGGGTTTTGGATTTTGGACATATACCATTAATTAGTCCCTTGAAGCTAAATTGATTAAAAATTATTGTCCTATGAGTTTTGTCATATTGGAGGTCACAGACAATCAGAAAGACACAAAGAGTTTTAGTAGATGAGGCAGTAGCCTTACCAAAAAACTCTTTGGGCATAGAAATAAACCACAAGAGACTCAGTTCTTACAACAATGGAAACCCACAATGAAACAGATGAGTGATGCTAATCATAATGAGCATCATGCTTAATGAGAATTGAACTCAGCTTCTTGACTGACATAATTTACAATAGCTTTCCTCAAGTTAGCAGCCTCTACTTGTCCAGTATGGCCTCCAAGAATAATAAGGCAATTCTAAAATAAATGAGGATCATGTATGCAGTTCTGAACATCATAAGAGTAAATCCAATAAATGAAAAGAAATAAGTAAAACAATGCAAATTATATCACACATAAACTTTAAAATCACCCAACTTCCTATCAGATACCATGTTTTCCCACTTAGAATGAGATATGTGTATGAATCAGTCTTGAAATATCCATGTAGGTAACCCCTCCACCCCCCAAGAAAACCCACAAATGTTGAATTTGCAAAGAGAAAGACACTCACCTTATCCTCAGTGTCACACTTGGAATCAGCTTTGCTTGGTGAAACCTTTTAAGAAAAAAAATCATCCTTGAAATGTGCAGTTTTTAAAAACCATTCCAAACCTTGTCATTGTCTTTGCTTTTAAAAATAAAGGGAATTAGGAGGACATAGATTTAAAATACAGAGATATAGACTAAAATGAAGAAGTTTCCAACTATATGTGAAGCAAAGTAATGATCTGGTCAAGCAACATTTTTCCCTCAAATAATCAAGTTGTATAGACATTTATCAGATAAGAAATTGGGGTTTTTTTCCACAAAAAAATTCATCAACACTAGATGGAAGAACAACTGCTGCTTGTGAGGAATAAACTCATTCATGTTTTTGGTTTCACAAGTCATTTGTAAGGCCCAAGAACCAAGAATGACATATGGAGTTACTTCTGAGTAGTTTCTTTATTGTTAGTCATCTTTACCACCTAAAGCAACTGTATGTACAAAATGGATATATTCTGTGACCTGCTCTGGAATGGCCATCTTAACTCTCTTCCTGCCTACAAAACTCTCCAAGCTGTGCTGCCTCTTTGACCTCTGGGAAGCAACCCCTCCCTCCTGGGATTCCAGACTACATTCCACCACATCAACGCAGTTATACATATTTTGTTAACTATTGTCCTACTTTCAATGAAAGAGAGAGAAAACAAAGAATCCACATTAATACTTAGCAGCCTTGCTTAGCAAGATATGTAATCCTAGCTATTATCTTTCAGCTAACCACTATTGGAAAAAACATTACCAGTCTTGAGCAAATTTAGATTCCTTCCCGCAGTTATTTTATTTTCTTATATTCTCTCCTTCAAACTACTTAATACATATGCAAAAAAGAAACACCCCTCCAAAAAAGAAGCTTGTCTGAATTCATTTGATTTTTAACATTAATCTTAAGTGTCAGTCTTTATGCTGTTTAGAAGTACAGATTGAACTTCATCAGCATTATTTTTGAATAAAAGTGCAGATTTTTTTACTCTTTCATAGATACAGCAATTTTTCATTGTGCCTAATTAAAAACCCTGCTCTTGAGAAAGTAAATTTATTTATTTATTTAACACATTTAAATGGCTGCCCAACTTACACACTCTGGGTGGCTTACAGCATAAATGTTCCACAATGTAAAAACCTTAAACCCTCATCAGAATATATTTGATAATTTTGACTTGATCTTCCTAATTAATGAATAAAAAACACAACCTTTCACACTCAGTTAACTTATGTTCTTCTAGAACAGCCTTCTTCAATTTTACAACTTAACTCGAAATATTTCTGGTTAAGATTACTCTTCCTAAAAGCTAGGGGATCCCAGTCCCATATAACTGTTGGGTGCCAGTCTGGGAAAGGTTATTCTACAAATTCATTACTTCTTCTAAAACAGAAGTCTTGCTTTTCACATTTTCTAGCAATTACAGCCGGCCACATTCTCTTCTCATCTGCCATGATTTCACATTCAATCTTTGTGACAATCACTTTTCTGTTGCTATCATTTAAATTTTCCAGGAAGGAAGGAAGGAAAAGATTGATATCAAATTTGTGTAACAAATCATCTCAGTTAAATAGGGAAAATCCAATGACATCTTACCAGTGTTTTGAAGAAGCTCATGATGTTATTATCTGTCCTAGTTGCTGTATTAGTATTGTCTGTTTTTTTCTCTTCTTGGGTAAGATCCTCAGAGACCAAGCAATTGGAAACTGCTATATCCTGCTGCAGAGTGGTTTGGTTGCATTCATCTACTAAATCCTGCATCAAAAGAAAGCATGTTTCTTTCAGATCCTGACTTATTGAATGCCAAACAGATTTGTAAAAGTAATCTGTTTGCCACTTGTATCATGTTGTTCTACAAAAGAGAGTCATAATTCCATCCATATTTCTTCAGCCTACATATCCAGAACAATTGGTCATTTATGTAGTCAGTGTCGAAAATATGCACGCTTGCTGTTGGTTGGAGGGACATTGTTCGGAATCACTGAGAACAACAAATGCAAGAAACAGGGTTACATATGACCAAATACGGATCCTCATTCCAAACAACTGAATATTAAATACTAAACTCCATATGATTGCAGTTTTGAACTCTGAATTCTGAGGATTGTATACTAGCACCCAGGGGTTTTTGGAAAGCTCAGTTTACAAAATTTGATTTGCTCAGCATTGCTTAAACCTAGCTAGAACTTTAACACTGATGAAGCATGGAAATGTTCTCTTGATGATTGTTTACATTTAAATAATTTCTGCAACTGTAAGGATTTTTGAAAAAAAATATGTTCAAATCTTTGAGTTTGAATTAAATAGTAAAAACCACAAAAATGCCTTATATGATGAAGACCAATAATAGTTTCTGGGATAACTAAGAGCCTAAGGAGCAAAACTAAATTCCAAACAATCTTGATAAGTCAAAAATGGTCTGAAATAATACCAGAATAAAGAAAATAACATAAATAGAATATAGAAGAGAAGTTTTTCTTTTTCTTTTCATGTCTTCAAGTCATTGTTGACTCCAGGCAACTGCCTGGACTAATCCTTGTAGAATTGGTTTTCCCTTACCTCTTTCCTAGGGCTGAGGGAAAGTGGCTGGTCCAGCTGATTTTGTGTCTAAGGTGGAATCAGAACTCATGGTCTCCCAGTTTCAAGTCTGTTGCCTTTAATCATTACATCAGACTGACTCACCAGAGAGGATACTGGGCTTGAAATAGGACATGGAATTGAAGATCTTGGAATTGCAGCTTTACCCAAGCTGAATACGAGTCAGTTATATGACATGGCTGAGAACAAGATAAGTGTCAGGTATGAAAGACCAGATCTACATGTAAAGTGCAATTAAGCAGATTTCTTGCTACAAACTAATGCACAGGAATCTTCTCAACACCTGGTTAGAAAAGGGTCAGCATTCAAGGTCATAAGGATTCTAGACCATTCCTCCTTTTAAGTCCATCCCCGAATTCTGCTATTTCTTCTCCTACAGCAAGTACCATTGTAGGTAATATCAATGAAAGCATAGCTTCACATAGCAAAAGTGCTCAACTCTATTCTAGCTCTGTCAAGACCCCAACTTCAGTAGGGGTTTACAGAAAGAAAATTAGAGTATGAGTTTCTAATTGCTCAGTGTATTTTTCTGTATTGTATGGTAATCTTCGTCTCTCAGGAAACTGAATGTAGCACAATAACGATATGTTAGCAAGTGGTCCATGTATGTGCGTTTGAATATTTGTGTGTGTGTGTCTACCTCATCTTTCTCATTTATTCCACCTTGCTTTTCAACAATGCCAGAGATACTGATGTTGGAAGAAAATAAACATGTTTCCTTCTACTTTGCACAGATAAACAAAATAAAATACACTCAGAAACAGACACTCACAAAAGTTCAATTTTTACAACTGTTCTCTGCCCACCTACTCTCTTCTTTTTTGTTGCATACAAGCTCAACAATTCCTAATTATTAGCTGTGCTAATTTACTGGTAGAAAAGTTTCTAAAAGTTTAAAAAACTGGATCAGTTCAGAGCACATTCTTTAGATGGATGGGCCCTAGGATGCTTAAGTTTTAACAAATGCATATCCCACTTTTTTTGGTTAAAAATAATCAAGAAAAATAGTAAAGGAGAAGAATTACAACATGCAGAGATAATGTTTAAAAATACAATGAATGTACCGTGTGTCTCCGAAAATACAACCCCGTCTTATATATTTTTTGCTACCAAAAAAGGCACCAGGTCTTATTTTCGGGGGATGTCATCCACTGACTAACCTCACTTACATGCCTCCAGCCTCCTTTTCACTGTCAAAGGCCTTCAGGAACTTTTTCTTCTACAGCTGCAAAGCTTTCCTGAAGGCCTCTGATGATCTGGAGCTTTGTAATCAGCTACAGGTATTTTTTTCTCTCTCCTCCATTCAATCATGTCCAATTCTCAGAGATTGCCCTGACATATCCCTCCAGTACAAACAGTTTTCAACCTACAATTTTTTGTTTAGTGACCATTCAAAGTTACAATGGCACTGAAAAAGGTGACTTAGGGCCATTTTTCACGCTTATGATGGCTGCAGTACCTCACAGTCACGTAATCAAAATTCAGACGCTAGGCATCTGACATTGTTTATGATGGCTGCAGTGTCCCAGGGTCATGTGATCATCTTTTGTAACCCTCTGACAAGCAAAGTTAAGGGGGAGGCCAAACGCACCGAACAACTGTGTTACTAACTTAACAACTGCAGTGATTCACTCAACAACTGTGGCAAGAAGCACCATAAAAGGGGGCAAAATTCACTTAACAAAATTCTACTTAGCAACATATATTTGGGGCCATAAGTCAAGAACTACCTGTATTCTTGGCACTTCTTTTTTCAGAAGTGGTTCACCATTGCTCCTTCTTAGGACTGAGGAAGAATGACCGGCTCAAGATCACCCAGCTGACCTGTTTCTAGCCTGATGCCTTGGCCACTACACCAAAATGGCTCTCACCATAAGAGTGCAACTAATTGCTAAAATAATGTTCATTAAGTGAAGGAAAAATAGAAGTTAAAAAGATGCAACCATGAGAATAAAACAAAACAAAACAAATTAAAAGCAATCACTTAATCAGCACAAGTTCACATATCTTAACGATCAAAAATCCTTCTTTAAAAAAAGCCACAGTACTATAAAAGAGCTATAAAATTCCCCTGGTAAACTTTCAAGCTAATTTCACAGGAAGGTAGAATGTGGTCAAACCCTGGCTTGATGTGCCTAAGGTAGACAGATGGTGAAAGGAGTAAATGGAAATATCCTCAGGTCAAGCTAGGGAATGGAGTGGTCCAGAGTTCACCAAAATGTTTCATTTTTTTAAAAAAAAATTGGAACAGATAAAAATGAAGAAATTATTTCATTTCATGCCTTATAACAAATGTTTATTTCTTTTCATAGCTTTTAATTAAAACTGAGGCAAGAAAATGCAATATTTGAACATCAAATGGATGATCTTATTTGTAATCTATGGGCATAGTGTAAAGGCCAATATTTTGTCACTTTGGTGATAGATGCCAGACGTTGTAATTGTCAACAACCTTGTGTTACAAAATGATACACAAATTATGTATTATTCCTAATTTCACAGTGAACATATCAACAAAATATTGACAATCATATGGCATATAATTCTAGAGCTGTGGTGGTGCAGTGGTTAGAGTGCAGTACTGCAGATTACTTGTGCTGCCTGCCAGCTGCCTGCAATTTGGCAGTTCAAATCTCACCAGGCTCAAGATTAACTCAGCCTTCCATCCTTTCAAAGTGGGTAAAATGAGGACCCAGATTATTGGGGGCAATATGCTGTAAACTGATTAGAGAGTATAGTAAAGCACTATGACGCAGTATATAAGACTAGGTATGATTGGGATTGCAATTGCAACAAGAGTTCTAATTAGGATTGCCTATGGTTAATAGATAAAAAGACACCTCATCTAGCTTAGAGAGGTCTGTAAAGCACTGTGAATATATAAGTCTCAGTGCTATTGCTATTATGTTTACGGAGAAGGGGACCACAAAGGCAAACATGCCAAGGGCCTATACCACATACTGTGGCTCTGGGCAGGAATGTCCTCAGAAAGGCTTGATAAGCCCCATTCTCTTTTCTTTTGCATGCCCTGCATTATGACTTCACTGTAGAGTGATGCTTGCACAGTGACATTACTCTGCCTGCTGAAAGCAGATTTTGCTTGCTGTCAAAAAACAGGCCAGTCAGTGCAGCTGGTTTTATTACTGCAGTCAATTTTCATTTACTGACTATGAACAGGCCAACTGCTATTGGCCTGTTTTTTGAGGGCAAGGGAACAATGATTTAAAAAAAAATAATCTGGGAATCAAGTAATGTCAAACAACTTTACGGGTTATAGTGCAAAGCAATAACATTGAGACTTACTAGCATGTACTGCCCCATGGTGCTTTATGGCACTCTCTGGATGGTTTACAATATCAGCATATTGACCCTAACAATCTATTTTATCAACCTTGGAAGGATGGAAGCTTGACTCAAGCTTGAGCCCGCATCAAGATTGAACTCCAGGCTGTGGGCTGAATTAGCCTACAATACTGCATTCTAACCACTGCTCCATTAAGGCTTCATAATAGCAAACATTACTTAGAATTCCTGGATTATATTTTGGAAATTTGGAAGCAATTAGGAAGCAATATCTTTAAACTAGAAAAAAAAAGTAAGATCTTCTGTTATATATGCAATAAGATTAATAAAGTGTGAGCTTGGGGTAAGTGCAGGGCTCTGGCCCTGCACTTCTGATTGGCTGTTAAGCGGCCAGACCGGATTGGCCCGTTCCGGGGAATCCGATTGGCCCTTAACAGAGAGTTCCTATTGGTTATAAGAGCTAGCGTTCCTAGCTCGGTATTGGTTAAAAGTTACAAGGTTTGCCTATATAAGGCAGGTTTTACTGATATTAAATGAGCAAGTCACGATGTAAATAAAGAGCTGAAGTTCACCGTTCAGAAGCTTGTCTCCATTCTTTCTTGCCCATGCTCAAAACTTAACATCTTCCTTATAAACCATATAACTTTCAAACCTTCCATAATTCATGTTAGTGCTTGTTGAAGTATGCACAGTATAGTATTAGGGTTTGCCTTTGTAAGTTTTTTAGCAGGATTATTTCCCATTTAGAGTCCACTAGGAGTCACATTTTAGGAAGGACGCTGTGGTTCAGTAGCTAAGATGCTGAGCTTGTCGATCAAAAAGGTCGGCAGTTTGGTGATTTGAATCCCTAGCACTGCATAACGGAGTGAGCTCTTGTTACTTGTTCCAGCTTCTTCCAACCTAGCCATTCGAAAGCATGTAAAAATGCAAGTAGAAAAATAGGGACCACTCTGGTGAGAAGGTAACAATGTTTTGTATGCCTTCAGCTTTTAGTCATGCAGGCCACATGATCATAAAGACTAGTGGTGGGATTCAAACTTTTTTACTACCAGTTCTATGGATATGGTTGGTGGGCATGGCATAGCTTGCTGGGTGTGGCTTGGTGAGCATGGCAGGGGAAGGATACTGCAAAATCTCCATTCCCTCTTTACCTCACTAACCTGCTTTCCAGCTCTGTTCTCCTGTGCAGGACAACAAAAGAAGACCCAGCCGATCAGCTGGGACTCTGATCAGCTGGGACTTGGGAGGCAGTGAATAGATTGGGGCAGGGCCAACCAGAAGTGGTATTTACCAGTTCTCTGAACTACTCAAAATTTCCTCTGCTGGTTCTCCAGAACTGGTCAGAACCTGCTGAATACCATCTCTGACGGAGACGTCTTCGGAAAGTGCTGGCTCTTCAGCTTTGTAACAGAGATGAGTACTGTAAAGTATTGAGCATGGTTTGAAATAAATGGAGACAGCCTCTGAACAGTGAACTTCAGCTCTTTATTTACATAGTGACTTCTCAATTTAACAACAGTGAACTCTGCCTTATATAGGCAACCCTTGTAAGATTTATCCAATAACGAGCTAGGAACGCTAGCTCTTGCAACCAATAAGAACTCTCTTTAAGGGCCAATCGGATTCCTCAGAACTAACCAATCCGGTCTGGCCGCCTAACAGCCAATCAGAAGTGTAGGGCCAGAACCCTGCAAGCTCATACTTTATTAACTATAGTGCATACACAACACCCCTTCCCCCTGGCTTCTTAATTCCGGTGTAGTTATATAGTCCCTTAGATAGGATGGTTGTCTTTTAAGTCTCTTGGATTTTCGTTGGATTGGTTGATTGTAATCCTGTTGAGGTAGATTGTTGTTTGGCAGTGGTTCTGCCTCTTGCTCAGAGTTTACTTCTTCGTCATTGCCCACATTTTCTGCAATTCCCTGCGGTGCAAACGTTTCTCCTTCCTGCTCCATTTCCTGAGTATCACTTAGTTCGTTGATCCCTTCGAGCGGGTTCCCTGGAACTTCATCTTCTTCCGTACCTCCCCCCCCTTGGTTTGGTCATGGGGGAGTTGTTGACTGGCCGTTGTGAGTCGCGACCGCAATTGGTCAATATGCCGTTTCCGCAATTTATTGTCAAGGCATTGCACCACGTAGGATTTGGGGCCGGTCACACGTACTACTGTCGCCTCTATCCATATCGGGTCACCCGATAAGTTTCGTGCATAAACGAGGTCTCCTACCTGAAAGGTGCGACAGCAGCTGCTGGATCCTATTGGTTTTTCTGGTTCGTAAGCAGGGTGCAACCAGTCGAGGTGGGAGCGGAGTCTTCGTCCCATCAGTAGTTTGGCCAGAGTTCTGCCGGTGACGCTATGTGGAGTTATGTGTTGCAAGAAGAGAATTTGATTGACCTTGTCGTTGATATTGTCATAGTCTACCTTTTGCAAGGTCTTTTTTACAAATTGGACCATGCGTTCTGCTCGGCCATTGGTCGCAGGGTACACAGGTGAGGTGAGCACATGGCGGATGCCGCGGTCAGCGAGGTACTGCTTGAACATTAGTGCAGTAAACTGTGGCCCGTTATCGGACACCAGGACGTCTGGCAATCCGTGGGTTGCAAAGAGTCTGTTTAGAATCCTGATCACTGCCTCGGAGGTCGTAGTCGTCATACAATGAATTTCCAGCCAAGTGGAGTAGGCGTCGACTGTAAGTAGGAAGGTATGGCCCTTGGTTGGCCCCGCGAAATCCAGGTGGATTCTGGACCAGGGTCCACATGGCATTTCCCATTCAGTAGGCATGGCTTTTGGTGGGGCGTTGCTGACTTCTTGGCAATTGGGACACGCTTTAACCCACTGCTGGATTTGCCGGTCCATGCCTGGCCACCATGCGTAGCTTCGTGCAAGTGCCTTCATTTGCACGATGCCGGGGTGGCCCTCGTGCAGAATTCGCAGCAGCATCTTCCGGAGTTGCTCTGGGACAATGACTCTATCGCCCCAGATGATACAGCCCTTTTGGGAGAAAAATTCAGTCTGTCAAGATTTGAATGGTGCGAAGTCATCTGGTACTTGGTCCAATGGCCATCCGCGTTCTACCCAGCCTAGGACTCGAGCAAGGGTGTGGTCTCATTTGGTTTCTCTCGTGATGTCTCAGGCGGTCATAGGCGGTGAGTTGAGTGTTTTGATTTGCAACATGGTTGCCGTTGGTGCCGGATCATCGAGAGTCTCTGGAAGCGGTGTTCGGCTTAATGCGTCGGCGTGGGGAATGGCTTTCCCCTGGCGATATTGCAGCCGATAATTATAAGCAGCTAGGAATTCTGACCATCGGGTCATTCTAGGGGATAATATGTAGGGGGTTGGCTTGTCCCCGGCTATTATCCTAGCAACGGTTTGTGGTCAGTTACAATAGTAAAGATCCTCCCATACACGTATTCATGAAATTTTTTTACAGCTGAGACAATTGCGAGGGCTTCTTTATCAATTTGTCCATAGTTCCGCTCTGCTTTTGAAAGAGTCTTTGAAAAGTATGCAACAGGGGCTTCATTTCCATTAGGCAGTACGTGGCTCAAAATGGCGCCCATGCCGAAAGGCGATGCATCGCAGGTTATAATTAACGGCAAAGTCTCATTATACTGCATAAGTACAGAGTCAGATGTGAGCAGTTTTTTAACATTCCGGAACGCTTGTTCTTCCCGGTAACCCCATACCCACAATGCTTTTTTATCTAATAACTGGTGTAACGGTTCAGCAACGGTTGCTTTGTGCGGTAAAAACACATTATAGAAATTGATGAGGCCTAAGAACGCCTGGAGATCGGCCTTGTTGCATGGCCTGGGAGCGTTTTTGATCGCCTTTAATTTACTCTCGGTAGGATGAATGCCCTGGCTATCAATCCGGTACCCTAGAAACTCAACACTGTCAGTATACAATTTACATTTATTTTTTTTTCACCTTAAGTCCGCCCTCTTGGAATTTTTTTAGAACGCATTTCAAGCGGTCCTGTAAGATTTTTTTTTTGTAGGGGCTGCAATTAATACGTCATCAAAATAAGGGACCACGCCCTTGATTCCTTGTAATAACCTTTCCATAAGGCTCTGGAAGATCCCCGGGGCTACACTAACTCCGAATTGCAGCCGGATACATTTAAAGGCACCCCTGTGTGTCACAATAGTTTGTGCCTGAGCCGTTTTTTCATCCACTGGTAATTGTTGATAAGCTTGAGCTAAATCCAATTTAGCGAAAACCTTCCCGCCCCCCAAGGAATGGAGGAGGTGCTGTACCACCGGAACTGGATACGCGTTTTGCTGTGGGGCGTGGTTCAAAGTGGCCCGGTAGTCCCCACAAATTCGGATTGACCCATCTGGCTTAATGGGTGTTACAATAGGGGTTTCCCATAGAGAGTGATCGATGGGCTTGAACATCCCTTGAGCAATTAGCTTGTCGAGTTGTTCGTCGATTTTCGATTTTAGGGCGAACGGAACTCGACGGGGCTTCAAGCGAATGGGAGCTACTTTTGGATCTAGGCTGAATGAGATCAGGGTCGCCTAAGCTGTCTGCGAAGATGTCACTGAACTCAGAGATAAGGTCTTCCTCCCACTCACAACCACCGACTCGGTTCACGCCGGCCACTTCAATGCTGAGTGGCGCAAACCATTGGAGGCCTAGTTGGCTAGGCCTATCTCTATCGATGATCATTAGAGGTAAGTACGCTGTGTGCTTCTTGAAGGAGACTCGGACTTGGCAGGACCTGACGACGGGGATTCGATTCCCCTGGTAGTCCTTGAGGATGAGGCATTGAAATTGGAGATCTTGGCGTTGAATTGTGGGGATGAGTTGCTTGAGTGTCTTCCAAGACACCATCAAGAGGGACGATCCCGAGTCAACTTCCATGTGGCACGGCTGGCTCTCGATGGCTACCGTGTCTCGGATTTTCTTAGTGTCCAAGGCTGAGGCGTGACTGATAGTGATAGTATGGTGAGCCTCTTCTCTCTGCAAGGCTGGATTTCTGTAGGAGTGGTTTACTGGCGTTCGCCTTACAGGACAGCTTCCTGTCGATTGGCGATAGTTAGCCCCTTTTGAGGCCTGGCTGAGTCCTGGCAAGCTGCGGCAGACCCGCCCGATGTGGCCTCGTTTTCCGCACTCATGGCAGAGTGCGTCGTGGAATTTGCATTCGGACCTGGCATGGTTGGCTCCACAGCCAGCGCAAGGGTGTAGGGTCTTTGGACGATGGTCCCGGTTGGACCGCAACTGGTGGACCTCTTCTCCGTCGCTGTCTGACGACGAAGAGAGGTCCTCGCGGTGCGTGGTTGCAGGCTTCTCTTCTGAGCTGGTAGAAATGTCGCTGGCCAGTGGCAGTACCGGAGTGCAGGTTTGGCGTAGTTGTGCAGCCGACTTCCTGGTTGCTTCTGCTGCAGTAGCATCGGCGATGGCATCAGCAAGGCTGATGTCGCCTTTCGCCATCAGCTTGCTTTGCAGGCCTAGTGCATCTAGTCCTAGAACTATTCGATCTCTCAGTGCCTATTCTAAATCGGTGAACCTGCAGAGGCCCCCTAAATTTCGGAGGTCCGCCACAAAAACAGCCACACTCTCCCCTTTTCGTTGGTTCCTCTGATAAAACTCGTGGCGTCTCACGACCGTAGGCACGGTTGGCGCGTAATGGCCTCTCAGGATGGGTTCGAGGTCGTCCCAGCTCATGGCCTTCACTTCTCGAGGTTTGGCGAGTGCTTTAGCCATCTTTAATACGGCTGGGCCGCAATGCGTTAGGAACAATGCCCTTTTCTTTGCTGGCATGGCGTCCTTTAAGTTGTTCGTCTCAAGAAACATTTGTAAGCGATCCATGTAGGATTCCCAATCCTCTTGGTTTGGATCGAACGGAGCGGGTGGTACGATGCCGCCGGACATGGTTCCGTTGTTGGCGTCGTCTGTCATGTGCTCGGTGTTGCTTCCTGGCTTCTTCGGTTCAGACGTCTCCAGATCCCATCCTCGTCGCCAGTGTTAAGTATTGAGCATGGGTTGAAATAAATGGAAACAGCCTCTGAAAGGTGAACTTCAGCTCTTTATTTACATAGTGACTTCTCAATTTAACAACAGTGAACTCTGCCTTATATAGGCAACCCTTGTAAGATTTATCCAATAACGAGCTAGGAACACTAGCTCTTGCAACCAATAAGAACTCTCTGTTTAGGGCCAATCGGATTCCTCAGAACTAACCAATCCAGTCTGGCTGCCTAACAGCCAATCAGAAGTGCAGGGCCAGAACCCTGCACTTTACCTCAAGCTCATACTTTATTAACTATAGTGCATGCACAACAAGTGCCATCCCCTAGAGCTGCTAACAACTAGCGTGTATTTATCTTTAGGAGTCACT